>VZRU01009192.1:3686-32168 GCA_013398155.1 Pedionomus torquatus
GTAAAACAATAGAATTTCTAAACACTTGAGGTTTTTTTATTAAGCACTTTTCTTGTCTGTCTTACACTTAAATAATTTTTTTAAATTTATATTTTTAATTTTATTTAAAAATAAAACTTAAAAAAAATGGCCTGACTCTTGAAATAAGCAAGTCCACAGGGCTGAATATATAGAAATGGGAAATGGGGATCTTGCATGATGAGACAGACTTAATATTGAAAAGGATCTTATATCTTTTAGTGGAACGGATATCTTTTGAAATTGCTTTGGTTTGCGTCTTTACACCCTGTGAAAGTAGCCAACTTTGAGAATGTTTTGCATAAAGCGTTTCTTACCGAACACTTAGAGCTGGTGGACGTTGAGCTCTCACGAGCATCTCCCAGGTGCGAGGGCTGAGCACCTCCGTGAGTCGAGCCACAAGCAACCGCTTTAATCTTTAGCGAGGACGTACCCGTTCGTAGCAAAAGCGTGACAGATGACTCTGCTTTTCAAATCGTATTTCAAATTAGGGCGTCACGGGCCGGATTTTTGAAGGCCGTGGTAGTCCGGAGCTGCACCTGCGGTTCTAGTCTCTGCTGTGTGCGTCGAACCCGCACGTGAAGTTTGATGTTTCTAAAAGTTCTTAGTGTACGTGAATAAGAGTTTGTAAGACTTAGTGCGTGAAATAGCTTGAGATCATACACTCTGTGTGTTGCTCTTTACACCGAGCTTTACAAACACTTAGGAAGAAGATTCTTACAGATGGTTTGACCAAGAAGCGGCGCGGGTTCTATAGTTATTTTCTTACCCTGAATTACTGTTTCTAGCTCTCCAAAATGCAGTTACGCTGTCCCATGTATGGAAAGCTGAACATAAAATGTCAGTAACTGTTACTAACCTGCAACTTGAAAATTAGAAACCTTGAAACATTTGACGCCTTCTCTTAAAGAGAGCCTGTGGAAAACTTAGCTTGATCCGAGCTCTTTAAAACACAGTGCTTCTAGAATAATGCTTCGTATTGCATCAAGGCAGTTGTGCAGCAAACACTGACTGATGAAATGAGAGGTGTTTGAGGAGCTAATGGGCAGTAGTTGTTGCGACCTCACTGGATTCTTGCTTCTCAAAGAACCTGGACTATTCAAAGCGTCTGTGCTTTTCTAATGGCTTTCCTCTACTGACGGCTTTGAGGGAGAGGACTATTGCTCTTAGTCTTTTCTTTAGGAGCCCATGTTTGGAACTTTGTGGTGTAGTTGGACAGATCTGGGTAAGGAAGGTCCAAAAATAACCTTATTTATAGCTTCTTAGCAAAGATGTGGAAATATTGTCAGATAGTTTTCTAGGGGCAGGAACACAAGTTATACAATACTGCTTTAAGGATGCAACATCTTTTGAAAACTATGACTGAAAATAAATTGTACAAAGTTGTTTTGGAGTACTTCAAGCAATAATATGAAATGTTGCATGCAATAATACGGCAAGAGGTAGAATTAATGAGTTTGTTGAAGCATTGTCAGTGCTCTGCTGTTACAGATCCTCAGAACCATCTGCAGAAAGCTGTAACTGAGATTATGCCCTCAGATTAACCTTTGCAATGTAAGAGTTTGTAAAGTGTTTAGAGGTTATCACTGGCACTTGGTAGAATCTTCTTGTAAAATAACAAAACTTGTGCACGTTAAAATCGCTTTCAAAATGCTGTCTTCTCCAGCAGTGCTGTGACACAATTTCAAAACCATCATCTGTGAGCTAGGCTTACTTTTCCAGTACCGTCAACTCAAGGGATGAAATATTTGGTTTCTGTTCTTGCGGATGCTTGATGTTGTTACTCTCTTTTGCTTTATTTTTACGTACAGGCATCTCATAATAAGCTTTTAAGGTGCCTGCTTAAACAGAGCAGATTGGAGAGGGTGCTGAAGGTACGCAGCGTGAGCAATGTAGAGCTGGTAGTTCTGGACAGTTTTCCCTGCTAGTTTAGGTGAAACTGAAATCTAGAAACCTTCGCTTCCCCCTCTCCCCTCCTTTCTTTCCTTTTACCTTCTGAGTGAATGTCAGTACTTAGGAAAATTTGCTAGGTTGATCATAAAGACTAGCTTTTTTCTTCTTTTTATCCTCTTTTCCCCCCCACCCCTGAGTAAAGAGGACTCTGTGACACTCAGTGCTGTTTGAAGATAGCAGGTAGGAGGAGATGTTGTCTTTACAGTTCATGTAAATTTTTTTTTACTCCTGTGATCATGGCCAGTATTCTCCTTAGCGGTCAATAATGTACTTGTGCAGCTGTAGGAAAACTGCTGTCACAGGTATGTTTTGCTTTGTATCTAATAATAAAACTTCTTTATTACTTTCACAAAACTCGGTTGGATCTGCCGGTAGCTGATGACAAGGGATGAGACCGGACTTCTTCATCGCTTGCTTTCTGGAGGGGTCTCATGTGCCATTTCTGTGTTGACTGCAAGGTGGTCCCAACTGGGAAGCTGGCGGGGCTTCTCTAGAAATGGAATGTTCCAGAGTTCTGAGCGGTACGAATGCAGATGAACTCTACGGTTACTTTAAACTTACTGTTGTTGCTTTTTATAAGTAGAGGGTACCTGGAAGATCATTGGTGCTCTGCATCTGCATACCCTGGAGGATGGACTACACCTATTTGCACATTCAAGGTTTTCTTCGTGGCCTTGAGAGCCTGGAAACTTCACTTGGTGTTAAAGGGAAGCCTAAGTTTTGTAAGAACTGATGATTCTTAGTTTGTGTTAACTATCCAAGACAGATTTTTATCTTAGGCTTTGATTATAGAGGGTTTAAGGTGGGAAAACTACCTGATCGCATACTTAATTTAAAGCAGGGGTTCAGGTCCTTTTGACTCAAACAATCATACTTTTTGGAGCTGGAATCACTGAAAAATAACTGCAAAAGCAGATAGAAAAAGCAGAAAAGGCGTCAGGCTGGGAAGAATCAGAGAATCTTTTCACTGTAAGACAACTTGCGGTACTTGTTCGTACTGAATATGGCATTCTTTGGGTTACTTTGTGCTTGAAACGTACCCCAGAAGTGCCTGAAGTAACTGGGAATACAAACAGATGAGGAAATGGACAGATTTCCACAATGCAAGAAACATGGAAAGGAACAGAAGAAATACTATGAAGTAGTGGAATGTACTTGTTTCTATTTCTCACCGACTAGCAAGCGAGTTCAAACATATCCTGGTTATAGTTTCCCTGGTTGTTGCATGTGCTGCCAATATTATGCCTGTTAACCGTGTTGGCATGGCTGTATTTTGTTAAAAATAATGTCTATAATGCACAAGGATAATAGGAGACTTCTTGTAGCGTGTTTTCACTTTCAAAGCATTTCACAAAACTTAATCCTCGCAACATGCCTGTGTGGTTGGTAAATAAAGTAGTATGAACCCTGCTTTAGAGCTGGGGGAAAGAGCAAGTCAGAGAAGTTCTGACTTGCCCAAGGCCATGAGGGAATCGATATTTTGCCAAGATTAGAGCTTGGGAGCCCTATACTTGGCACATGAAGTGGTATCTCTCTTTCTGAAAGATAACCGTGGATCTCTTCTGCGGAGCGCTTCTGGGTGAGGGGTGGATTTTATGTTCGAATCGTGCATCAGCAAAAGGAACGTTCTGCTTTATTTGAAATCTGCCACATCAGATCTGCCATATGCTGCCAGACTGAAAGTTGTGTTTGTTCTCATTGCAACTTTTTATCCTTGATGACGCGTGCTTAGCTCTGTACCCCAAAGAACTTAAGACTCAGAGTTGTGCGATAGGATTTTTTTGCTTGGTTTTGTTAAAATGAGTGTCATGAGGCAAACCAATGCCTCCTTTTGCACATCTGCGAAGAGTCTCTCTTTAAGTGATGGGATCTAGCGGGTATATAGTTGTCATTCCATTGAGCTATGAAAGCTCTTAAGTTTGACTAAATATTGTTGAGTTCTTTTATGGAAAATAGTGGTGTTCCCAACAGCCTTTGGAAGAGCACGTATGGATTTGTTTCCTGTGCCTATCTACCCTTCAGATTATGGTCTTTCTGGGTTGTTTTTTTATTTTTGGATATCACTAGGTTTATGATCGAGGTTGTTGGTCAGTGACCAGAAAGGAGCGATTTCTCTCTTGATCCATTTTGCACTCTGCTACTCTACAAGCTCTGCGGTGTTTCTATGCTCGGTGGGCTACATGAGTTTTTCCATCTCTGGAAATCTATGCAGGTTACTTGTAAAATGCAGCATTCTGGTTTAAGGACCGCAAATTTGCTTGCTGCCCAGGTGACTTGAATCACTTACTAACACAGGATGCTGCAGCAGAGTTAGCCATCGGAGATGAAAATGCAACAGTTTTGGTCACTGATAAGACACAAATTAGTCAGTATCACAAACTCTCTTCAGATGAAATGTTTTGGTGTATGAAAGCTTTTGCTATTGTTTGTCTTCTTGGTTTTGGGAAACTGTATTTAAATAGAATCCTAAAAAATAATGGATGAAGTAGTTCAGGAAATCAGTTGAGAATCCTGATATTAGCCAGAGTGGGTTTTAGCAAAGAGAAGAGGTTGGCTCATGGCTCTAACTTTCTGTTCTCCTAAAAACTGGCTGGTCAGACAGCAGGAGTCTGCTTGGTAGGAACTGGGCACAGAGGTCGCTTAAAAGAGCACAGCACATTGAACTTCTTTTTGTTACTATAGCCAAATTTTGTCAGAAATACTTGAAATCGGGGTTTTTACCTGAAAATTACTACTCTTGTCAGGATTATTCTCTGTGTCGAAACTTTATAACACCATTTATCTGTCTGAACCTGCTTCTTGAATTTGATGTTATTGCTTGGATGTTGAAGAGAAGGCTTTTGCCAGGTGGAAGACAGTAAGTGTTAGCAAGTTTAACTTTTTATGTTAGACACATTATCTCTTGAGAAAGAAGATTCGGAGAGATAACGACATGAAAAAAAAATAGTTCTTGAAAAGTGTGTTTCTCACAACTGAAGACAATGATAGGAAGAAATTTTCCGCGGTCGGTGGCAGACAGTTATTCCAGTTGTATTATAAACAGTAAAGCTGGGTGTGAAGGAAGGCCAAACTGGAAGAGAACACGTGGCACTCACAAGTTCTGAAGGGCTTTTTCTGTGCCCGGGCTTTTTCAGCCCCACCGAGCTGTGGGGTCTGTGGGTGCTGCTGAAGTTTCCTCCGTGCGATCCCGGGGCTGCAGCCTCCCTCCAGCTCGGTGCTGGCCGTGCTGCACGCTGTGAGGATGCACGGGCTTTGGTTTTTAGTGCTGTTCAAAGTTGTTAATGCATTAACTTGAACGTGTCTTCAGACTAATTATGGTCTTGCCTGAATGCGAGAAGTTGCAGTGTCTTTATGCTGATAGAGGTTTCTTGAAAGCTGTAAAACCTTTCTCATCTGGGTACAGTTTTTTTGCGGTATCAGCTCTCTTGTGTACTCCTTCCTCAGAAGAGAAGGAAAACAGTTTATACAGTAAGCATCCTCTACAAAGATGTAGTTATGTCCAATCTGGAGGTTGTAATACTAAATTACTGGGGCAAAGTGGTCTCATTTCCAGCTTAGATGTTGAGAGAAGCATAAGAACTGTGCACAGACCAGGCTGTAATGAAATGGGTGTAAGGACTGCATGGTCACTCCTGTTTCAAATCAGACGAGGCTTGTTTTTCATTCAGACCGTGGACACATGACTAGAGCAAATGGTGTGTGTATATATATCTATATTATTTTTAAAACAACCTTTTAGGACGGTTTTAGCACAGTTTAATCTGGAAGCTTTTACCCTGGTTCTGTTCTATGGTAATTTCCTTCCAGAAATGCTGCCTGTCTTCTGGAGGTACGGGTGTCTCGAGGAACTGAGAGCCAAGTTTTTACCACAAAATCTCCTGTTGTGGAGTACTTTTTTTATGTTGTCTTTAGGGTAATACTTATTGTAAACTGCAATAATTTGTGCTTGAAGCCTCATTTATGCCTTTAAGGATTTTTTTAAAGACAGGATATATTTTTGATGAAAACAAACCCTTGATTATCACCACTGTATATCGGTATAGATTATCAATAATCGAGACAGAGCTGGTAATCACAAGGAATTGATGGAGCCGCGTCCTGCTTCTGCGGTGGGATCTGCACAGGCAGCGCGCAGCACCCGCCAGAGCTGTCTTAAGGCATTGTACAAACACAGATAATCTTCGGCTCTGGAACTGTTGTCAGGCTAGAAGTAACATTTTAAAAAGATGAGTTTCTGTCCCTGCGTTGCCGGTGATCAGAAAGTTACACTTTGGACATAAAAGGCTGATTCTCAGCAAAGGGCATAAACGGGTTATAAGTCTTTTTGCCCAGGGACAGTCCTTTTACAGTGGATTTGTACAGGATTTAGTGCAGGGTTTGTTGCCAAGCTCTTTTTGTGGGATTTGGGGAAGTATATTGATAATTGTAATTGAGTAACTTCTTGTGAGCGTATAACTGGGTTTATAAATTCAAACTGTAAATTATGAACACCATGTATCTTTTAGTTTTGATGCTTTTTTCCTTAAAATGCATTACCAAACTATTTTTTTTCAGTAACACACTGTAACCAGTACCTAGACAAAGTAACATAAAACTGACATCAGTGTGTGGTGTCATTCTGCAAGGCTAGAGGCTGTTTTAAGATTTGTATTGAATCAAGTCTCTAGTAAAAATGGTCTAACTTATCATTATAACTTGATTAATGTGTGCTTGTGAGAGTAGTTGGAACTGTTAAAAGCCAGCACGGTACTTTTGTACAGAATAAAGCAGATGCTGGATAGACTCTGAACGGAGAACCAGTATAGATTTGGGTGAAAAACATGTGGTTTAGAAATCATAGCATAAACAACAGTGAGGCATGGAGGTGTGGTGCCGTGCTCTGGTCCTTCTTAAATGGTTTGAGGGGGCAGCATGGCTGTAGTAAGCTGTCTTCATGCCTGCTGTAATATTTCTCTAAGGGAGGGTTAATTTAGTGCCACTCACAGGATGTTCATAACATCAGGTGCATTCGGCGTGAGCGGTGGTGTGGCGAGTGGGACCAGTCGGACTCACATGAGTCACGGGTACCGGCTCCGAGGAGCAGCACTGAGGAACTGCAGCAGCCACAGCCAAAGAGGCGATGGAGAGGACCAGAAGGGGGTCCTGCAGAGGAGGTTGGAAGAGCAGAACTGGAGGAGGGAGGCTGAGAATGTCTCAGAAGTTCAGAAAGTTCACAGAAATGCACGAGGCGCTGTTGGTTTTTAATAAACATGCGTAGTCGTGTTTGGAGCAGAATTAAGGGTGAAGGGGAAGAAGAGACAAGTGCTCGTGCCATGAACTTCAGCTGCTTATTTCCTTTCATTCTTCCTTTTTCCCAATGTATCATTTGGTTTTCTGTCCTTTCCTCTTCTCCATGGGGGAGGGGGAGAGAAGGCTCTAATTATTTATAAGTGTTAGTCATACCCAGTCATTAAGCTTAGTCATTACTCAGGACTGTGTATTTGATGGTTAGTAAAAATCAAAACTAGACCTGATTTTGTTTAAAGGCTTTCTGTGTTCAAACTTACAGGTGTGAAAATACTTGTATTTCTGTGTTCAGGCTAACTGAAAAAGCAGTGCTACTTAGTAAGTGCTGCCATCAGTCAAGTGACGTGTAACATCGTGTCCACGGTGGTAGTTTGTATTTGAGGCGTAGTGTTTGGTGTATTCTGAAAGCAGAGTAACTTCTGTACCAGCAGCCAGAGGTGTGAAATCCCAGGCTTTTTTCTGCAGAGGAGGGTTTGAAGGGAGCGTTTGAGCTGTGGCTGCCCCTGGGTCGCTCTCGGTCGGGGGCATTGTCTGTCGGTGGGTCCCCACGGCTCTGGGTGAAAAGGTGGCATCAGCAAAGGGTTTTGTCACTGCTAAAATTACTAAGGGTATATAGCTAGTGTAGGGCATTTGCAGTGAGGACAAAAAAAAGAAATGTGTTTTTTTATTGGTTTTTGGATACTTAGTTGTTTGGGGGTGTTGTTGTTTGGGGGTGTTGCTTTTTGAAGGAAGATAAAAGGTGGATTTAATGCTTTACTCTTCTTGAGGTACCTGTGTGCAGCCCGTGGTAAATGCCAAATAGCTTCTCCCTTCCCATTTCATCAGGTGCTCGAACAGCATTAACGTTGGGACAGACAAACTGTTTGCCAGAAACAAATACTAGTTGAGTTTTAAAGGCTCCTGTTTAGCATAACGGATCAAAAGAATTAGCGACACTTTATTTTGTGTCTTCGTTTCTCAAAAACGAATCTGATTTTGGGTATAACTGCATTATTGTTTGATGTTAGTATATTGAAATTAATGGCAGAGCTAAATCTGAATCGCTTTGAGATCAATAATTGAAGTAATTGGTTTAGCTCATGGTAGTGTTTTTTCTTGGTTCTCTCTGCATCAGACTGAGGGCGGATCCGGGTGGTGATGGGGTTGCAGTCTCAGAGAGGACTCTGCTGTCCTGGCTTTGTAAGCTCTCTTAGAAAGGCATCTTAACACACTTCCAAGGAATTTAGCTTTCCAGAAAAGCCAGAATAGTCTCAAATCACGTTGTTGTTGCAGCATTTGTCGATTGTTGCTGTATAAAACACCGTATTTCCCAGAACACTTCTTACGCACCTTTCAGCTGAGCAGGTAAGATTTTTCCATGTAGGATCGCCGTTAAATGTGGCAGCTTTTTGACGCTGCAGGATGTCGTTATTACTTTAACTATATTCTTAAGACTTGTGAATCAATATTTTTACAAATGATTCACTGCTTTGTGTTTTACACGGTGCAGTCAAGTTCTGTAGTTTGAATTCTTGCGTAGTAAGAGTAAGCAAAAGCTTTCACTGTGAAGTTTGGTCTTTTGGCTCTTAACTAAGGACAAACAGGAGAGATCTTTCATCCTGTGAACTTGTGCACTTGGTCTGTACCAAATACATTTTCTGTGCGTTGCAGTCAGGATTCCTGATGACTTTTGAGAGTGCATCTTTCATCAACCTTGGCAATAACTGTAAATCGGCTGTTCAAGAATTAGTATTTCCCAGACCGTAACCGTTAATTATAATCTGAGTGTGCAGATTAGGCATGTGGGGAGGGTGATGACAGGCAAATGAAGTGGAATACGGTAGTGAACTAATGCTGTGCCAAAACGTTTAGGCATTGTATCTGGGTAAAATTTGACGTCGTTCCGGTGTGATGTGTGTTGAAAAGTAAAAGGAGTGATGTTCTTTCGTAGCTCAGTGGTAAGTTCTTGCCCAAAGCTCTGTGCCAGCCTTTATGGGGCTGTAGAGACCCCAAGTGCTTTGTATCAGAGGGTGCTCTGAAGCAGCACCTGACAGTCATGTTTTTTCATGCCAAGTTGTGGCTCAGGTTCACCTGAAGCGCAACAGGACCTTTAAGATGTATTTGGAGTAGCGTGTGCTCTGTGCTCTCAGTACCATTCTGTGCAAAACCTCAGCCCTCATCGCTTTCGGGCGCCTGTCACTGCCCCAGGGCAGAAGGGAGTCTGGTGGGGGATCTCGGGTTGCTCCAGTGTGTGCTGGGCAGCTCTGTCACCGCTGGCAGTTTTATGGCCTGTAGACCCGTGGCTCAGCAGGGAGCGTATCTGTTACTAACTCCTGTTTCTGCAGGCTGAGCTCATCAGCAAGCGCATCTGGAGCAGGGGAAGGCATAGACATGTGGCCTCAAGTGGTGCCAGGGGAGGTTCAGGTTGGATATTAGAAACAATTTTTACACAGAAAGGGTTATGAAGCCTTGGAATGAGCTGCCCAGGGAAGTGATTGAGGTATCATCCATGGAGGTATTTAAAAGACAGGTCGACATAGTGCCTAGTGACATAGTTTAGCGATGGTTTTTATCAGAGTTAGGTTGATGGTTGGACTAGATGATCTTAAAGGTCCCTTCCAACCTCGGCAGTTCTGTGAGTCTATGACAGCGGTGGGTTCATTTTCCACTGGCTGGTTTGCAGCAGCCAATACCTGTAACAGGTAGACTTGTCTCTAAGTGCCGTGCTTCTCCCTGTGGAGCAAGGACACCTTTATAGAAGTCACAAACCAAGCACATTTCTTCATGAAACTCAAGAGCCTTCGTTGCTGACAGCATCAAAGACTTTGGCAAGGAAGTTCAGGTAGAAGTTTTTTCTGGATTTGTGCAGCACAGGTCACTGTGAGGTGAGGTTCAAAGCACCTAAACTAAGACAGTGCATCTAACGTGGTGGTGCACCTCTCTCATTAGGTATAAAATGACATATTTTCAGTATCTGAAGTTCTGTGCTGTTAGTCTTGGTTTGTAATCACTGCTTCTTGTGAGTTGGTGATAGATTGTCCTTCATGAGCTGCTACACATCTGCTGGTTTATTACAGATGCTCTTCTTTGACATATATAAAGTTCTACATCTGCTAAAAGTTGTCTTGTGTTGAGATGCTCTTAATTACTCAGATTTTCATGGAGCTGCTGTGGACTAGTAGACTTTGATAGGTTCTTCCCTCTTTTCCTGGCCTTTCATTCCTAGAGAGCGAGAACTTTTCCAGGTGGGTCAGCTGTCAGAAGAGGAGGGTTGGTGGATTGTTGGGCAGTGCTGATGTCCCACCAGGTTATCATTTCATTGTGTGCAATAGGGGACACCGTATATCACTTCTGCTGAAGATTCTTCTGTAGTTTGGATAGGCAGCTGTCCTTTTCTCCAGCTGTCAACCCAGTATATTGCCTTTTTTGTATTGGGAAAAATCTTAGAGATTTCTTTCTTTTATAAAGATTTTGTCGTTCCAGGGGTCCCTGTATGGCCTGATCCAGTCATCAACGGAGCATTGGCTCATCCCCTTTGCTTTGTGCGTTTTTTATGGTGTGTGTGCGTAACCTTACTTACACTTGCTTTTCTTTTTGCTGCAACAGAATCTCTTCTGACAATGCAGAAGGCATCTTATAATAAAGCTTTCTTCTGCTAATAGGGCACAGCCCGCTTATGATTACCATCTGATTATTTTGCCATGTCAAGTGTTGGCGGCATCTTGCCACAAATGAGTATGTGCTTGAGAGGTTAAGGCACGAACTGCTTTGACATTAAGATAACCTCATCGGGAACTTTCCTGGCAGATCTAGGTAGGGTTTGAAGATTTGTCAGATGTCAGTGGACTTCGTAATCAACAACCCTCTTTTCTAGAGGTGTTTGTAAGGACTGATTTCCTACACCAGAAGCATCAATCCCCTATTCTTTCAGGCTTGGACATTCTTTCTGAACATCAGCGTGTGCGTGTTGAAGATGATTCTTTGCTTCCTAACAGTTCTCTCTGACCCTGCTTTTCTCTGGAAATAAAGTTCGGTTACTTTTTTACTTTGAGAATTTCCTCAGGAGACTGGACAGGGGTATTTTCCATGCAACTGCAAGATTATTCATCCATTAATTCTTCTGCTGTGTCTCAGCTGCTGAAAAGAAAAGTTACTAGAGGTCTGGCTTCCTTAGTAATGGTTCTAAATTGATGTGGGTTAGGCTGCCTGCTACCTCTGGGTGGTAGAGGTGATGATTTGCCGGGCCCTGAATTTCTTCTGACAGTTTGCTATATCTGCAGAAAATTTTAACTCTTGTCATTGGGAAGTCCCAACTCCTATAAATATTATTCATTTAGATTTACCAGTGAAAATTGGTAACAAAACAGGAAACTGTTTTGGTTTGGGTTCTTTGGATGATGAGATTCTCTGGCAAGAAAGCCCCATGTCTCGGGAGTTACACAGATAATCCGAGTGGTCTGCAAAGGCTACAGAATACTTTTTATTCTCCTTCCTTTATTATCCTGATAATTCTTTTTCTTTAGCCCTTGCTAAGCCAAGCCATGTTTCAAAGAAAGAAAGAAGAAGAAGGCATGAGGAAAAAAGCCTGGTTTGTGTTTCTCTAGCATGTTGTATGGCCAGAGGTCTTCATTTTTTATTCCAGTGTATGATTTTGCAAGTTTTATTAATTTCAAAAAAACACAACCAACCCAACAAACAAAACAACCCCCAAAGCAGAACACTTTGTAAATGGAAGTGCCCTTAGGTAGTGGGAATACAAATAGCGAGAGGCAGCGACAACACAGTGCAGAATCGTGTGGCTGCATCCTATAATAATGAACTTTTCCATGCAAACACTCTGGAAAACAGGAGGGATCTTGGAAGATCTCCACAACAAGAGCACAGGAGATGACCGTTGTACTGCTCAGGAGAACAAGTCCTTTCAGTGTAAGGACAAATCCAACTCAGTTTCATTAATCCTTCGTTTGGAGCTGTGATGAATTGTTTATTCAAACTAAAATAGGAGCCTCTTTTAAGATTCTGTTAAGTCTGTAACTTCTAACAAAAATAGTAATTAATTTTAATTAGTTTTTTAATGAGAGACTTGGAAAGAATGCTCGAATGTTTGCATTTTTGATAGTGAATATGATTTTGGAGTATACGTGATCACGCTTTCTAGGAAAAGGAAAGTAGAGAGAAAGTTAAAAAGGCCGAATTTTGTCGTCACCTTTTTCTAACCGAACATTTCCCATGATCTCTATTAGCTGTTCAGTCTCAAGTAGCAGTTCATTAATTTATGGAACAAAGACCTAGATGGTAAATTTGAAACGGAAAGATATTTTTCATTCTTGCTTTATATCTGTTGCTGAATTAAATTAGAGAAGTGAGATACCTTGGTACAGTTCTAGCTGCCTTCTGGTACCCAGTTGTCGTTTCTGATCTGGTGATACAGCATTTGTACCCTTACACGTTGCAGTTGGAGATTAAGATACTTATCTACACTTAAATATTTAAAATACAAGTTTTAGAACATAAGAGAAAGAAACGGTTTGGGGTTTTTTTAGTACCTGTGTGGCTGCTGGGCCCCCTTTTTTCCATTGGAAAGAATGAACCAGCTGAGAGATGGTAAATGTCTATGGGGAGAGGGGGCTGCGGGAGTCCTGCAGTAGCTGTGTTTAGACGCGTGAAATAAATGGGACTTTCTTTTTAGTTCTTGATCAAGTTAACTCCAATGAGCTTTCTGAACTCCACTGAAAGTCCACTTAATGCCAGCTTGGGTATAGTTTTGAGTTAGTGAGTTTCTTTTTTAGCTGATTGGGTTGGAAAAGAGTCTGTAGTTGGGCTGTGGGGAGAGAAGCCGAGTGAGCGGCTCCGGCTCCCTTTTTACAGGATTTTCAATGAGGCTGGAGAGGTGTGAAGGGCTCGGTCAAAAATTACTTGCCCACATCCTATTACTGATGGATTTCTGCACAGAAATTTCAATAACAAAGTTCCTCAGTGGTAGACCCTGTCTTACAGACAGGTTAGAAACTGTATAGACTGAAAATAACTGTATCTCAAATACAAGCGCAGTATAAAAGAACTGTTTAACCAGGGACAGATATTAATGTAGCTTTGTATGAAGTACTTTTTATTATGACTTCAATGCTTGAGGGAAGGTTCAGACTTCCCGTAGTTAGAAATCTAGCAGGATAGTGCTTGGAGTCAGGGTTTGAATTACAAATGATTGTTTTGTCTGTCTGCTGCTAAAAATTGAACTTTCTTGATATGTTTCCTCAAGCTCACATTAATATGCTTTTCAACTGTCTGTTTCAGCAGTTGTGCTGTGTTAATGTGTAGGCATGTTCTAATTCTGTGTGTAGCTCAGGGAGAATGTTTCATTGTTCAGACGATGTGCTTGCTCTTCGGGGGCACTCAACCTTCATTTGGTGGTTATTGCCCTTCTTTTCTCATTGATGTTTTGGGGAGCGAAGCGGTGAGTTGACAGTACCGGTGTCCCGAGGGGTGGCTGTGCTGTGTCAGGACGCTCACGTGTGGTGCAGACCCATTCTTCAGCCCGACTCGTGTATTGACAGATACCCAGAGCCGTGGGCCTGATGCTGTGAAGGTTCTCACGTGCCACTGAGCTGCTTTGGGTCAGCACTTTCTAATAATTCACTTTTACACTGATAGAGAAGTTTAAAAAATAAACCACTCCTCTCCCTAAACGCAAAACTAGAGTTAGTATCTTATGTTGCTCTTGGGAGGAAAAAATGCATAACTCTTTAAAGAACTTGGATGGTATGTTAACCCTAGAATATCCGAGGGAACCCCCAAAATAGTGAATTTCAAGAAAAAAAAAAAAGTTTGTTATGGGATGTCAGTACAATTCTGTGACACTTAAGGGCTTCTGGAAGCACAGGCATGTACAGTTGCATCGGGCTTGTTCAGTTGCTGGAAACTAAACGGTAATCAACAAGATCTAACTCTCACCCGTAGCACATCGCGGTCCTGGCTTAGCACTTCTAAATAAGTCGCAATGGAAAGTCACCTTTTCAATGTAAACTGGTTTAACGTCTCTGAGTCTGCTTCATTAAGAGAAGCAGAGAGAGTAAGGAACACCTAAGGGGCAAATCGACTGATACCGTCTGGTTTTCTTTTTGAATTAATTTTTGTAGAAATCGGTATATGGAATTTTGCAGTTTAACACTGGTTTTTCAGACAATCCAAGGAGATTGTTGAAGAAGTTGTCTATAACCATTTCAGCACACCTGAATAACAAAGCAAATAAAAGCGTATTCTTTTGAAGAAGTCGTGGTTTGAGATGGCGTAGTCCAGATCTCCAGGTACTGTTGGGGAGCGTGTGGAGGGTTTTTATTCACTGAACAGCACTTAAGAAAAACTTTTTGATTCCGGTAGCGCCTCTTGATTTTAATGGCAAAGTTTCCTTCTGTAGCTGGTTGCTCAGAAAGGCCAACTCATTCTCAGTGCCCAGCTTGCTTCCTTTGGTGGCTTTTTTCAGAGCCGAAGAGGTCCTGAGGCTCTCGTGGACTGACTGGGGTGTGGGAAATGAATGAGCCCTTGGAAACCGGTTCGTGTTGTCCAAAACCTGTTTGTGCTTTCAAGAAAGAGAGAATATAATCTGAAAATCTGCCTGTTCAAACCCTGTTCCCCATCACTACCCGGTGGGGTTAAGTGCATTAATCCGAGTCACCCAGCAGGGAACAACGGCCTCGTTTCCCGCTCCGTTTTATCTTTCTTTTGGGGTGAAACGTGGCTCAGCGCAGCCTATTGCGGATGCACATGAGAGAGATGATGATTTTATAGCTGCTTTCATTACTGAATCTGTTATGGGAAATTAATTTGGAACTTAGACAATTGTGTTCCTGTCAGTGGTGAAACCTATGTTTGATTATTTCTCTCAAAGAAAAACTAACAAGAATGTTGCCTATTGGCAAGATTTTGTTTTCTTTGCAGTGTTTCATAAAACAGATTTCTTAATAAAGAGCAGGTAGGGCTTTTGCTGATTTTAGCTTCTAGACGCGTGGAATTTTTTGGTTAGGGCGACCACCGTTATTGTGTCTTATGACGCAAACCATCCTGAGCATTTTGACAGAGCACGAGTACATCTGCAATTAAGCCATTCTATCCAAAATAGGGTATTTCACTTTTTATTCTAAAATACTTTTGTTAGCTGTGTCGTCCTTCAGCAGCGCGGTAATTCTGTAGGTATCCAGCTTGGATTAGGGGAAAAAAAAAAAAGCAAGCTGCAAAAAATATGTCGTTTCGTCTTGGAGAAGGCTGTATATTTCTTGACCAGTTTCTTCTTCCCCAGGCATGGTACTCGTGCGCAGTGAGAACGGGCAGTTGCTGATGATCCCCCAACAAGCCTTGGCGCAGATGCAGGCGCAGGCACATGCCCAGTCTCAGCCTCAAAATACTCTGACTCCTCGTCCTGCTACACCTACCAGTGCTCCTCCGGTGCAGATATCCACGGTGCAGGTTAGTGCTTTTGTAGTCTTAATAACTCTAAGGTTTGAGGTTTGTTTTTTGTTCCTGTGAAGAATCCACCAGAAAATAAGGTGTTGATTTTACTGATTTGAAGAAACTGTTGATGGAACTGGTGCTGTCCAGGCTTTTCCACGTGGCACAGGCATTGCGTTTTGTTCCTAATTCTGTTAGAGTTTGGCTGTTACTCATCAAAAATATTTTTTCCTAGCTGAGTGGCATTGAGTTTGAAACTGGTTGACATAAGGAAGACTGTTCCAAGACCATTTATGGTTAACATGGGGAACTCTTTTCTTCGAAGAATCCTGATTCTTCATAAAACTAAAAGAAAGAAGTAGATACGGGTGTGTGTACACTGAGATTGTACACAGTTGCATTAAGACTAAAAATCCTTCCCACAGTTTTATAGCGGTCCAGATACATTCTTTTATATCTGTGATAATGGCAACGATCCAGAGGAAAAATCCTAGATAAAGTAGATTGTATTTAAATCTAAGAACTAACATGTTTGGGTTTTTTCCTCTTCCCCAGGCTCCAGGAACGCCGATTATTGCACGACAGGTGACACCAACTACTATTATTAAGCAAGTGTCTCAGGCTCAAACAACAGTGCAACCCACAACAACGCTACAGCGTCCTCCGGTTGTGCAAGTGAGTTTGTAGAAAATTATTGTGTATGTGAGATACATCAGTCTTTAAGGTTAGCTGAAAACCTGCTTGAGACTGCCAGAAATACAGGAAATATAACTGCAAAGTGCGTGGAGAAATATCTTCTGGATAATCCTTTCTAGAACAGTTGCAGATCTCAATTTACTGTATATTTTGGATATATATGTATTTTTAATAAGTATATTATTGTTGTTGTTGTTGTTATTATTATCATCATCATCATTATTTTATATTATACCTTTATGTGTATCTATTTAAAGATATCTTATTAGTTGCAGAACTTGTATTTAGTCACAGAACTGCCTAAAATAAAATACTTTACGCTTTCTGCCTCAAGCAAGTGACACCAGCTCCCTTTTGGGTTTGAAGCTCCGATGTTGTTCCTGTGATGGATCTTAGTCTTCTCAATTCTGCAGCAAAATTCCCAATTACAAAGTCTGCGCTGGAGCTTTCTCTTCCATAAGCCTTCTGAGTCTCTGCTTTGGGCTGTGTACTCAGGGAGATTCTGATAACTCAAGGATAAATAGTGGTGTCTCAGTATGTGGACTCTCTTCTAACCGCTGGTCTGTTAACACTATGCTTTCTGGTAGATTTTTTTGATTTTTTTTTTTTTCTTTTTTTTTCCTGAGGAGTGGCGGCACGAGTTTAAAACACAGTGCAAAAGTGTGAAATTCTCCCCACGGCTTCCAGGCAACAGTGATACAATATGATTGCCGTCGCCTAATCTGTTTCATTGTGCTTTCTTCATCCTTTGAGTAGACAGGATTAGAGAGTTTTAATTTAAAACATGCAGGTTTTGCTATGCATCCAGTTAACCTTTTTCCCCTCAGAGAGCCTTTGCCTATGCCAGTGATCTTTCCAGATCTAAGAGTTAATTTACCTAACTGAGTCTCCTTAATTTGCACTGCTGTTACATCGGACAAAAAAAAGTCATTCCATCTGCATATTTTTTGCTGTAATGAGCATACCACGGACTTCATTTATCCCAATTTCAAAAAATGAGACAAATTAAATCCTCGTCTCCTTTTTTTTTGTCTCCCAAAATAGCAACGACAGATACCGTTGCCAGCACTGGAGCCTCCTCTCTTGTGCATTTCTACATAAAGAGCAAGTTTACAAATGATTTTTTTTTAAATTCTGAGAGCCTTAGCTTGGTACGGATGACTGTCTCTGGGTCGGACTGTTAGACTGTGTTGGAAGTTCATGAATGAACTCTGTATGTAAAAAGTGCTTGTTTACAGTGTTGATTCTTTAAAGGTGGTATTCCCACCTTGAATTCCAAGCTTGTCTACAAAACAAGAAAAATGTTTTGTCCCGTTGTTCATCAACAAGACTTTGAGATCTGAGCTCTTGTGTCTGTCCTGCCTTTCTAGAAATTCCTCCCTTCGAAGGTGGCATTTAAGGGAACAGGCGAAAAAAAGCTCTTGCATTCACAGAAACATAGTACTGGCTTTAGTTGCGCTTTGAAACCACGGCGTATGAGGCTAATGTTTATGGTATTATTTTGCCATTTTATTCAATAACCAAAAATCCTGCAATTCTTAATCAACTTTTAGGATGTCAGGTTTGAATGCGCAGTGTTTTGTGCCATCTGGTGGCTCTTTCTTTCACTGTAGCAGATGAGTAACTTCTTTTTCTAGTAGCTGTGAGAGGTGTTCTGCTGTCCTGCAGCTCACTTTCTCTTTGCTGGGTCAGGAAAAGCAGGGTTTGATGTCTTCCAGGTAAAATAACGTTATGTATTGTTTCCTCTGCAGCCTCAGATTGTTCTGGGTGGTACTGCACAAACAACCACGTTGGGGACAGCGACGGCTGTACAAACTGGAACTCCTCAGAGAACAGTGCAAGGGACAACGGCGACCTCCACTGCGGCCACGGTAAGAGACGGGGAGCAGGTAGAGTCTGCTCTTCACTCCCGTGTACCTCTGTCTGTGTGTGCACTTAAACATGGAGCAGAGGGGAGAGTAGGAAATCTGTGAACTGGTGGTTTTGAAAAAGTAAACTTGTAGTAGAAACCTATAATTGACAAAGTGAACACAGGCCACTTGAGTTTTGACAGCTGTCAAAGTGTTAATTTGGTTTCTGTAACAGTTTTAAAACACTCTTTCTTTTTTATTTTTTTTTTTAAATCTTTTATTTAATTTTAAAAAACTTTAGTTGTACCATGTAGAAAAGTGACTTGTTCAGTGCTGCAGAGCAGGACCAGCGTGAGAAGAGCACTTGGCACTGGCTCACTCGAGACGCGTGTTTCCAGGACTGCAGATCAGGGTGAATCCGTGCCCCGTGCTGTGCCCTGGGAGGGAGGAGCTTGCTATTTGCTGTCCTGCTAAAACACATACTTTCCCATAGACAATGTGCTGTTCTTAAAATACTTGGTGTTTCCTAACTTCATAAAGAATCATAATTTATTAAATTTAGATAGCAAAAAAGTACAGTACCTGTACATATATGAAACAAAATACAAATTCCAGTCTGATTGTGGCTTAAGCAGTGAGGGACGTGGATCTATAAATAACATTCTGAAGAGATGAAATAGAGAAGGACTTTATTTCTCAGAATATACAGTCAGATCATGTATTAAAAAAGGTTTATCTTCCCTTCTTGACTTTGTCCCTTCTACCTTTCCTAATCCCATAACAGGAAACTATGGAAAATGTGAAGAAATGCAAAAACTTTCTGTCCACATTAATAAAACTGGCATCATCTGGAAAACAGTCTTCAGAGACTGCGGCCAATGTGAAAGAATTGGTACAGAACCTGCTGGTAAGAAAAGCTCATTAAAAGTTGTAAGAAACAACATTTGGGCAAATTTAGATACAGGACTGAGGTAGGGAGATTAGAAAGTCTGAGATAAAATTGAAACTTTTGCTGCTTCTGAATTAGAATGTCTGCATAAATTTTATCTTTAAGTTTTTATCAAAAAACTTAAGTAATATTATCTGAAGCGAATGTAAAACCTTGACATACTTAACATTTATAGAATGAGCACTGGTGTTGCTTAGCCTAGTTGTTCCCAGCCTTTCATCTGTGTATCCCGGATGTTAACACCTGATAACGAGAGGTTGTCACAAGACAACTAAACCACAGCTGATAAATAAACCCCTTATTTTCAATAAGTCTCTTTTTTTTTCTTTTTTTTTTCTGGTGTTGAATATCTGTAAATCTTAATTTCTACAAGTTCCTTCATTTGCATTTTCTGTTTTGAAGGATGGAAAAATCGAAGCAGAAGACTTCACCAGTAGGCTCTACAGAGAACTTAATTCTTCACCTCAACCTTACCTTGTGCCTTTCCTGAAGGTAACGTGTTCACCGGTCCTTCTGTATTCCTGTGTTTGTGTATCAGCCGCAATGAACATAAACACGTCTTGTACCAGTATAGGTGGAATTTCAGAATGTTATAAACAGAAGTTTTAACTGGTACCTGGTTAGACTTTCGCTCCCTTGAAAAATATTTGTTGCTCTTGGTTCTAAGAGTTTGTTAGTGTGATTCATTGGCACGGGCAACAATGTAATTTCCACCACAGTGCCACATCGTAGCTCTTCTGAGAAATCGGAAATGTTTTCTTTCTATGACTTACAAGCTGTTTCTTTCTGTAGCACCAAACACATGAATTGATTTATTATCCTCTTTTTAATTTTGGAAAGAAAAGAAGGGATTGAATGATACAGAAAACTGTACTTTCTGGACACACTCGTAGTCTTTTGCTGTGCTGTATAACTGTCTGTAAGAATAAATAGGAAATTTGACACTTCAATAATAAATCCTATTTGTCATAGATTTTATAGCATTTGCACACATCTTAAAATAGTGTTTTTTCCAAAGCCTTTACCATCAGAGAAACATTTACAATCAGAGAAAGTACAGCAGTGCTGTATGGTGAGAGTATAACTCTGCTTTGCTCATGTAGGTTTAAGGGATATCATTGTAGGTTTCTTTTGATGTTTCTGGGGTCCTAAATGCTGGTTCAACCCAGAGCTGTTCGTGAGGACAAAAAAATTCTTACCTAAGAAAACAACTAATGTAAGAATCTGGTAAAAACACTGTGGTCTCTGTCCATCTTCACATGTGAAGCAGGATGATATTTCTGGCTTTTCCAGGTGTGCGCAGGCTGATGCAATGGTCTGAAATGAAACGCGTTGCTTCTTTACAATTAATGTTTTCTTGGCGTGGTCAAGCCTTGAAATACTCAAGGGAATTCTTTTCCTTTCTCCTTTTCAGAGGAGTTTACCTGCCTTGAGACAGTTAACACCGGACTCTGCAGCTTTCATTCAACAAAGCCAACAGCAGCAACCGACAACGCAAGCAACGATAGCGACGATTCCGTCTGCGGCGGTGCTTATAAGCTCCGCGATGCAGCGCACGGCGGGGAAGGCCACCGCCACCGTAACGAGTACCCTCCAACAGCCCGTCATCAGCCTCACTCAGCCCACGCAAGTCGGTGTCAGTAAACAAGGGCAGTCCACGCCGCTGGTACGTGAGCTGAAGGGCATCGTCCATTATTGCACGGGAGTTTTTGTGATAGCAGTGATTTTTCTGCTTAAATTGGTGGCTTAGCTCAACTGGAGATCTTTGACCTCTTTAGGGAAACTAGCTATTAAAGAAAAAAGCCAAGGTATAATTTAAAATCCATTCTCAATTAACGTACAATATTATTTCCTATTTTAGCATGAAATATTGGCAGATTGTCTCAATCTCTGCATAGCCATGACAGAGGGTGTTCTGGAGGATCTTTCATTTCCCGTTTCATAAGTCTAACAACAGATTACCCCAAAAGAGGAGATTTAGTTCCAGAGTTTGTTCAGGCAGATCCAGTTTGCCTCTGTATCTCTAATGTAGAAACCACACATAGGAAGTTTTATCTGGACCTCTGTGATTATAGAATTGTTTTGTTTTGCTTTTTCTAAAAACAGAAATAGATTTCTCATTTATTTTTTATTTTAATCACAGAAAATGGAATTTTGGTTTTCCTGTAAAACGTAATTTATGTAAAGAAACTTTTAAATCCCTTCAGTGACCTAGAATCAGCACATTTTAACAGATGTGTTAAGATCACAACTTACAAGTTGATTGGCTTGTTCTTCCCACCCGATTCTCAGCCTTAGTTATTTCTCAGATTGCTTACAGTTTTGGGTTTTTTTTTCTTTTTCTTCTTACTTGCAGGTTATCCAACAGTCTCAAAAAGCAGGGGCGTTGATAAGGCCCCCCCAGGTAACGTTGACACAGACCCCGATGGTAGCGTTGCGGCAACCACACAGTCGTATTATGCTCACTACTCCTCAGATTCAACTGAATCAACTTCAGACAGGTAAGAGGTCGAGACCACTGGAATGAGCTATATTTGACAACAGTAACTGAAGCCTGGTTTATGAATGTCGGTTGTGAAGTGCCCTGTTGGCTGTGCCACGGCTGTGGGGGTGCCCTGTTGGCTGTGCCACGGCTGTGGGGGTGCCCTGTTGGCTGTGCCGTGGCTGTTGTGCTGCTGCTGAAGCTTTCAGTGCACAGTGCTGGGGATACACACGCCAGGGCAGCATTTACAGTCAGAGAAATTGTATGGGTATTGGAACTGTGTGGGAGGATCCTGTTTCAGATGGGTGACAGAACGTATTGAGGTCTTTGTACCAGACCTGTCGCCTTCACTACCCGTAGCTGGCTGGTACATCTGATACGAATTCGATGGGGTACAAATCTTGTCTTTCTTCTTGCAGTACCTGTGGTAAAACCAGCAGTATTACCTGGAAATAAAGCTATTGCCACCGTTTCGACACAAGTAGCTGCTGCTCAGAAGAATAAACTGAAAGAACCCGGGGGAGGCTCTTTTAGGTGAGGAACCGTATTTGTGCTTGTAGTTCAGGATCAGACTGGGGAAACTAGCAAGAACCAGAGGTGGGTGTTTTGTGGGCCTGTTTGCTGCTTTAATAAGGACTTTAGCAAACAGCTGTGAACATAGTTGTGCCAGGCTGATTTTAACATTTAGCTGGCACTCTGTATCTCAAACTGTAATATCAAACCTCACCAAAAATTCCTGCCTGGACAGGCAAATAGAATTTGTTGCTTCCCTTCTCCCAGTTCTGCTGGGGTTATCTGGATGTGCAGCCCGTCTTACAGTGATGAGTGAAATTTATTATTGTTTTGTGGTGGGGATGCGTCTGGTCTCTTGTTTTTTAAGGTGTTGAAACATTTTGCAAGGAGGGATTTTGAGAAAACAGTTAGGAAGTACAAAACTGGAAGCACTTTCAGTGCTCTCTGGAATAAAATTCTGTTAGTTTTATTGTATAATAGGAGCAAATACAATTCAAAAATGAAATAAACCCTTCAGGTTTGCAGTGGAATTCATTATATGCAGCTGGGGTGTTGTAGCAACGTATGTGGATAAGCTCTGAATGTTATAACGAGTTTTCCTTTCTTAAGGGATGATGATGACATTAATGATGTTGCATCAATGGCTGGAGTCAACCTGTCGGAAGAAAGTGCTCGAATACTGGCGACAAACTCAGAACTGGTGGGCACATTGACAAGGTCTTGTAAAGATGAAACCTTCCTTTTCCCAGCACCTTTACAAAGAAGGATATTAGAAATAGGTATGTTGATTTTTCTTGCATCTTTAATAAACACATTTCACAAGTCTTGGGCTTAAGTGAAGGTCTGTTCCATAGAAATGGATTTGAAGAGTTTAAAGTTGCCAAAGTCATTACCTCCGGTATATTCTGGTGCTTGTGGGCAGTGATTCAGCTTGTGAAGGCAGAATCGTGTTCTGGGATAGCAAACCTATGGAGCTGCCTTCCGAAGGGATGGCAACTTGAAACTGAAATTACTGGACCTGGGTAAAATGCTGACTGTTTAAACTGGTAACGCGTAACAAAAGTAATGACCCAGGGTTTAAAAAAATAAATCCAGAAACACTTTTAACATATTTACTTATTAGTTTAGAATTGATGGCAGAACAAGAACGATTCCCCAGTTATTTGTTATAGAGTAGTATATGGCATTTATTGATAGATTGTTATGCTAATGTTAATTTTTGTGTTTGCCATGTCCCGTTTAATGCTTGTCTGAGAAATACTCAAAACCCTTGTTTTGCAAAAGGCATTTAAATTTCCCTGGTTGAGGTCAGGCACGTGGTTAGAGGTAGTGTAAAATCATTTTTTACAACTGACTTCTTTCCTGACCGTAGGTAAAAAACATGGAATAACAGAAATCCATCCTGATGTAGTTAGTTACGTATCGCATGCGACACAACAAAGACTACAAAACCTCGTGGAAAAATTATCAGAGACTGCTCAACAAAGGAATATTTCTTACAAGGTAACTGTTTAATTGCACCGATAAAATGCCCAAATGGCACAAATTCAGCAGGACTTTGTGGGCTGTAGAGCGTGAGTTCAAGTGTTCTTCATTCTGTGCAGTTGGGTTGTTTATTCTCTTTGACTGATTCATCTTATATTAAGATATTAATCCACACGGATGACTAGAACTCCTCTGTTTGCGTATACAAACTGTTTTTAAAACAAATGCAGAGAAAGTGTGCCCTCCCCTTTATTATGTCAAATGTTTAGAGCCTGAGTGATTTACAGGCAGGCAGATAAAAGCACTGCTTGGAGTCCTCCAGAGATTGCTCTCTGACAGATGTGTGTTCTTAATATATGCAAATGCCAAAGCAGCGTTTAAAAAAACCACACAGCTCTGAGAGACGCTTGTGGGGTTAAAGCTGTGATGGTATTAGTTTAGAAGTCAAAATCTGATGATTCATGGAATGGAACAAAACGCTTTTAAGAATAGTGGCTGGTTGTAAATACACACTTGCTATTTGTTTGAAAAGGACAAAGTGAACATTTGAGCTTTAAATGCATATGTTCTTCTACCGTGCGGTACAAGCAAACAGCTTTGTTTTTAAGAAATGTAATGAGAAACATATTTGCCTTCTTTTCAGGATGATGAAAGATACGAACAAGCAAGTGACGTTCGGGCACAGCTCAAGTTCTTTGAACAACTTGATCAAATAGAGAAGCAGCGTAAAGACGAACAAGAAAGGGAAATTTTAATGCGTGCAGCCAAGGCAAGTGCTGGGATTTCACACGTGTTTGCAAAGTGTCATTTTTGACGTCAAAACTGCAGAGTTTCTGTTCATTCTGAAGTACTTGCAATGAAGGAGAAGACTCTTAATCTTCAAAGGTGGAGCTTGATGAATGTGTTCTTTAGCTAGAACTCTGCTCTGATTTCCATGGTAGAGCACGTGAGACAGCTTCTTTGCCAGTGTCATTGTACGTTCCCAAAGTTAAAGTAGGTCTGAAAACTTAAGGTTTTTGCACTTTGCATTTTGAAAAAGATGAATTTTTATAGCTTGGTGGTACTCTGAAATGGAATAGAGACTTAGCAGGTGTTTTGGAGACTGGAAATGGAATTGAGACAGATTTTTCCAAGTTGGAGAAACATTACAAATAGGAAGCAGTTGATGTAAGCACAAACATAAACATTAGACTTTGTGGCAGCAACCCAAATATAGGAATCTGAATAACGGGGCAGGAGCGCTCTAGAAATACTTCACACAACAACAGGAGGTTTCTCTTGGGTTTGTGATGAGCAGATAGTGTCAAAATCCGCTGTTAGACCTGTGCTGGAATACTCTGTCCAGTTTTTGGGGCCTACACCAAGCAGACTTGGGAAGGAAAGCAGTTTAAAGGTCTGGAGATTGTGACCTATGAAGAAAAATCAGAGTAAATCCATTTACTTCAGAAGGAAAGTAACAGAAGTCTTCATGACTGTGTTTGCTGCACCTAAAGTGCAACTGGGAAGACAAAGGTTAATTGTTAGGAAAAAAAAAAAAAAAAACCAAACAATTTTAAGGGTACTTGAGCATGGAATTAAAATAATTTATTACCATTGCCCTATCTGGGAATGATCAAGATTTTCCACTTCCTGCTAAAGTTGAAGAAACTTTTGTGTGGTATCTACGACTTACAATCTTCAGCTACTTATGTAACTGAATTGATTTTTCTTTCTTTTTCTCTAACCATTCCCTGTCCATCGTTGATCAACATAGTCTCGATCTCGACAAGAAGATCCAGAACAGCTTAGGTTGAAACAGAAGGCCAAGGAGGTAAGTGTTCGCCTTAATGTTGAACTTTTTTTTTGGATATGGAAAGAGAAATAATTAACTGTATTTTGTTCCGGCACGTGCAGATGCAGCAGCAAGAGCTGGCGCAGATGAGACAGAGGGATGCCAACTTGACTGCATTAGCTGCCATCGGTCCCAGGAAGAAAAGGAAAGTCGATTCGCCGGGATCTGGATCAGGGACAGAGGTACGGTGTAATTGTAACCCTTGGGTTTGCCACATCAGCCTCTAAAAACCTTCGTTCCGAGCTTTTCCCTAGTTGTGGAAGCTTTCTGAGCAGCAGCAGAGTATTTTCTGTGCAGGTTTGCTTGCAAAAATCTTGTACAAAATCTTCTTGAAACTTGCCATTTACGGGGCCAAAAGCTCTCTTTGTAATTTGAGGATTTTTCCTCAAATAATTCTGTTTATAACTCCCTGAGCGTTCCAAGTTTTATAAATGCTAAAGCATTTATAGTGTAGAAAAGCTTCTTGTTTCAAAAGAATTCACTTTGTTCTATACTGAGTTGATAGAAGCAATAATTTACATGTGCTCGATACAAAATGAACCGTCTGAAAGCTAGTAAATATTATTTTTGTTTATAATTAAAATCAAGCCTCTTGAGCATCTCTTAAAGTCATTTTGAGTTGTGAAATTTACTAAAATGCCCATTATTGATAATGAGCCTTAATCTTCTCTAAATTAACAAATTACTGTATTAGAAGTTTATAAATGTTTGAAATTGTAAAACTTACCGAATGTGGCACTTTTACAGAGATAGATATGTCTGTAGATGAAACAATCTCGGAGTAATGGACTGAAGTATCTCATGCAGCGTTAATGTTGGCGTTGCTTACTTACACATGCTCAACTCTGCACCGTTAATAGTCTGTTAATGTTAACTTAGGTTATGGGATATATTTTACATCTACTGTGAACACTTGTTTGTATTTCATCTAAATCTGACAAATACAGTTACCCTCGATTAATCACTTCCTGGTTAACCAATTAACTACAGGTTCCCTGGAAATCTCATCTTTTTTGTCTGTTTAATTAAGAACCAGCTGCTTTTGATCTGATAGACTCACAGCTGCGCTTTTGCTGTTGGTGTCACTTGACATTTTTAAATTGAGCTCCACTTGTCACCGTTTGTCTGCGGTTCGTAGTTAAGGCACATTACAGCGAGTGTGGAAAATAAGGTTTGTCATTACTTAGACACAGATTTGTAAATGTAAGCTTTTGATGTCTAGGAACGCAGAATCTTAATTACATGTAAAATCACTTCTAAGTAGTAATTGTACTGTTTTGTTTCAAAATTCAACAAAGCAGGTTGCTGTCAGTTTCGGAGTTTCCCATCCATGTCATGTTTATAGGAAGTTATCAAAAAGCCGCTTAACTTACTCGATGCCTACAGGAGCGGTGTAGTCCTGTGTCTTTAAAGACTCTTGAAATTTTAGCTTTACATTTCAGGTATTGTAGTCTACATAATAAAATCATCACTGAGCTTCTACTAGATAATATTTTAAAAATATAATTTAAAATGCCTTCTAACCGTTCTTTCTATTGTCTTGTTAGTATTCATGTGTATGTATTTGGGGAAATTTAGCTGGCGTCCCGTGCTCCCTCCTGCATCTTCTCATTTCCATTCAAGTTGATGGAAACGAGACACCGAAGTTGTGCAAGTGCCTTGAAATATTACTTTGAAAATCCAGCTTTTAAACCATTCTAGGGGTTTTCAGTGTTTCAGTGCTCTCTGGCGAGGCAGGTAATGAGCTCCAGAAACCAAAGTCTGACTTTGCTGTCAGCTGTGGGGTGAGGGGAGAGCGCCCGCACCGAGCACCGGGTACTGCTGACCCAGAAGTGGCCATTTACAGCCCACATTTAGATTGGGTTCTTAATAATTTAGATCGATCATAAATCTACTGCCTTACTTCTAGAGAGGTGTTAGTGTCAGCCTCAGCAGTTCATTCATGTGGCTTTTGCACTACTTTAAATTCTGGCTTTCCTCAAGTCTGGGGTATCCCTATTTAGAATAAACAGCCTTTTAAAATTCTCCAAGCTCTTGGGCAGATAAATCTTTAGTCTCTGGTGGAGTGTGTTCAAACCTTCTGCTGCCACTAAGTATTGAAGTTCCCTTTCAAGGGAAACATTATTCTAGGAATAATAATAATGAAAAGGAAAAGGAAAGATTATTCTAGTAAACAAAGTGGAGGGGAAAAAATAATCCAATGGTAAGACACAGAAGTATGGCTTGTCCCCCGCCCCTTGGAACGCCTTCATTATTTACACAAAGAGCAAGGTATCAGCAAGGGGCAGCTGCCAAAGAGATTCCCGACTATAAAATTGGAATCTCCTCCAATTTTGCCGGCTTTTCGGTCTGTGCTTGCCATCTGCTGGTGGCAGTACCGAACTGCTGCCACGGGCACTCTGCCCTCGCCACCCAGCGCTGCTTCTGGGGCATCTCCCCAGCATCTCACCGCATCCCAGTCCGGACTGGGGGAGAGACACCTTGTCACTGGGTAGCGTTCCCTCCCATCCCGAAGGCTGCTGACTTTAAAGCACTCCAGGACTTCCTTGCTTGTAGAAAGGCAAGCGCGACAGTCAGGGAAGAGTTGCATTAACTGTTAGGATCTTCTCAAAACTGTGTCTTCTTCTGTGAAGATGCCCTGGAGCTTTGGGGCTTGCTGACCGGGCAGAGCAGCTCGCTGCTGGAGGGGGTAGGGATCTCTGAGATATTGCATGCTTNTCTGGGGCCTTCCTGGAGGTAACAGAAGTGCTTTGGGTTTTTTGGGGGTCAATATTAATGTCAGTGAAGGACTCTCTGTCAGGAAGCATAATGATAGGACAAGGGGGAATGGTTTTAAACTAGGAAAAGGGGAGATTTAGATTGGATAGTAGGAAGAAATTCCTGTGGGGGTGGCATTCCTACTGGCCCAGGTTTCCCCGAGAAGCTGTGGCTGCCCCATCCCTGGAGGGGCTCAAGGCCAGGCTGGATGGGGCTTGGAGCAACCTGGTGTGGTGGGAGG
>VZRU01009192.1:33597-54479 GCA_013398155.1 Pedionomus torquatus
CTGTGTCTTCTTCTGTGAAGATGCCCTGGAGCTTTGGGGCTTGCTGACCGGGCAGAGCAGCTCGCTGCTGGAGGGGGTAGGGATCTCTGAGATATTGCATGCTTTCCCCCCCCATTTTTGGGGTTTGGTTGGTTGGTTTTTAAGTGACTATAACTATAATAACGTCCTACTTGTTTATCGTGCCAGTTTGTGTGGAAAACTGCTAGTGTGGGTACCAGAGGGATAAGTGTTGCTGGACGATGGAGGCAAATTCAGAGGTCATTAGGGAATGTCTGTGTCCCTCCGGGATAATTACTTCTTAATATAGCCCTGAGCTGGTGTACAGCTGTTGTCACCAAAAGGAGAGCTCATGGCACCCCACCATGGAGATCGGGGGGGGATCTAGGACATTATCCAGTGGTTAATGGGCTGGTGGGGGACAAGACTGCTCCCCAGTTCTTTGAGCTACCCTTGGAGTCTGTTTTCCCACCTGGCGAAGAATTCTGCTGCTTCTGTTTTGGTCTGTAGCATTGCTTATATCTGGGGCCTTCCTGGAGGTAACAGAAGTGCTTTGGGTTTTTTGGGGGTCAATATTAATGTCAGTGAAGGACTCTCTGTCAGGAAGCATAATGATAGGACAAGGGGGAATGGTTTTAAACTAGGAAAAGGGGAGATTTAGATTGGATAGTAGGAAGAAATTCCTGTGGGGGTGGCATTCCTACTGGCCCAGGTTTCCCCGAGAAGCTGTGGCTGCCCCATCCCTGGAGGGGCTCAAGGCCAGGCTGGATGGGGCTTGGAGCAACCTGGTGTGGTGGGAGGTGTCCCTGCCCAGGGCAGGGGGGTTGGAACAGGGTGATCTTGAAGGTCTCTTCCAACTCCAACCATTCTGTGATTCTTGGGGTCTGCATTAACATCACTGGGAGTTTTTTAGGCCTGTATTAATGTCACTGAGAACTTCTGCTTGTTCAACTATTGTTTATAAATAAGAATTAAAAAGAACTCTCTGATCTGGTACCAGACCGTTTGATAGCTCTCTGTACGTAGTCACGGAGTTCTTACCTCGTCTGTTTTCTCTGAAAAGTTTTAGGACACCTGGGATCGCTGTCACATTCTGATGTCTCTCTTCTTCTCCTTTCCAGGGATCTGGTTCGAGCGCAGCAGTCCCAGGCAGCTCTGGAGTTGGAACAACCAGACAGTTTACGCGACAAAGGATAACGCGGGTGAACCTCAGGGACCTCATATTTTGTTTAGAAAATGAGCGAGAGACAAGCCATTCACTATTGCTATATAAAGCATTCCTTAAGTAAAATGGAAAAGATCAAGGTATTTTTGACGGAGAGACGCCTGAGGACATTTTTTATATATTTGCAAATTACGCCTTTTTGTAACAAGCAAATGGGATATTGTTTGAAAAACAACCACCTCTTTACATGGAACAGTTTTATATTCCTGTTTATAAATAAACTCTTCAGTATAGGAGAAATACATTTCTGTAACAGTGAGGATACAAGGCCTGTGGATACTATAAAAGGACAATTAAATTTTAACTCATCTCTTGATTGAGTGGCCTTCTTGCCAAACAAGCCATATATAAAGACTGATGGAATCGTTTAGCAAATAACTAGCTACCCTTTGTCAGCCCTGTAGCAGTTTCGACATTAATTGTACATTTTAGTTCAGTTTTATTCAACTAAATTGATTATATAGGCATACGTCTACAGCAGATGACCTCATTTCATTTAGCTTTTTTTTTTTAAACAGTCAGTTAGCAAAGCAAACTGATTTTTTTTTAAAGAATATTTATCTCCCCCCCCCCAACGTTCAAAATCTAGAGGGATATACAGTTAATTTTAAACATAACCTCAATTTTAATCACATTATTGCTTATTAGAGGCCCTGAAATCCCATAAAGGAGGGTTACTTCTGAATGTTTTAGCAGCATCTGTAAAAATGCATTTTATTTGCTATAGTTTGTAAAGCTGTAAAGTTAAAAAAGGAAAAAAAGGAAAAAAAGAGAAACCTTTTCAGCATAAATATATTTTACTTGCACTGTGTTTTTTAGCTAAAGTGAAAGCTTAGATTAAATCAAAGTTGAGAGGAATCATCAAAAGACTGTTTCTCAGTGTGAATCAAGTGTTGAAAAATGGTTGGTGTATTTTGTCAGTAATTGTACATAATTTTTGGCACATAACATAAAAATGGCTATGTAAACTATAATTATTTTGCTAAAAGACTGTATGCAAGCTGTGGGCCTACTTTAAAGATGTCCAGAGCAAAGTCCCTTCTTTGTACCTATTTTTTTATTACAAATATACTAATTGGTTCTTTATATTTTCAGAGGTTATTGTATTAAATTGTCTATTGATAGTACTTTTATGACTGTAAATACTTCGGCTTTCTTTGTGTGAACTCTCATGGTAGAATTTAACTCTTGCGTGTAAACTGAATGCTGATCAGTATTTTTATCAACACCTGACAACTGTTACACCCCTTTTATTTTGTCTTTTAGGAAATCCTGTCTTTCCATTTTTTTTCATGTAAATTTTGCACAGTTACTTGTTCATATGTAAATATTTTACTTTCAAAAATGAAGTTTTTAATTGCTATTGTTTTATATAGGATTGAAAGAAAATTAACTCCTTTATTAAAAACAAATTTATCTGTATTTGCTAATGTATTTTCCTCTCTAAATCTTTTCTCCTCTTGGATTTGTTTTTCTCGGCACAAGACGAGTCTGTCTGAGGGTTTGCTGGTTCCTGAGGATGCACTTTGGGTGGTTTTTGTATCTTGTTCTGTTTTGTCGGTGTTTTGGAGATGTGTAACTTTATAGATCTTGAAATGTTGTTGTCTTGGGGGTCTTGGACAAAGATCAACGGGCAGCGGGGTTTCTCTGGGGTGGTTTGGTGCTTGTTTGTTTTTTTTTTTTTTTAAGCAGGGAAAGTTTCTGAAGAGATCTTAAATGTATGTTGTCTAGTGAAGGTTTAATAAAACAACCTCTCCTGGGGGGCAGCCTGCTCCCCCCACCACCACGGTGGGCTGCAGAACCTGTGCCACAGAACATGGAGTTTGGAGCCTGACTCTAAAAGAATATCAGCAGGGACACACTTGTGATTGTGAAGGTGAAAATCTGATGCTCTGTATGGAATATTTAGCTTTCAGCTTGGTTGGTTGGTTTCTTCACCCACCCCACCCCCCATCTCATGGGCAACTTAAAAAAAAATAATAATGATAATTCACAGTTGTGAGGGCCTTATCCTGCTATTCATTTAATAGAAAAATTACATTAATTTGATAATTGCATCTCGCACACAGACAGATCCCCCCCCAGGCTCCTGCACCAAGCACTGCCCTTCACCTGGCCCTTGGCCCAGCGAGGAGAGCGGTTGTCCCTGAAAACTGGGAGTATCTCCTACAGGGATGTACCCGCCTGGCAGCGTCTGTGACCCCGACTTGGGATTGTTTGTGAACTCCAAACTGGCTTTCAAATGGTGTCCTGTCACTGAGTGGAAGGAAACAGCGTGGACTTTTAGCCAAAGCGTTGTCCTAACCTTCCTTTAATTGTAACGAGTTTGGTTGTGTTCATCGTCATCTGTCCAGCGGTGGAGCCCTGGCGTCTGCAGGTGAGTTGGGAAGAAACTGCCCTTTTCAGGTGCCACTTCCAGTAGTGAGCTGGGGGTAAGGCACCTTTGAAAAATTCAGATTGTTGTATTATTTGCTGCATTTCGCACTCCCTCTGCAAAAGAGACAGTAGCTTCGAAATACCTTGGAGAGGCCAAGGGAGTTGGAGAGACCTTCTCTAAGACTGTACCTCTTGGGTTTGTTTTAAATAACATGTATTTTTAAGAGCACAGACAGCCCTTCGCTCTCCATAATCTTTCCCAGCTTTTAAAAGTTCCTGTTATTTCAGTCAGAAACGCTGGTGGTGCCCATCTCCCTCCAAGCTGCTTAAATTTGGAGTACCTGGAGCACTGGGTGCAGGGCTGGAGCCCTNTAGGAAAAATTTCTTTCCTCTGAGGGTGGTGGAGCACTGGAGCAGGTTGCCCAGGGAGGTGGTTGAGGCCCCTTCCCTGGAGATCTTCAAGGTGAGGCTGGATGAGGCCCTGGGCAACCTGGGCTGGTTGGGGGTGTCCCTGCGACTGCGGGGAGGTGGGACTGGATGGCCTTTGGAGGTCTCTTCCATCCTGGATGGAATGATCTGATGATCCTGTAAAAACATCCTATGATTCTGTAAAAACTTGCTTTTAGGAATTGCCTCCTGATCTTTGCCCTCCAGTGGCTCCTGCCCGTGCCGGGGAGGTGGGAGAGCGAGCGGCAGCCCCGAGCGCGTTGGGGAGGCTCCGTGCTTCAGGGCACTTGTCTTCTGCCACTCCAGGAACAGCTTTCCCCTGTGAAACACGGTATTATTTTCCCTTTGTTTTCCCTCTTGGCTTGTTTACTGCTATCTCTGTGGGGAGCTGGGCTGCACCCTGCCTGGTTTCCTCCTGGGAGTTTCGAGCTCTGAAGTCGACAGCCGACTCCTGCAAACCACGCCGGCAGCGTTTCGTCCCTGCTACGTGCCACGCCTCCGTAAAACACCGCGTAAATGCACAACAAATCTCGCTTTTACCCCTCTCTACAAGCAGCGTTAGGGTTTTACTCGAGCTCTTCCATACTTTTCAACCCAGTGACAAAATTAAGTTGCCAAAGAGGAAAAAACAAAACAAAAAACAAAGAGTTTGCAAGTGCTCTCTGGTTGCCTGCGAGGTGTTTGGTGCTTGGATTCCAAACACGCACCTCGGAGCGTTGCTCAATTATTGCAGGTTGGGCTTTGAAGAACAACATATCTCATTTCCCAGGAGACCAGCGTGGGGATGTTTAGATGCAGCCTCTTGAAGAGAAGATGGAAATCCTGACGCCGTCCCGGGATACGTCACCGTGGAGCACCCGGGCTCCGCGACCCCGCTCCGAGGGGGACGAGGGAGGAACGTGGGTAAGAGGTGGGTGAAGCTCTTGGCCTCGAGGTGGGGTTGGTGGGATGGAGCACTTGTGTTTGAGCAGTAAGAATTGTCGATTGCCTTAGAACGAGTGGAGCTGCTCACGCTTTTCACGCTGATGCGCAGCTGTGATTTGCTGTGGGGTTTTCCCTTTACACGGGAGTTTTTCTTCCTCCTCCTTTTTCTTCTCCCCCAAATTCTCACTTCCCTGATGGTAAAACACCCTCGGTCTCGTGTGGGTAGGGCCGGGAGCCAGAGCTGGTGCCTGGGGAGGAGGGAACAAGAGTCCTTCCTCTGCCCAGCTTGGATGCCCGTCAGGGGACTGGGCAGTAGAGATGTGGGGCAATTCCTGGGGGGGTGACCAAGGAGATTTGGGGTGGCTTCACCCCCCAGGAACGAGCCTGAGGCTGTGCCCACTGCTGATGGGTTCAGCCAGGTTGGTTTAAATGTGAGAGAAGCTGGTCCTGTGCACAGTCCATGCAAATAAATAAATTAAAACGACTAAAACCGGCCCCTGGTACCTACAACACGCACGGAGCGGGTCGGTGCGAGCATCCTCTGTCTCCCTGGCAACAGAAGTCTGGGATGGGTGAGGGGAGTTGCCCGAGGGAGGGGGGAGCTGCCACAAAGGAGGTGAGGAGAGGGCTCACACCCCCCTCAGTGCCAGCATCCCCTCCTCCCCTCCCTGCCACATGAACCCCTGTCTCGGGGACAGATTCCTCCATGGGTTTATGGAGTCGCTTTGCCAACAACGGAGCAAGGTCTGGGGGGGCTGCGTGACCCCGGGCTTCTCGTGGCATCACCTTCACTGAGCACTGCCTGCAGCTTGTGGCTCCCCTGCTCCCAGCCTGCTTTATTTATTTACATATAGAGAGAGACACGTAATATATACGTGTATATATGTTTATATATGGATTTTATGTATATTTATATATAAATACACACACAAGTCTATGTAGTCTCTGCAGGGAAGCTGCTTTCTCCCACAGCGGGGCTGGCTCCGTGACCTGACAGGTTTCCCGTATCTCTGCTCCTGCCCAGAGCGGCTTTTGCAGAATTGGGGGGTTGCAATGTGTCACCCAAAGCTGCTTTAGAGGTCTAAGGGGGGGCTGTTCCAGAACTGCGTGGCAAGGAAGCTCCCCAGATGTGTCATCCCGCACGGGGAAGTCGTGCGATGGGATGCTCGCTCTGAGGATGGGGATGCTGATGGTTTTTTTCCGTAACCAGCGAATGTTTCTGTTGTGGAGTATTTTGTGGATGGATTCGGAAGGGCAGGGGGAAGGGGAAGTGTGAGCAGCTGAGAAAAAAAAAATAATAAAGTGTTGGTGAAGTAGTTCAACACTCAGCATGAGTTTAATGGGAGAAAACTGGGGTCAGCGTGGAGTCGGGTGGGAGGGAGTAAAGAGGGGTAAAGAGCTCTGGGGTTTCAGTGCCCTGTGGTTGAGGGAGGGGAAAATAATGACTTCTAGAGAAAAAAAAAAAGAAAAATATGTTAGAAAGGGAGGAGGGGGGTCATGGAGGCAGCTGGTCCCGGGCCTTCACCCATCAGAGGGGATTTATTCCTCATCCCATTCCTGTCGCAGCTGAATTCCTGTGGAGAGAGCACACGGAAACCCCAGGCTGGGCAATGCTCTCTAACTGCTGTTATTTCATTAAGGAGGTGCCGTCTCCATCTCTTCCCTGCGTGCGGGCGGCCACCGCGTCCCGGCGGGCGGCAGATGGTGCTCTGAGCCCGGCTACGCTGCCACCGAGTCCTCCTGCATCCCTCCTCGGTGAAATACAGTCCTCCAGAAATCACAGGCCGCGGGGAGGGGAGATGCTTCGCTGCTTAAATCAAGGTATAAATTATTCATTTGCTGAGTGCCAAATGACAGAAAGTGGGAGAAAAGGGGAGAAAAGGGGGGGGGAATGCAGCTTAGTCGATGAGGTAGGAAAGAACCCGAACCTTCAATTAAAAAAAGAAACCTAAAAAAAAAATAATGAGGAGAGCCCCGTGTGCTGCAGCAGACTTTGATCAGGACGGGTGCCCCAGACCACTTGTTTATGGGTTTGTGTCTTTTTTGGAGGGCTCGGGTGCCGAGGGTGGCAGATGCCTGTGAGTTCACAAGCGCAAAGGCAGGAACAAGCCGGGGGAATTAGTGGAGATGCAGAAGAAAGAGAGTTAGAAATGTTTGCAGAACAGGACACAGGTGTTCAAAGGGAACCTCTGGTGATGGCAAGATGTAAGAAAATTGGTGTCAAAAAGCACAGCGCGCACGGAATCAACACTTTAACCGCTGCCTCCTAATTTCTGCCTGCCTTTCAAGTGCTGCGATTCCTACGAGTTACAAATCTGTGAGGCTCGATCCGAGGTGTGTTTGAAGAGGGTCGAGGTAAGGGGATGTTGGGAGCTGCAGCTGCTGGAGGTGGAAAATCCCCAATATCTCAGGAATGTGCTTTGGGAGGGCTGGCAGAGAGGGGAGAGCACACGGGATCTGTCCTGCTTCTTGTCACCTTTGGTTTCACCGCTGCTTCCAGCCTCTGTGGGACAGCTTCTGTGTGAGGAGGAGTGGGTTGGTTTGGGTTCTCCTGCTGCCCTGGTTTCAGCTGGGCTCCCTGTAGCTCTTGGCCCTAAATCCCATTAATCTGAGCTAAGCAGATGTGGGATTTTTTTTATTTTACTCATCCGTTGTCAGGAGATCCCGTGATGGAGAGAGGTGGGCAGGGAACCAGGCTGTGGGGAGGGCAGAGGGGTGACCCTCCTTCCATCCCGTCCATCCTCCTGCCCCTTCTCCCATTTCCCGGGGTGCCTGGGTCATCACAGCTCCCCCCAGGATGCTACCCCAAACCACGCTCCAGCATCACCCCGCAGCTCAAGAGCTGCCTCGGCCCCGCATCGATTCCAGGTCAAACCTTCCCACGGGCAGCGCCGTGTCGGGGAACTGCTGCATTTTCTAGGTCGTTAAGTCCTTTGCTCTTTAGTTCTTTGCCTCGTGAGCACCCCCAAGGTGTGTTATAATCACCCCAAAATGCAGCTGCTAATGGCTGGGTGTCCCTGGGGCTGGGGGGGGGAAGAGCAGCGTGGAGTCAAATGGCAGCAATCAAGAGCTTCTGCAACAAATGAAGTCGAACCCACTTGACAGGAGGAGGCAGAGGCGCTGTGAAGGGCCGGGTTTGGCAGTAATCTTATTTGTAATCTAATCAATATGTTTACTGAAGGAGAGAATATCAGCAAGTATTACTTAAGACACTTGGGGGGGGTGTGTGTGTGTGTGACACCTTTCACAACTCCCGTGTGAAGCTGTTAGTCGCTGCATTTGCTAATAGGAGAAACTGGTTTTAATAGGAGAAACTGGTTTTAATAGGAGAAACTGGTTTTTTAGCAGGGCTGGCAGAGGGTGGCAGTTTGGGGGGGCCAGGGACAGAGTCGTTGCTAAAATAACTGCGTTTTTCTGAGAATTGCTTTTGTCTGCTGCTTCTAGGGCTCTCGGAGCGGGTTATGATGTGCTTGGGCCATCAGAGCTCTGCGGGAACAACCTGCCAGCGCCGGTGATGGAGGCTGATGAGCGATAAATGAGCAAACGAGCGCGGGGCCGGTGCCAGCCCTGGCAGCTCGGGGACACGCGGCCGTGGGGACGAGCACGGGGACGAAGACAAAGCTGTCGGGAGGTGCGTTTCCAGAGCCGTGCGCCCCGGGCAACACCAGCTGAGGCAGGAGTAAGGATGAAATATCAGATTTATTTTTTGTGTGTGTGTGTGTGTGTGTTCAGGAAACTTTGGAGGTTTTTTATAAAAAACTTATAGGGCAAGCCATATCATCTATAACAAACAATTAGGCTCTAATGCACCCGGGGGAGGAGTTTCCCACTCACCCCAGGCGGTTAGAAGGTACCTTTTATCCTGAAACATGAGGGTTAGAAGCATAAAAGTGTATAATGTTTCCTTTATAAAATTTTCATCCTGTCTAATGTATCCCAAAGCTCTTTAGAAACTGAAAATACGAACTCGGGAGGTTTGGCTGCAGTTGAAGGGGAAAGGGACGGCTGCTTGGTTCAACACGGACCGGCAGCGACAGAGGACATTGTGTCCTACCAGGGTTGTCCATGAGAGGTGGGATGGGACCATCCCCACGGCTCTTGGCCAGATGTGCTGAGCTCCTGGAGCATCTTTGGGGATCCCATGGGGATCCCATCTCTGGGATGCCCATGGCATCACACAGGCACGCACCCGCCCCGCCGCTGCAAGGCACCTTAAATCTGAGCTTAACTGACAAGGAAGCTGGTAGGAAAATAAAAACAACACGAAAAATAAATGCTGGCTGTTTAATTATTTAAATTAAGACTTGCTTGAAAGCTGTGTTTGCAGCAAACAGTCCCCCTCCCCTTTATTTTTTAATGAGCTTCAGTGCACTGAAAGTTGCGGGGGAAAAAATCCAATAAACTACTCCTTGCAGTTTCTTAGCATATTTAATTAAACAGGTAGGAGAAACCCCTCCATCCACCACTTCCAGTGCTCCTGCCACAGCACGTTATCCTGGCTTGTGGGAAAAGCGCCCAGGGAATTTCCAGTGGGACTGGGGGACCCCTAGTGTGACCCAGGAAGGGTTTGGGAACGCCGAGCAGGGAGGTCCAAGAGCTTCTCCCTGGGGCCACCAAGGGCCACCACCAGCCCCCCTTGTGCAAAGGCTTTTCTGCATCCCTGGTGCTGATGCTACAGAGGAACAGGCTCATCCCCTGCCTAGACCAAAGGGGAAAACCACCCAGGGGAACATATGTCATTTCTACCCTCCTTTTGTCATTTTAATTGAATTGTGTCATGTCGCTTTGCTTTGCTAAAAGTTGTTAATTAGCAGCTTAGAGCAGTGGGCCAGTGGAAACGGAGAGGTCTCGTCTCGCTGCTGTTATTGCAGTAACGGTGGGGCTGAACTGGGGAGTCAAAAAAAAAAAAGAAAAAGAATTCTCGGGGGGCATAATGAAATAGTTGGAGATCTCTGTGCATGGGGTGGGGAGGAGGTGAAGCGTGTGAGTTAGAGCCAGGGCCTTTTACAAACTAATTATAGCCAGTTATTTGTCTGAACAGAGGGGGGGCAGCTGGGGTTAGGTTGGGCTTTGGAAACTGTAACCCCCTTCCTCCGTGGCAGGACCAGCAAAAAGGGGGTGGTGGGATGCAATAGAAAATTAAGAATTTTTTTTTTGCTTGTTTGTTCTCTTTGACTTCCTACCCAGATCATGCTGGGGGCTTGTCTGGGGAGGGCCTTGAACGTATCAGGGAGCACAGAGAAATTCAGTCTTGGGGGACCCACCATTCATCACCCACCCCCCACTTGAAGCTTGAAGCTGTGCTTCTAGTTATTAAAGAAAAAAACCCAAAGGAAACTCATATGTTTAATGTCATGTTGGCCATCACAGGGCTTGGATACGGATCCATCCGTCCGGGAAAGGTGGGGATGGGACCCTGCTGCTGCGAGGGCAGGACCCCAGGGGGCTGGCAGTGGCCTCAGCGGGGCTACAGCAGTTGTGGAGAGAGATGGAGAGAGACGGATGGGGCTGAAAATCACAGCCCAAAGCTTTCAGGCATCAACACCCCCTCATGCAGCACCTGTGGCTTGATTGTGGCTTCCCCGCCTGCACAGCTGGAGAAAAACAGCTCGGGGAGGTGATAAGGGCTGCATGAACCAGTCAAAACACCTGTAAAATGGCATTTGTCCAGGACACGGGGAGGCTGTTCAGGTGGGGGGTGACCAGGCACCCGGACAGAGGGGTCACTTGCCCCCAGAGCATCACCCGTGTGCCCAGTGCTGTGGCTCGCAGTGAATACAGCAGCTGGCACAGTGCTCCTATGGAGGCTTTCTGCAGGGTCTCTTTCATTCTGTTTTTCTTGAAAGTGGTGTATTTTTATTTAAATAACATTCAAGAGAAATTAAAAATAGACCACTGACAGGGTAGTTATACAATCCAGTGTTTCAGGAGAGAAACACCAATGCACCAGCCCCCGGCAGTTGGAAAAGGTGATGGGCAAAGGGTGGGCGACTGCCCGCTCCAGCCCCAGCCTGGGCTGAGAAGCCACGTCCTCCTGCCAGGGAATGGGGACAGCGAAGTGGGTGGTGGCTTTTCTGGCATGGGGAAGTGCAAGTCGAGGTGCTTTTGGCTGCACAGGATGGGTGTGTGGGACACAGCACTGGCTGAGCCCTGTTTAATGTCACCCAGGCGATGGACAAGGTGTCCTGAGGATGATGGAGAAGAGCAGCATGATCTGTGGGTGGGTCCCACCAAAGCATAGGGATGCTCTGGAGCTGCTGCCTTGGCCGGTGCCGNAAGCACGAGCTGTGGGTGGGTCCCACCAAAGCACATCATAGGGATGCTCTGGAGCTGCTGCCTTGGCCGGTGCCGTGGGCACTCCCTGGGCATTCCCTGCCAGCTCTCCGGAGAAGCCAGGTAAATATTTGGAACCGCTTGTTCCCCTGAGCACCCACTGCTGTCACTGCTGCAGTCATCGGGAGCAAGTTTGGGGGGGCTGGTTCCTTGATTTAAGGTGTATTGGAGGGGAACACGCAGGAGATGTTTTGGGGATGTCTTTCCAGAGGACCTGCAGCTGGTGGCATCCTGTGGCGGTGGCAGCACGGAGCTTGTCTTCCTGCTGCCTGCAAGCAGGGAGCAGTGTCCCCACACCAGTTTCTCTGCAGACCTTTGGCTGGTGTGCGGTGACAATTCCAAGCTCAGAAATGTTGTCCCTGGCTCCTGTCCCCCCCCCTCCATCCCTGCCCATCCTTCCAGTGTGGGTGCTCTGCTGCTCCCACCCACTGACCGGGAGGAATCGGTCCAGGTCTGCTGTGTCCCGACCCGGTGTCCCTGCTGGCTCCTGTGCAGGGAGAGGGCTTTGCTTTAATTTTGCCATTATCAGATAGACTGAGTCCCACCAGGATAAATACTGGAGGCATTACAGGCTGTGTGTGCCTTAAAAAGACATATTTGGATGCTAATGTCGCCGGTTGTCACTCTGTTATCAGAAATGCTGTAGAAATACAGAAAATATAATAGATCCTTCACATTTGCAGCCTTAATAGCTTTACAGCACATCCTAATTATTACATATCTATCACATCAGTATACTCCAGCACTCGGGTGGTATTTTTATTTAGCTCCATCTGGTGTATGATAACGCGCTTCTGATGCCAGAAACGGGCATGAATTGGAGAGAAATTTAATCTATAGTTCTGCAGAGAATTTCCTTAAGAGACGTCCCAGAACAAGCGCACGTTGTGTAGGAACAACACGGCAGTTTGGGCACGGGAAGCCCTTGGAGGAGGAGGAACGAGAGCGATTGTCAGAGCACACAGAGAAGCGCCGGTCCATGATGCCCTGTTTGCTGGTCTCTTGGCACTTAGGGTGTACCCTGGGGTGCAGGATGGTTTCAGGCTTTCTCTAGCTTTGCGAGAGGATCAGGAGTGGAAAGGACGGGCAAAGGGACACTGGGCACTGAGCAGTGAGATGGGAAGGGGCCAGCAGAGCGCCTTGGGAACACGGGCAGAGGCGGATGGGGTAAATATCAAACGGTGAAAGAAATCCTGCTCGCTCTCGGCTCCTTTGCCAGGAGTTTGTGCCTTCCTCAGCTGTGCGGAGGAGAAAATGGCTTTGCTTAAATGGGAGAAATAACAAAATAAATCCCCTGCTTGCCTTCCCTGCTCCTCACCGCTGCTCCCTGGGGACAGGCATCCTCCGCCAGCAGGCGAGGGGCAGCGGCGTGGGGATGCTGCCAGCCGTCGCGGCACCGGGAAGGGCAGATGGAGCAGCACTCGGGGAGCCCTGCAGGATGTGCATTAAGAGGGAAGAAGGGGCTTCACAGGGGGGAAAATCCATTCCCAGGCTGTGTGAGATGAAGGACATGATGCACCTGCCTCGCCGCAAGCGTCCCGTGCTGGGGACGCCGCCCGCGGAGCCCAGGGATGCACCAGCACCCTCTTCTCGCCTGCTTTTGCAGAGATTCCCCTCCATTCTCACAGCTGCGCCCCAGAAAATGCAATTGTGGTGAAGGACTCTGGTGCTGAACTCCTGGCTCTGCACTGAGTGGGTTTATAGCCGGACCAGCAGTAAGAAAATATTAAATACCCGGCTCCATCTCGCCCCAGCTGCCCCCGAAGCACGTTGGACGTTGCACTGACCCTCCAGGCCACAAAGATGCTCCAATAAAAGCAATGAGAAAAGAGGGGCTGCGTTGCTACCGGCGAGGAACTTCAGTTTTGGGAGGCTGCTGAGAACATGAGGTGTGATGTGCAGAGAGAAGAGGCAAGCGGGCTCGGACCTCCCTGTTTTGACCTCCTGTGAGTCCAAGTGGGCTTTTCCAAGGAAATCTTACTCTGCCTCCGGAGCAGGACAGCCATGGCTGCACAGACCCAAGTCTGAGGTCAGAAGGGATAATTATATCCCGAGCCTCTGCACGAAACCCACCGTGGCTCTGTGCCACCAGTCCTGCGCCGAACGCTTGCCCAGGCTGCACCGCGGAGCTGTGCTGTGTTTACCTCTGGAATACTTTTAATCGTGTGTTTTCCTCCAAACAAAGCATTGCCAGCTTGCTACTTGGAGATCAATGCCTTTTATTCATCACCTCCGGGCAGGCACCGTTCCCTATTAATGTTTTTCCCCACTTTACAGCCTAATTAAGGTCATCTGACGAGCAGAATGCTGCCGTGTTTGTTTTAAGCTGCTCTACCTAATTATATTTTTTAGAGCTTACGTGGAGTAGCCTGTGTCAGAGCAGGCTGGAGGCTCCGCATCGGCTCCCTCCTGCCCCAGGGCAGGTGGTGGCACACGTGGGGACGTTGTGCATGGTCTCTTATGATGTTTTTTCCTTGTTTTAAGATTTGGGAGCTCAGGCAAGGCCCAGGAAACTGCTGGACATTGACCAGCCCTTTATCCTGAGCTGGAGCACGTCGCTCTGCCCTGGGGAAACCTCTGAGTGATGGAGAAGTCCAACCTGAGCCTGATGGTCCAGAACCACCTGAGCCGTGGGGCATCTCCCACAGTTTTTCTTTGAAGTCGTCCCCAGGCTCCCAGCACCGGTGCCATTGAGCTTGGCTCCGTGTCGCATCCCATTTCGTCGCGAATCACCTTAAAATCCTTTGAAGGGCACGGCTCCCCCTAAACAGATTGGAGGATCTCCACCTACCTCTCTGCTACGTTTAAATCAAACTTCTCTGAATCTATTACACTGCAGAGCCATATGTTGGGTGCCACTTCCCTCAGCGTGTCACATATTTCATCGGCTATGGGCTTCCTGAGATCTACGGACATTGCCAAGAGAGGGGGGGTGGATGAGCCCCCCCTTGGGCTACGGCAAGGAATGCACGTTCAGATGGCTGAGGAGGAGGTGGGGTGGGCTTGATGGGCCACCACTAAATGCCACGCGTGAGAAATGCCCCTGACTTTTGCTCTGTGGACCCCTTTTCTGGTGGTCCTCCTTCTCGGAGGAAACCTCCACAGCTTTCTGCATCTCCCGCAGCTTCATGGCAGCACCACAAAGGTGACTGGTGCCACCTCACTGGGACCAGTGGTGGCCTCAGCCTGACCCCCTGCTTCTGCTGCCTTTGCTGGTCCCCCCTAGGTTCCCTCAGGCTTTGAGTCCTGCTGTGCCCATCCCAGCTAATGCTCAGATAGCCCTGTCCCACTTGTTATTTGTCCTGATTTTTAGTTCATCTCTCCATCAGCTCGATACAGATGTCGGAGTGGGTCAGGCACATCAAGGACTAATAAATGGGAGACAAAGGTGTTCTCATCCCATCTGAGGAGAACGGGATCTGCCAAAGACTCAACAGGTTTCTTCTTCATTAGGATTAGCAGCTTCTCAATGGGGCCATCAGATCCTTGTCCCCAGGTTGGGGATGGTATCTCCTGCTCTCCTCCAGTGTCCCCACCCTGGGATGGTTCTATTTTGCAACATCCTTTTCCCCCCCCCAACCTTGATATTTTTCCCCACTTTGGCTGTAGAGGTGACAGAGCCACCAGTCTGGAGGCCACCAGGCCCACTGGTGGTGCTGGCCACTGGGGGTGGGGGCTGCTGGTTGTGGCGTGGGGAGGGCACTGCCAGACCCCGCTCAACGGGTGCATCGAGGGCAATTACGGCTCCGAAATGTACTTTCCTGTGAACGCCCTCCAGCCCCGGGTAACGAACGCTCGGATGCAGCCTTCCAGGATCTGAAGGGAGCTCCAGGAGAGCTGGAGAGGGATTCTTGGTCAGGGAGTGGAGGGACAAGACAAGGGGTAACGGTTTTAAACTGGAAGAGGGGAGATTTAGATTGGATATTAGGAAAAAATTCTTTGCTGTGAGGGTGGTGAGGCACTGGAACAGGCTGCCCAGGGAGGTTGTGGCTGCCCCACCCCTGGAAGTATTTAAGGCCAGGCTGGATGGGGCTTGGAGCAACCTGGTGTGGTGGGAGGTGTCCCTGCCCAGGGCAGGGGGGTTGGAACACGATGATCTTCAAGGTCCTTTCCAACTCTAACCATTCTATGATTCTATGATTCCAGGCGCAGGGGAGGCAGGAGGGGCTGCTGCTCTCCTCCTCTTCCTCCCGGAGGTGCCATCGAGATGGGAAAAATCGCCTGAGCTTGTCCGTGCCCTCCGGCTCCATGGTGGCTTCCACCAGGCTGCATCCCTGAGCCCAGGCTGAGCTGGGCATGGTGTGAGCCCCAGCTCTGCCCACTGGGGTGAGCCGGGAGCAGGTACCGCGCTAATCGCCCATGAGCCACTCCTGAAAAGCCATGAAATTGCCCATTAGCTTAGAAAAAGTGCAGATAAGCGTGTAATTCCCGGACCAAATTGAATCAAGTGTCCAAGCTCGCTCTCCCCACACCACTATGATACATCCCCCACCACCATCTCCCCTCTGCATCCTTTAGCCGAGGACATTTTTCTTTTTAATTGGTGACAGGCATTATCCTTGCAGCTGAAAGTTTCCTAGCGGATGGAGGGAAGGGGCTGTCTTCTTTATTTGATTTAGAGAAAAGCTTTGCTGTTGTGTGGATTTAATGCATGAGCTTTTGGGGGCTTTCCTAACGACTCCCATGCCAGGCTGGCTACGGCAGAGCGGCTTCGGTGTGACACGGTGGAGGGAAGCTGGAAGCTTATCTGAGATACGGCCCCGCGTTGCCTCAAGGAAGGAAGAACTTGCCCTGGCTCATCAGGAACCTCTGCCAAAGGGGTTGTGTTAGAGACACGTTGGCGCTGCTGAACGCGGGGAACCGAGGGAATATTAATGGCTCACGCTAGAAATCTCAAAGGCTGTTTAGAGCCCCTGAGTCAGTGACCAGGAGATAAAGGGGTGCTGGTGTATGTGCCACATGGAATTTCACCCCAGGGCAAGGGGACACCCCACGCCAAGGGGTGCCCATGAGTAGGGGCAGATCCTGCCAGAATGTGTCTTACGCCCAAGGAAATTCACCTTGGGTCAGGTGGAAGCAAGCATCAGGTCACCCTGGCCTGAGACCTCCTGTCCCTGGAGGGGTTCAAGGCCAGGCTGGATGGGGCTTGGAGCAACCTGGTGAGGTGGGAGGTGTCCCAGCCCATGGCAGGGGGGTTGGAACACGATGATCTTCAAGGTCCCTTCCAACTCTGACCATTCTATGATTCTGTGAGATGGCCTTTGGCAGTGACAGCAAGAGCCCTGGTGGGACAGCCCAGTCAGCCAGCCAGCAGCAATGACCATGGGTCGTGGTTGGGACTTGGCTCCAGATGGTTGCCTTGGTGGGCTCTGAGGGCAGAGCTGCTGAAGTGGGATCAACCAGTAGCCCTGGAGGCAAAGCCCTGTGGGGGAGGCGTGAGGCTCCTCTGCTCTGGCCTGAACTTGGCACTGCAGAGAACAGGAGGAGGAGGAGGAGGTGGTGCAACCCTTCTTTGTCACCAACCTGCCTCCTCCAGCCATGGGTCTCATTCAGTAGGATGGCTTTGGACCTGCTGCTTTGGTCAGTGACACCTGTGGTGGGACAGAGAGAGGCTGGGAAGGGCTGGAGGAAGGGACTGGTGGTCTTTCCCATGTGCTGGATGGAAGCACCACTTCTGTAGCCCCACACCATGATTTTCTTGTGTAACCCCATGGAAATGAGGATGATGTGATTAACTAGATGGGTTTTGGAGGAGAGCTTTGGTCCTGTCAGCAGTGATGGGGAAAGAAGGGAGTGCAAGGAAGGGAGTGGGGAGGAGAGAAGCACCATCGAGGTGCTCCTGGCAGACTGGGAGGAGGTGATGGGCACGGGGGGAGATGTTTCCCACCTCTGCTCAGATAGGCAGGGGAGGACGGTGGCTCGCTCTCCTTCCTGGGGAGCGCTTTCTCTGAAACCCAAGCTGTGATTTCCGTTGTTGTTGTCAGATCTGCCCCCGAAACACCAGCAGGAAGGGCAGTTTGGCATCAGTTACTGCAGCCAGCCACCTTGTGCTTTTATTGAATCCTCTCAAAATGAAGCATCAGGCCTCCACGGTTGTTGGTAGCAGCGCTGGGGATGCAATTCCCTCCGGAGCTGAAGGATAAATAAAGCCAACACGAAATAATTAATATCAGCTCCCCCGTTTGACCCTCCTTTCTTTGCAGGGGCGTGCTCNCAGTTTTGTGGGGGGGGGTTTTGTTGGGGAGGTTTCAAAAAAAAAAAAAAGGGGGGGGGGAATTTCTGGCATTATTTACAGTTAAAAAGATTGGGTTTGACACATTTATAGCTGGGACGGTGAGGATGACTTACGGCAAATGAATTTACTGCATTTGACTGCGACATCTGCGCTGCCGGGGATTTGACCGAGAAGCGACGGGATGATTTGCCGGGGGGGTGGGAGATGCCCCCGCTGTCGGCGTTGTGGCCGTGGGGGGGTCTGGGCTGGACAATGACGACGGTCCCGACGTGCCGAGGGCTCAGCCAGCCCCGCCGAGCCTCTCCTGCTCTTCCCACACCCGGGGAATCGCTACCAGGGGCTGGGGTGGGATGAGGCCGGAGCAGTCCCTCTCTGCTGAGTCGGCATTTGCTCAGCTTTGCCAAACTTTTGGGTTTGTTTTCCATCTCTTCCTCCTTTCCTTACAGCCCATTTGGATGTCTGAAAACACAGGTGTTGAAAATTGAGTTAATGCTACAAAGCAAAGCAGTGTAGAAAAGGTGTGTGGGGGAGAGGGAGAGCTAGAAAGGCAGCCTTTTGAGTTTTTTTTTAATTTTTCGCTGATGGCAAGTGGTAAGCATGTTTTATTTATGTATTCAGAGATCCGCCAACGTTCTGTTTTTCTCCTGACTGATGCATTGGCTGCAGTGACAGCTTACACCGAACCGGCTGTGCACGAGGCTTATTTACCCTCCGCAGACACCTTCCCGAGATTGACAGCGAATTATTCTGCACCTTGAACCCGCCACTCGGTTAATGCAATGCAAATTTTGCCTCTTTATTAAAAAATGATTTTTTAAATTTTTTTTTTTTTTAAAACTGTGCAGATTATCTTCTTTCAATGAAAGGGGCTAGAGGCTTTTCCCAGATGGAAAAAAACCAAGCCACCCTTAAAAAAATTTTTGTAAACTCCACCTTCCACCTTCCTGGCTTTTCCCAAACTACGGTGGGAGCGGGGTGTAGATGTGAGAGCTGAAGGATCAGAACCCCAGGGTGACACGGGTTGGAAGGGAGCCCTGGAGCTCACCCAGTCCAACCCCCCACCAGAGGCAGGGTCGCCCAGAGCAGGTTGGACAGGCTCACGTCCAGGTGGGTTTGGAATACCCCTAAAGAAGGAGACCCCCCCACACTCTCTGGGGATGCCTTTCCCACTCCGTTGGCTGTTGGAGGGAGCTGGGGTTTGCAGAACTGCTCGCCCTGCTCACGAGAGCCACTCCAGGCATCCCCACTGCCCCCTCTCCTTCCCGCTCCCACCACTGAAACAGCATCTCTCTGCTTTTCTCCAAAAGCCTTTTTTTCAGGGGGTCCTGGTGGTCAAAACTCAGACAGGGGCAAAGATCAAGAGGACTGGAGAGAAATGCCCCCGGTGCCGATGGGGCAGCTGCCAGGCTGGGTCCGCAGCCGGGGGAGATGCTCACCCCCTGGCACGTGTGTGTGGGAGCACACGTGTGCTCGGGGGACACTTTTACCTGTTGGGAAGCTGGTGCTGAGGCCGGTTTCTGGTGCCACAGAGCTCTCCCCGCCACAGCACGGCTCCCGCTTCAGCCTCCGCTTGGGAAACGACGCCGGCAAAATCATCGCTAAACGAGGTTTTTAGCAGCGTGTGGTATGGAAGGCGTCCAGGGCTGTGGTTTTCCAAGGTAACAGCCGAAGGAAAGGGAAAAAGATTAAAAAAAAAAGGTAAGACGGAGCTTTTGTTAAGTAATTAAAGAATTGAAGCTTGCTGGAAAGCCCCAGGGCTGTGCTTCTGCGGTGGCTCAGGAGGCTTTGTTTGCATGAGGCTGGTAAACAATTTGCAGTTCTTGGCAATAACCTGAATTATGTTGTACAAAAAGGAAGTTGGAGGCGCTGGGTTTATATAGTTATTTCAGGGCAAGGGGAGGCAGGAGGGAGGAGGCTTCTGACAGTGGATGGCATCCGCCAAGGTCAGTGTGAAGACGCCCTCGCTTCTCTACCTCTGTCCTCGGGATGCTTTTAGGTAAATAAATAAAGTTGAGCAAGTGCAGAGAGCCCAGGATCAAACAGCGCCGGTGCTCCTTCCCTCAGACTAGGTCTAGCCACTGCTTTTTTAAACAGCAGGGCTCAGTGCACAAAACATTAATATGCTCTGTATGTATCCTGGCTGCACGCTCACAGCCCGGAGATTTGCATGCTAAATCTGTGCTCCTGGAGCCTCTACACCCACATCTTTAATTAAGCAATGCCCCATGCTTCTGCTCCATAGGATAAGTGAATATATGCAACTCTAATGCACAGGAGAGAATTTTGTAATGATTTTGCTGTTTGTTTAACTGAGGAGGAAGTTAACTCGGCGGGTTAGCCTCACCGTGGGCTACGCTTTGTTGGGAAAATATATAAATAAAAAGCGAGCTGTGGTTTCCCAGCTGGTGCGAGCTGCCATGACGGCACCTTCGCCGGTGCGTGGAGGAGAGGTTGGCAATCCGGCAGGCTGCGGGGCTGCTCTTCTCCATTCTTGGTAGGGCCAGATGCTGCATGGCCAAGGTGAGCCCAGCCCCAATGGTCTGCATGGCTTTGGGTTGGGACAGAGCCCGGATCAGGGAGAACATGGAAATAGGAATAAAACCAAGAAAGTGCATCCAAAATATGTACACCACCTGAGGGGGAAGTTTGCAGGGGAGGCTGGGAGAACATGTTCCTGCTGAGCTGGGATGATCCATCCCTGTAGTCCCATGTCCCCATATCCCAGCCACACCGTCCCCACCAGGGCCTGGCCGGGGTACCACGGAGATCCTGCCTCAGGTACAGGGTGGCAGGCAGGAGGATGCTCATTAAATCCCCTTCAGTCCTGCAAATGGGTTGAGAAAGCTTCGTGGCCACCTCTGAGCAGGGGGAGATGCTACTAGGAGAGTCTCATTTTTAAATATTGTTGACTCTGCCCAACCTTGGGTCCAGTGGTGTTTGATAGAAGACACCTACTCTGTGGTCTTCACAAAGCCACAGGAGGGTTTTTTTTTTTTTTTTTTTTTTATTAGACACAACCACCGAGACTCAAAAAACTCTCCTGGAATAGAGGCACCCCTCCTTACCACCCTGCGGAAGAGATCATCTGAATTAACATGAGCTTCTTGGCTATTAAACGGAAATTTTAAATGGGAAGAAAATTCTGCAGCGAGCGCTAAATTGTGTGTCAGCAGAAAGGGAGAAAAAGCAACGTGTGTCATTCCCATTATCATCCTGAAATCCATCTTCCCTCTACACGCCATGACGGTGGATAATCCCCGATACGATGCCTGCATCGCTAATATTTGCAGAGGCAGGATTCCAATTTCGAAAGAACTTTGCTCTGCATATCTTACCCCCCCCCTC
>VZRU01009196.1:0-18767 GCA_013398155.1 Pedionomus torquatus
AGGTCTCCCCGGAGCCTTCTCTTCTTCAGGCAGAATAGCCCCAGCTCTCTCAGCCTGTCCTTATAGGAGAGGTGCTCCATCCCTCTGATCATCTTCATGGCCCTTTGCTGCACCTGTTCAAACAGTTCTATGTCTTTTCTCTGTTGAGGACTCCAGATCTGGACGCAGTACTCCAGGTGGGGTCTCATGAGTGCAGAGTAAAGGGGGAATGTTTGTTTGATCACTTCTATTTCTGAATGTGTAAAGGTGGATGAAGAAACCATTGCTACCAAAGTGAGGCTCTGAAATATTGCCATGCAAGGCCACAAATCTTAGGTAGGATTTTTTTTTTAAGACAGACAAAAAGTGTACCAACTCAATGAATAGTGACATTTAATGATTTGCCACTAAACACCTGTGAGGATATATATACATACAACACAAAGAGAGTTTGATACTCAATTTCTTTCATTCACAGTATTTCAGTAAAAAGAGTGAAATGCCAAAGTACAAAATGATAACATACTTAATGCAGGTTTTCAAAAATGTAAAACCTATATTAAAACAGCTTTGAAGATTTCAAGCATCTTCTTCATTTTGCCAGTGGACTAACTAAATGTGCATTTTTATATCAGTTGAAATTAATTTTAACCAAAACCCAGGCAGTTTTTTAATCAGATTGTTGGTACTTTTGGTTTGAGTTGCTCGCCATGATTACAGTCTGTGACCAAATCTGCACACAGGCTGTTGACAAATGAAGGAGAAGAAACAGAAACAATGCTTCAGCATATTAAATACCCTTTTATGAGTTACTGCCTCTTTCTGATGGTGCTTAAGGGTCTTTTTTATTTCCTTCATTTTTTAAAGTAGTGCTCAGTAGATTGTTATGCCAGAAAAGTCTGAGTGAATTTATCAGCAACATGCCTTCATAAAGCATCCCTTTGAAATAAAATTGTTAGTTTTGCCGTGTAAGCATCATTAATAATACAGTGGAGGGAAAAAAGATTTCTTGAAAAAACAGAAGTGTATCTTTTCCTGACCTCCAGCAGAGAGGTGCCTCCTGCTTGAATTGTGGGTGCACAGTCAGGGGTTTTGGTTAGTGGTTTTTTTCACTGAAGGGGACTAGCAGGCTTTTTGGTATTCAGGCTACCTGAAGAACTAGGAACCTTGTAAAACAACCCTACTGACAGTGGTGAAAACATCTGTCGGTACCTGGAAGTTCTCACCGATATTGCAGCCTACACACATGGGCTTTTGCAGTTTTTCCAGATGTCAGTTTGTCACGGTGGGGAAAGAAGGAGGAAACACTCGGAAGGGCAAAAGCTTCGGGGAAACAGGTGCTTTGAGTAAGATCAGTACCTTTTAGAAATAAGTGTAGCTTGCCGTTTTACTGTGCTGCCTTATGTGTAGCTAAGGTCTTCCAGGGCTTTAGTCTTTGAATATTTGTTGCATGAGGAGAATGCCCAATGGCTGCGCCCAGGAAGTTCAGCACAGAATCTACATGTTTGTAGGTTGATTGTGTTGAAGACTTTCAAGTGTCATAAAAAATAAACTAAAAGTACCTAACATTTTCCTAGTGATTGCATGATTACTGGAAGTGAAATATCCAGCCCTCTATGCAAGCCCCTAAGTAATTTATTCTACCTGATTTGTAAAAGCCAGGAGGAAACAAACACATCACAGATGAGTCTGGTGAGATCTGACACCTTAGGGGTTTTTTTTGTTGTTGTTTTCAGGCAAAGCCAAAAGCTTGATATCAGCCATGAAGGGCTCTTGGGAAATACCTTTGATACTGGAAATCCCCCCAGTGCCAAAGCCCTTACCTGTGCCAGCTGCCTTTTTATGTGTAGGGAACTGTGGAAGAGGGGCTGACGCCTGCTATTTGTCCTCTGCATGACAAAGAGGCTGGATGCTGGACAGATTCTGATTGTGGCATTAAGACATGACTTTTAAATCTCAAAAAATCAATCCTGCCTTTCTCTGGGTTAGAGTCAGAACAGAAATCTTAAGCTGCTTTTATCATGAGGTGTTGAAAAACACTCAAAATGACATTCAAGTGTCATGATTTTGGCTGTATTATGTATGGGTTTTTTAAAAAAATGTTTAAAATTCCGAGCATCTTCTTGATAAAGTAGGCTGATTTTCTACTTGTTTCGTTCAGTGTGGAAAATCCATTTCCAAATGGATTTTAAACAGCTATTTCTTCAATTTGAGTAATTTTGTTACAAGCTAATAGGCAATACATAAGCATACCTGAGTTTTAATGTTAACATATTTGTTTCAAAGTTGCTATCAACATTAAAAAGCACAAAGCTAAATGTAGTTGCTAAAACATGGTATGCAATATGCCATGTAGTGCTGTGATTTGAAGCAGTCATGCAGATTTATTATTTTCTTTCAAATTGCAGTGCCGTCATTGGTAGAAATATCAGGGTTTTAGCCTCAGTCTGTAATATGTCATCTACTGGACGACATTTTGAGAGACTGAGATGTATTGATCCAAAACCAAGAATGCCAAGAGGGAAAAAGCCTGACCTAGATCAGTGCTGTTTTAATTATATCACAGTTTAGGATAGTTTATCATTGTTTAGATTCATTTAAGTGTGAGCAAGTAAATGGTGCAATGCAATTCAGTGTTTGTAAAGGAAGCTTAGTGGATGAGATACTTGAAAATTGAGTTTAGTTTCTGCCACAGCATTTTGGGTTTTTTGCCCATCCCAGCAGGAAAACGTGTCTCAGTGCCAAAAATCTGAGTGCCTGCATCTAATCCGAAAGTAGAGGCCAGATTTTATGCTTCTCCACAAAGGTGCAACAACCTGTTTTAGCAGCAGCCTCTGTTACTGGTAAAGTGATAAGAGTGAACATTGTGGTTCCTTCTCAAACACCCCACATGCCTTAAGCTGCTGTATGTGGGACACTAACACTCTGCCAAAGCAGGGAAAGTCACTGTCTTCTTAGCCCCCGGTGACATCCATATCCCTGTACAGAGACAATTGTTATTTTATAATCTTTAGATTTTTTTTTTTTTACATTAGGGCAGTCTGCAGAATTTGACTGTCACTGTTTTTGTAGCAAAGAGTTGGAATGAGGTGTTGAAAGATGTGACTGCCTTTTTTGCAGGTAGTTGATCTGTGATTCTGGAGATGGCAGCAGTGGTGGCAATGAGAGGGAGCAAGTCTGCTGCGCTGTGCCTCCATGCATGCTGTGGAGCACTTCCACTAGGTTTTATGCAGGTGCTGCAGTTACTCTCACCACTAGCACATTATCTGTGCTTTTTTCCGTTGTTTGTGATTCTTCTATTCCTTTCTCTCTTACTCTTCAGGTATTTTGGTAGCTAGTGTCTATTAGGCACATTTTAAAGCTAATGGTAATCACTTCTCTCTCCATGTGCCACTTCTGAGATTCCTTTGACCTTGTTCACTCTTTTCTCCACTGGGTAAAATGTGCCACAGCTGCCTTCTTCTGTTTTGTCAAGCGTATCAGGCCAGAAGAGGCCATGGATTTGCAGAACTGGGGCCAGACCTGTGCCACCAACACTACCTTCTGCTCTGGGTGTGCACATTCTCAAGCTGAGCCTATCCTAGAGTAGAGAGAAGATTAGCCATGATGTCTCTTGTGTTTTGTGTCTTACTCAAAATCAGAAGGGGAGTGGCAAAAAACATCCTAAAGACCAGTCTGTAAAGGAAAACAGCATTGCAAATGGGTAAGTTGAGAAGAAAGGTATATTTTTTCTCAGTGATTATAGTAAGGTTAAGATTAAGTGTTGAGATGCATTGATTTATTTCTTTTTTTCTACCTTTGGCTCGTCATGTGTCATTAGGCAAATTGCTTAACCAGTTTCAGTAATGCCATCTGCAAGATGAAATAAGGTTAATATAGGTCATACACTGTAAAGCCCTTGAGTGTAATATGTGGTAAACAGTTTTAAAGAAGAAAAATGAAATCTCTGTAAAGCATAAAATTTAACAAGCAGATAACAATATAGGGATTTCTTAAGCTTCCTTGTGGTCCTGGTGCCACCCTTGGGAGGATATCCTGCTGCTTCGTCTTTGGGAGAGGATAAGGAATGACTGGTCCAGCAGCATGTAGCTGCTCCTGTACCCTGGCATCTCCCAATACTGCATGTGCCTGGCAATACAGGAGGGGACTGGGAGCATGTTTCTTCCTGTGCTTTGGTGTGAAGCCTAAAACCAAGAACCACCTTTGACAGGGGTTCCAGCTGTGGCCTTTGAGCCTGAAGCCTATGCCCATTATTTATGTTCTCTTTTACCATATCAAATAGTGCATTGGAAGGAATGCTTTATAAATATCAAGAGCCCATGCTATATAGCCAAGCAACAGAAGGTGTATGGATCTTTCTGTTGAACCTTCTAAAGAATCACATTTTTAATGAACGCACAAGAAACTAATGCTAATTAAGTAATAGCATTCTATAGAGACCTGTGTAGACACTCTAATAGTGCATTAGCAAGCTATGCATAATTCAGCAATGCTGAATTCTTTCAGACATCATCTACAAGGCATTTTTCATAAGCATGGACTTAATAATTTGTTCCTTCATGTGCATGCAATAAGTGTTCCTAAGGGCATCATTTGGCCTGCAAAGTGCCTGTTACTGGAGGTGGTGCACAAGAGAGGATGCATCCATTCTGAGTCTTGAAAACCAAGCTGATATGATAGGATGAGTCATTAGAAAGGTTGTCATGTTTGTAAACAGACGTTAAACATGGAGACCTGTGATGTGATTCCCCCCTTCTGTCTACTGTGCACTTTTCACTTTTCTGAAAAGAATTGCAAAAAATAGGAAGTTCACAGAAAACCAAGTTGTAAGCTATCATTTTTTCAAAATGGTGGCTTAGACACAGGCGTGTGTGAGCATGTGTAGGCACCTAACCAAGTGGTCTGGCAGTACAGCCACGTGTGATGGAGTCAAAGCTACTTGGTGAGCTGCTGCTAAAGTGAGTTGTCACAGCTTTATATTCTCTTCTCCTCATCGGCCAAGTTAAGCTAGCAGGGAATGTGTTCTATCGTGCCACTGGAGTAGGATAAGGACATGTAAGTGGACAATTATGATGACTCAACTGACAAGAATTAGCTACTACATTAGCCTTTTAATTCTTGCCCTACCTCTCATTTTCAGAGGGTTGATAACCTGGTCACCCCTAGTCAGAGTAATTGTCTGTGAATCTTAAGACCCTTATTTTAGGTACTCATAAAATAGAAAGATGACTTGCTAATGGGACCTTATGCACATTTGATAATGTACTATTTTATCATTGCTACCCTGTCAGCACAAACAGCAGGGGCTTTTGCAGGTCCCCTCAGCAACATGCCTCTCTGCCACCAGTCCCAGAAGTCTTGGAAGGGTATGTATTTACTCTGTTGCCACATATTGTTATATCTGAGTTGCAGCAACCAAGATATATTTGTGCTCATTGCAAGTACTCACAAAGTAACATGCCATAATTGTCCCTCTGCAAGCATCTCTCTCTAAACTATTGTTTAAAACTGCCAGATGCATCTTTGTTCTTTATTAAGAGTAAGGCAACAACACAGAGTCTGTAGTTATCAGGAGATAATCATTCCCAAAGGGCATTTGAAGCACTTCACAACCAAAAGGTTGTGATTACTCCACGATTGCTATACTGCTTATTATTCCTCATTGCTTAATTATGGAACTAGGGTGTGTTTGTTGGAAGCTGTCATCTAAATAAGATTCTCCAGTTCTCATGCTCCGCTTCTGCATTACGTGGACTGGGAAGCTTTGTAACGTTTCCAGATGATGTAGGGGATAGCAGTAGGGCGGGCCGATTATAGCAGCTCTTCTGGCCTTTGGGGGACCAGGGCATTCAATCTCTGCTCTGCCAAATGCTTGCTGAGAGCCCCTGGGCAGGTCACTCAGCTTATGTATACCTCAGCTCTGCACCTCTGCTCAGGTGCTACCGTGAATAAGGGGTGTGAGTATTTAGAATATAAATAATATAATTGACTTAATCTTGACCTCTAGGTATCGACTCAGACACCACACTATGACTATGATTTTCTTTTTAGCATGTACACATTCAGCTGACTTATTTTGAGTGGGCTTTGGGGAAGTGCAGTGGCTGAGGATCATGTGTTCATGAGCAGGGAGAGCACAATAGAAGAGGGGATTTAATATCTTAAAATACTCTTCCTGATCTCACAAAGAGGCGTGACTGCAGCCCAAGTGATCTGGCTCCCAATGGCACTGAGAGCTAGGTTGCTGTCCATCAGAGAGAGAGCCTCTCAAACGGATTCTGTGGCACCCTTTATGTTTCTTGAGGTTTATTCAGATTTTTGACTCTGATTGAGGACAGCCGGTGCAGTTTGTGCTTGCCAGGCTGGGGTACTGTAAGGTATCACACACAGGTGAGATACTGGGTTGGCAGCAAACCCACCTGAAACAGGCATCTAATGCTGCTGTTCTTCAAAAGCAGGCATCTAATGCTGCTGTGCTGATACCTCCTCTCTTCAGTGATTTGATGAGACTTACATGACTGGCTGCCTGGAAAGGCAATGTGCTGTTGTGGTTATGTATTGGAAAATAGTAGAAAGTGTGGCCTTTTCCAGGTTCTCTGGGCCTAGAAATCTACCCCAAAGAACTAGCTATTTTATGTCTTTGATTTAATGTTTCATGGAATCATGTAACCTACCCTAAAGAAGGGGAAAGCTACCCAAGGTGTATTTTAACATTAGCCTTGATTTTTTCAGTGTCTACACTCAAAAGAAGATAGGATGATGGATTACAAATCTCATTTCTAAATCATCGCTTAAATTTCCAGATGAAACTCCTACTGAACTTCATTCCTCAGACTTATTTTTGAACACTTGAGAAGAAACAGACTTGGTGAAACCCCCCTATTATTGCAAAGCTGGTGTAGAGGTCTACTTAACGAGGTGCTTTTGGCGGCAATGGTTGATTTTTAAAATCCCCCTTTTCATTCCTGAGATCTTGACATTAAGAGCACCTTCCATTGTGGCACTCTTTGCTAGCATGCATCTTGTGCCTCCTGCAAGAGGCTGCATGCAATCCTGCTAGCAAGCTCTTGTGTCACAAATAGAATTTGTTCAAGAAATAAAAATGTATTGTTTGCATTGTTAGAGGATGCTACTAAATTGGCTGTATGTTTGTCTAATAATCACATCTAAAGCTGATTATTCTGGTAATAGCCTTAAGATATTATTTAAAAATAAATATATAAATGCAGTACTTTTGTACTAATACTAGTTTTTAATCTCTTCTTGTTTCTATGAAGTCTGAATGAGATTTTCAAAATTGAATAATAATTTGATCCGTTAATCTTTTGAAGCTAGTAATTTTATTTTCCCCTCTTTGCAGTCTCTGAGGCTCACAAATGAATAGAGCTTCATTACTGGAGTCTGCATTTAATAACCATTATCCATTATCTTGTAATTAAGACTCCCTGTAACGAATCATGAGGACAATGCAAAAATACATAGTACATTTCTTTAATGAACTGGAAAATGTTCATCTTGTTCTATTTAGTAATGAGTTGCTGAATAGTCGTTAAATCCACTGGAGAATAGAGCTAGATGGATTTTGAAGACTATCTTGAGTTTGTGGTTAATCTATTAGAATTAAAATTTCATCTTCTATTTTTATCAACAGCTGATTAGAAGTCATTCTGTTTGACCAAATTGATTAGAAGACCATATACAAGGGCAGCTGTTGTTTAATGAAAGTTTTTAATGAAACTGTACCATAGAGACTTGTAATTATAAGACTTATAAAAGCTTTGACTTACCTTATAGTAGAAAAAATGAAAAGTATTGCGCTGAAGGACTTTAAGTGCTACATTTCGAAAGGGAAATTAAAAATATAATTTGGGATGTTGAAGTTTCACTTCCACTGTTACTTGTTTTAATGTGACTATCAGATGTCCATAGTGTCTCTCTGGAAGGGATTAGCTCTGAAATATGTAGCTCGATTGTCTCTCATATGTCCTCCGTTCTTTGCAAAGCTCAGTCAACTATTAATTGCCTCTGTTGCTCATTGCACTTTCTCTGGAGTTAGAACTTTTTTTTTTCTTTTTGCAAATAACCGTGTCTCTTTAGAGTGGGAATTGTCATAGGAGGGTACAATTTAATTGCCAATGGGCTGAGTTAATGCCTAGATGGGAAGCCTACAGAGGAAACCGTGGTCTTACAAGACACAGTGTTAGTGAAACTGTTCAATTATGTTTAAATTGCAGGACACAGAAACATACCTGGCTTTGTCTTAATTTCCTGTCGGGCTGAGACCTAGCTGCCTGCCAACCTTCATCAGGAGGTCTCTGGAGTGTGCTGCAGCACACCCTCAAAATGTAGTCTCGGCAACCCTTTAGTTTGAGCCAGTGGTGAAACTTCCCTTGCTTACCCTAGGGGATGTTGTAGAGGCATCACCATTCAAGTAAGAGACAAAATGGACCCTAAGCCAAATTTGAAGTGGAAGCAGATGCAGTGCCAATTGACTTAAGTGGATGATGCGCTACTGCACAGTGTTTGAATTATCCCTCTTCTGTTCCCGATTACTTTTGATAATTAATGATCCCACACTACACCTTTTCTAAGAAGTAGTTCCCAGGGATGAAGTGTGCCCTAATGCAATTAAAGAAGTTTTGTCATTGTATTGTGTCAATGCAGGATCTGTGCTATTTATCTGTGTTATTTAACATCTTTGTCGGAGACATGGACAGTGGGATAGAATTCACCCTCAGCAAGTTTGCTGATGACACCAAGTTTGGTGGTGCAGTCAACACGCTGGAGGGAAGGGATGCCATCCAGAGGGACCTGGACAGGCTTGAGAGGTGGGCTAATGCAAATGGCATGAAGTTCAATCAAGCCAAGTGCAAGGTCCTGCACCTGGGACGTGGCAATCCCAGGCACAAATACAGGTTGGGCAGAGAATGGCTGGAGAGCAGCCCTGAGGAGAAGGACTTGGGAGTGCTTGTGGATGAGAAGCTCAACATGAGCTGGCAGTGTGCGCTGGCAGCTCAGAAGGCCAAACGTATCCNAAGTAATAATAGGACAAGGTGTAATGGTTTTAAGTTGGAAGAGGGGAGATTTAGATGGGATATTAGGAAGAAATTCTTTGCTGTGAGGGTGGTGAGGCACTGGAACACGTTGCCTAGGGAATCTGTGGGTTCCCTATCCCTCGAAGTATTTAAGGCCAGGCTTGATGGGGCTTTGAGCAACCTGGCCTAGTGGGAGGTGTCCCTGCCCATGGCATGGATGATCTCGATGATCTTTGAGGTCCCTTCCAACTCTAACCATTCTATGATTCTATGATCATACACTACAAGCCAATTTCTTTAGTTTTTATAGCTTTTTGTTCTGTTGTGCTGCAGGATGTGTTTTAAGCCAACCCAGAACAGCAAGAATCCATGAGAACACTATACGAGTGTTCTAGAAAGGCAGTGAAGAATATTGTTCATAAGTGAGAAACCAGAAAAAAAATAGGCCAAGGCTAACTCTCCTTCTTTAAATTACGCAGACATTTTGACCTTGTTACAGAATTATGTCAGACCATGGCTTTAAGTATAGTATTTTGCAATGTTACAGTTGGAAAATGCATAAGAAGGGAGTTTTTCCCCTGTTTATAGTATTATATAGCTTGTTTTGTATGTACACGTGGGATTTCTTTCCTTTCACTTTAAATAGCTGCAGAAGATACAATACTAGACTGTCAATTGTGAGAATAACTAGATGCAAAGTTAAATTAAAAAAATTGAATGAAATGATGAAAATTGTTTCTGTTCAGAAAGATCCTTGTGGAAATACTAAAATGTTGATTTATATGCAAAATTTTTCTGAGGAAGTTATTTCTACTGTTGCAGTTAGTCAGACACATTCCTATCAATGTATATATACACATACATTGTTCCTTACAGGAATATTGTTCCTTACAGGAACATGTATTATATTGGACTGGCCTGAAGAGATTGTTAGTATGATAGCTAGAGCAAAGAATTAAGAGCTAGATGTTCATTTAGCCACTGGGATGTCTGTCTTGCTCTGAAACCAGGTGGGTATCATCCTCCTGCTCTAGCCTTGACCTGAGCAAAGTTGGCACTGACACCACAGGGACGAATGTGTAAAGGAATGCTTCATAATGGCTGTGAAGCATAAGGACATCTTTGGGGTCCATGAACTATGTATGTACAGAGTGGCTCTTGTTCTAAAACTACCATAAAGCTTTTTGTTTCCTTTCAGGTTCTGATTTTATAAAGACATCTACAGGAAAGGAGGTGGAAAATGCAACCTTTCCAGTTGGAGTAGTCATGATGCGAGCCATTAAAGAATTCTACTGGCGAACCGGCAACAAGGTAGTTCTTGCTATCTTTATAAAAATTAACTGAATAGACTTACTGAGAAGGAAATAAGACTGTAATAGTTTCAAAATACAGAACTTATAAATCCACAGGTATTAGCTTCCTAGGCTATCAGAGCAATGGAACTTCTCTCTTGTATGCTAATTTGATATGCTAATATTTGTATACTTAAAAAAAAAAAAAAGAAAAAAAAAAGAAAAAGAAAGCACTTTTGGCTTCACTTGTTGAATAGCTGTTACTTTATTCCTTAGAAGCTCATGCAGTCTTGATGCATCCCCTAGTGCGTTTGGGTTTGGGTTTTGTTTCACCACTTAAAGTATATAAATGGTCAGTTCCATTAATAAGAGGGCAAATCTCAAGCTGACAGTGACTGAAATTGTCCAATGAACCTCAGTGGAGCTATATAAATTTATATCCATCAACAGTCTGTCCAGTGTACACAACTGTATTTTCTGACTTCATTCTGTCAAGCCAAGGGATAAATTTTGCTCTTTCCTCCCTTGCCCAGGAGGGCTTCCCAAGGGAGCAAGAAAGCAGATCCAGTTGGATCCTGTTATCTGGGATGGAGAGAGGGAGGGACAGGGCTAGGCAAACATCATGGCCTGGTACACAACATTTTTCTGTCAAGTCACTTTCAAGTGAGGTTGGTGGAATCAAAGAGCAGGGGAGAGTGTATGGCAGAGCCAGTGATGAAATTGCGCTGAAGAGGTGAGAAAGGAGGAGGTTATCCAGGAAGGCTTAAGCCACATCTCACCTCCTTTATCCGTGGGGAAATGGGGGGCTGCCAGTTAGATCTGGTGCTGGTGTTGTCCTCACTTGCAGTCTCACCAAAGGTAACTAAATCTCTATCTAGGACCCTCTCCCCGTTTCCGGGTCACCCTTCTGTCCTTTCCCCAGGTGGCCTTTCAAGGTATGATGTTAGGACCTAGGATGAGCAGTGGAATAAGGGCTCAGTTGGCTTCAGTGGAATAAGGGCTGTTGGAGCTTGAGGAGCACATGACAGTAAGTTAGACATGTCGTCCATCTGCTCTCTGTAGTTGTCTAGAAGAGGCCAGTGTGGATCCCTGGGCTGTCCTAACTCCCCCCTTCCCCAGCCTGCATCTCTCTCTGCCATGCAGCAACTCGAGCAGCTCCGATAGTCTTGCAGCTGCGGGAGCGTCCTTACTGCTGCCAACCCAAGGCAGGTCCCTGGGGCCGGGTGACTCACCTTGGCACAGGTGCTGCTTACATGAGCTGTGTGCCAGAGACTGGGCTCTGCTGCATTCTCACAGCTTTGTACCTATAATTGGATATAAATGTTAAATTCACCTTTTGCTTTAAAAGGTTGCATTCATGGTACAGAATGTGTTATTAAGAATGAGTGTTTATGTTGGTGTGCATGTGTGTGTCGGTGAATTAGATGTAAACTGACTTTATGTGCTTTTATTAACTGAAGACAATATTATCAGTGACAAGAGATTTCTAAATGGTTTCTTTAACAAACTAATTTTGCTGCTGTAGAGATGCTTTCTAGCAAGGCGTTGGCTGGGAAAAACAGGTTAATACAGAAATTAAACTTCTTCGAGGAAAGGAACAAGTTGCAGAGTAATATTTATTGAATGATAAGCTGTGGTGGTGATATGAAAAGTGTGCAATATAATGGGAAATAATCTTTTCCTGTCATTATTGAAGGACATACATAAATTGGTTTTTCTGTTGGGAAAACCCCCAGTCCAGAAAAACTTATTACTTTTAATAATATAAGGTGAAGAGAAAATTCTTGAGGAGATGAACTTATTAAGCAAAATAATGAAATGCTGTGAAACAGCAGGAAAGTGGTAGCTGGACTTTGTACTGCTCTTGAATTAAATTCCAACCCCCCCTTCCTTTTTGCGTTTTTATGGCAGTCAAATGTGTCGTTTGGAAAGCTGGTAAATGGAGGAGAGGACAGGCTTGTCTTTGTCAGCTTTTTTGCAAAGAAAAGAGCTTTCAGAATTTGCTAAAAGGGGAAGGAATTCTGCATGGTGTTTTTAATTCTCTTATTAACTCTATTTTACTTCATTTTGCTACAGATTACCTCAAAGAGCTGTAATATTTCTAGGAAGAAATCTAAATTTGAATTTCATTAGAAATTCTCTTCCTGAGGGAAAACACGTTCCCACTATTTTAATTTATTGTCTAGAAGATGCTTTTCCAGTTGCTGTGGTTTAAATTCCTTTTGGAAATCAAATGTTGCCAGCTGTATGCATCCACTCATGCATCCATCCGTGCATGCATCCATCCATGCATGCATGCATGCATGCATCCATCCATCCATCCATCCATCCATCCATCCATCCATCCATCCATCCATCCATCCACAAAAACACAGTATTCTTCTTTTGGATTTATCAAGCTTTTTTCTGTTATTATTCTTTCTAATCTTATTGGAAGTATGCTGTTATCACAATGTTTCAGTGTGAGAGAAGGATTTATTCTGTGTTTGTTTGAAATCACTATAAAAAACATTACCAAACACATTTAAAAGCAGATACTTTTTGAATCCGCTATTACATCCTTAAGGGACAGAGAAATCCTCAATGCAGTGAATTTTCAGGAATGTATATACAGAAATCAGAATGATAACTCTTGCAGAAGGAGGCTGATGGGAAGGAGTACCCAAGGTAAAAGTTTATGGCAGAGGGAAATGTAGAAAGAGTCATTCTGCATTATGGTACAGATTGTTCAGATGTTTGGGTTTTGGTTTGGTTTTTTTAATGTGGAAGTACTTTTGCCTAATTCTCCTTGGTTTTCTGGAGTTTAGTAAGCTGCTACAGGCCAACATTTTGGCTAATGCAGATGACAAAATTTTTGATGAGGGATTTGATTGCTGCATGTCACAGATTGAGATGCATTTAAATGGTACATAACCAAAAGGACTGGTATTAGGGGTCCATGCTGAGTCACCTTGGTGCTGGCTTTGCTCAGCAGGTTGTTCATAGGATTCAAGACATGCTTTACCTCAAAAAGAGGTTTTATTGAGGTGTGGCCTCTACATACAGTTCACCTGACCAGATATGGTATGTATTTCACACCAAGTGACTGAAAGCATATCCAGCATGTGTTGGGAGAGTAGTTTTGTAGTTCCTGTGAAGCACAAAACTTTCAATTTTTGCTAGACAGACCAAATTTAATTCCCATTTGGAAAATCGTAGTGAAAATTAAACCTCTGTTAGGTTTGAATATACAGCCCAATCATGTATGTCCACAGGCTTTTTATCAAGTACAGCCATTTCTCACTGCTTTCCATGAATCAGCTGCTTCATGTGCTTTATTTCAGTGTCATCAGTGTTATGTTATTGCGTTGGGTCCAGCAGAGGGCCACAAAGATGATCAGAGGGTTGGAGCACCTCTCCCATGAAGACAGGCTGAGAGAGCTGGGGCTGTTCAGCCTGGTAAAGAGAAGGCTCCGGGGAGACCTTCTAGCAGCCTTCCAGGGAGCCTACAGGAGAGCAGGAGAGGGACTCTTTGTCAGGAAGTGTAGGGATAGGACAAGGGGTAATGGTTTTAAGTTGGAAGAGGGGAGATTTAGATTGGATATTGGGAAAAAATTCTTTGCTGTGAGGGTGGTGAGGCACTGGAACAGGTTGCCCAGAGAAGTTGTGGATGCCCCATCCCTGGGCGTGTTTAAGGCCAGGCTGGATGGGGCTTTGAGCAACCTGGTCTAGTGGGAGGTATCCCTGCTCATAGCAGGTGGTTTGGAACTTGATGATCTTTAAGGTCCTTTTCAACTCTAACTGTTATGCGATTCTGTGATTCTATGATCTATATTTGTTTTTATATATTCGGAATTAGATTTTGGCATGGGCAGTAGGTGACACGCAGTTGCCCCAGGTCCTGCCTCAATCCCTTGGCCTAATATGTGCTATGGGGAAAGTATTCCCATTAAACCTCAAACCTAGCTCCTGAGAAAGTGTACTGGGGTCAAACATATTACTCCCTCGGTGGCAGTCCCTCCAGGTAAAATGTTGTCTTTTGCAGTGACAGCTGAGGGTTGATAGCTCTCAGCACTAGTCCAGAGTTTATACTGTTTGCAGTCTGGTGCTTAACTGAGTCGAGTTGTTACATACACCACAGGCACTTTGAGACTGCAGGTGTACAAACGCTGATTGCTCTTCTAGGGTTGCTGATGAATGAAAATGTGTATTGCACTTCTTTTTTTTTTTTCTGTATAAAGGTTGGATTTAAACCTGCTGGGGGCATTCGGACAGCAAAAGACGCTATTACTTGGCTTATGCTGGTGAAGGAGGAACTGGGAGTGGAATGGCTAACGCCAGAGCTCTTCCGCCTGGGTGCCAGTAGTTTGCTGGAAGACATTGAGAAACAGGTTAGTTGTTAACGGTTTTCAGTTTGGTGGAGAGAAAAAATAATCTTTCCAAATGTCCTGGCTCACTGTTTTTTGCAGAATATGCTTTTTGGTGCTGTTTAAAAGATAGTAGAATGTACATCTACTTTGTTATTAATGACAGGTTCACTTTCAGCCCAGTATTTCCTTAAACTTGGCCTGTTACAACAGGCATCTGGGACTCTGATATTCCAGCAGCTGGCAATTCTTTGGCCAGGTTTACAATGCAGTGAGTGAAGAGGCTCAGTTTGTACGTCTATGGGGCCTTTTGCAAACGCATGGTAGTGCACTCCCTTGTACTTCTAGCTGTTGCCAGTTCAGCTGACCCTCAGAATATCTCACAGACCCTTTGTATCACTGGACTGGAACTGTTCATGATATATTTCCATGCCATGAAAGAAATCACATCTCATCCTACCTGTGGTACTGCTGATAGAGAAGTTTTTACATATTGATTATTTTCTGGGGAAGAAAGCAATTGATTCGTACAAATCCTCATTTTTCTAATTTTTCTGTGCAGGCTGGTCGCTGTGTTTCCTGGTAGACAAATAGTGTATGAGGCGCAGTGTGCCTTCCCAGTGGGAAGAAGGGTTCTGACCTATCTGCGCACAACCTACCTCACTGCACAGGGTATCAACCCTGAAGGATATAGTGTAGTGTCATAGGAGCTACTAAACCATTTGGGCTGCTGAACCTCACTCCCGTGTTCATTAAACTGGGGAGATGAGGTGATACTAGCTTTAACCAAGAAAAAAGTCTGAGAGTCCTTGTGTTGTTGCTCCCTGGTGGGAGAACATGAGATGTAGGGGGATTTGGAGGAGGAAAAAAGAACCAGTCTGTTCCCTTTCCCACTTTTCTTAGCAACTGAAATACTGAAATGTCTTAAGAAATACAGGACAGCTGAGAGATGTCAGGTGAATATTCATGACTGTTGAAAACTCCTGCCTCACTCCTGCAATGAGAATAATATTGTCTTGCTCCATTGCCAGGCTGCCACTGCCTCACTCTTGACCTAAAATTGTGTCCCTGATTATGGCAAAGCAGCATGAGATTTCTTGTTGCTGCTGCCATTTCTGCTGAGTCTTATAACACAGCCGGTGATTGTGTCACACAGTTGGTTCTGATTTCTTAAGGGTGGCATCCTTTTATCTGCCAGGGTTTGCACAAATGCCCCAGTCGTGACCAATACCCCATACATTGCCATCTAAAAGCATGTGAGATAATATGTCCCTATCTTTATATGCAATAAAACAAACCAGTATTTAAAAAACTCTAACAAACATAGAAAATGGGGAGAGCACTGCCGCCAGCTGCAAGACAGGACAGCTAAAAAATAGTTTGAAATAAGCTATATAAAAGCGTAAGCAATTTTGGATACTTTGAGTATCACAAAATAATACTAAAATTGTCAAAATCAGATTACAGTGAGAGTAATGCATTGTCTTCTACCTGGCTTTTTTTTGAAGACTTGGTTAAAAGCAACAAGAGTCTTTGTTTTTTTCATTTTTTCCAAGCAAAGCAGCAAGAGCCCTTAGTTCAGATTGTATAAACGAGTATATAAAGTTATATTACATCATATGTTATGCATGCACACACACATATACAAACAAATATCCATCATCTTCACCTGGCATGCCTTTAATTTGTTACTTCCTTGACACTTTCAGATTAGTAGTCATATATAATTCCATCATAAATTTTCTTTTTTTTTTGCAGATTTTCTATCACGTGACTGGCTCTTATGCACTTCAGCATGACCTGGCAATGGCTTAGACACAAAATCAACTCAGGATTGCTTTTACAAAAGAGATCTTTAAGCAAACAGCATTCAGAAGTCTTCTGACAAGAAAGTGCATATGATAGAATTAAAGACCTAATTCTCCCTTCTTCATATTTTATAGTATTTAAAAATATGCTCAAGTCTGCTGGTTGTACTTGATCCAAAAAGCAGAAAAAATGGTAATTCTGAAATAATTAAATAGTTAATACTTACACATTTGCAAAGTTAATCTTGCAAAGTCTTCCTCAGACCAGCATGAAAAGCTTATTAATGGCAACACTGAAATACTATGAAAAAGATTTAGGTGGCCTGGTAACACTTTGCAGTCGCAGAATATGAAATATCTATGGAATATTTCAGATTGCTAATTAAGAACTACAGATCTTGGAATAGCTTTCCATTCACCTCAGACAAAATCTCCTGCCACAGATGTCTTGCACTGTTAATTGTTATGTTGATTCAGTTTCAAGCATTGTAACCTGAGAAAATGAAACTTGGCTATTACTTTCTTTTATAAAATGTCTCTGTAGCAAAAAAAAACCCTCTTTTTTTGGTATTTTTTTGCCCCAAACTTGGGTACAGACATCCATATTTAGACTCTTGAATAAAGGTAGCTTGATTTCTAGAACAGCTGAGTATCCACAGTTGCTCCTGAAGTTAATGGGAGCTCTGGGTGATCAGAACAACTGAAAATCAAGCACCATCTATATAGGTGCCTAACTATGCGTTCAGGGGCCTATTTTTAGGCATCTCACTCTTAAAATTTTAGTCTAACTTGCTTAGAAGCTCCCATTCCTGTCTTCTGTCATTTTAAAACACATTCATGCAAATCTTTCCATTTTAATATAGGGTGCTTTGACTGTCAGTTTGCAGGTGTCACTGCTATGCTGGCTGAGCTTCAACTTTGCCATTCTAAAAGCAATTCTTTAATTTAAAAGGTGATTTGAATTGTGTCCTTTGCAGGGTTTACAGCTTTAATGTAAAAGGTACTTTTCTCAGAGCACGTTAAGAATAATACCGAAATCATCAACACCTTTTGAATATCAGACTGGAGCTAGTAGATTCATTATTTCAGAACTGCATTCTGCTCACTAACCAGAGTTGTACTAAAAACTTAATTATCTTATCATCATGACTAGTCTCACTGACTTAAGTAGGTCTCATCAGGGAAGTAAGAGGAGGAGGATTTTGCTGTAAATCAAGCTACAAGGTACATTTATTACAAAGAAATCTGCGCTTCATAAAGATAATAACTTTGTTATTTATCTGGTTATACCACCTGAATCACTAGTGCGGTACAAAACACCTTGGACAGAGAGGAAAACTGAATAGGGGAAAAATAATATAACAGAAACAATATATTCAGAAAGTAAAATCCTGTATGCAGCACTCAGCACTAAGAATAGGCCTTAATTTCCCAGGGAGCAGTTAATCCAAGGTGCTTGGTCTTTTTCTGGTTTAGTTCTCAGTACAGAAAATGAGGTTGAGCTGTGACTATATTTTCACACGTCTGTTTTCCTGGAAAGTGGCCTTTTTTTGCCACGGATTTTACTTCTGATTTCACTGCCAATTTCTTGAAGGAAAAATTCAGTGACTGTTCATATTTGGAGGAAAATTCTGCTGCTGAGCTTTCAGAAATACAAAGTCCGTTATATGAAGTTAGCTCCCACCAGGTGCTTGCCAGGTTGGCCCTCTGCAATGCTGTCCCAGCAACTATGCGCTGGATTTTGCTGCTGTTTAGCTCTGGCCGTATAAACATTAGAGAGTACTTACATACTTTCATAACAGAAAGATTCATCTCACTTGCAAAACACAATTTGTTGTTGTTGTTGTTGTTTGTCTTTTGGACATTGAGGGTGAAGATAGAGGCTATGTTTTGGAGCTGCTTTAGTGTCTAGGTGAAGGATGCTGTGTAGTTCCTTAAAATTAATGAAGGTCCAACTTGCCACCTAACTTTTTAATGTGAGCACCTCTGAGGGCAACCTTACTGTTTCCACAGGAGTTACGTGTCAATTAATGAACTTGCCAGGAGCAATTACTGTATTTCTGCTGATGGCCCCTCTTTGGTTTTTTGTGCGCATGGGCTGCTGCTGGTTACTTCACTTCAGAGGGAGCAGGCTCCATTTGTGGAGGGAGAGGTTCAGCTTCCTGAAAAGTTGAAGACAGCAGCTTCCCTTTTCCATGAACATTACAAACATACCCATCTGAAATAGTGTACAATTCCAAGCCAAAAAATGTTTTGGGAGAAGCTGGACTGGAAAGTAATCTAAACTTTTTTTTTTTTTTTTTTTTT
>VZRU01009196.1:18779-45179 GCA_013398155.1 Pedionomus torquatus
GAAAACCGTAATTTTGGGGGAAAAACAAGAAACAATGTAAGAGTAACAGAATCTGTAAACACGTTCAAATAAAGATTATTCTGGTTTAGGGTGAGTTTTTTTCTGAGGAATAAGCAGAAGGATCATTGTTACAGTGTGACTGGCTGTCTCTGTTAACTTCTCTGCGACTCAAGTGAGTTGTCTTCATATTGTCTATAGTTGTGGACCCCCAACGTGACCCCCTCATCTCACACTCCTCCTACAGAAGGTACTGGTACCAGCCAGGTACTGGTCTATTGGCACCCCTGGGCCAGGAGTCCCATCAGGAGCAGCAGGGGACCAGGCTGGAGTCATATAACAAGGCAAGGCGCCCATCCAGGAGACAGCTACCAACAGCGAAGGTCAGATGTCCATCTGAGGCAGGGCTGGAGACCAGCACTCTTGCTAAGTAGCTCAGGGAGATGGTGAGGCCCACGAGCTGAGCTGAAGTGTGGCTCCTGGGCCCCTGCTGTAGGGCCAGAAGTAAGTCACCAGACTTACTCCAGTACTGAGCCTGTGAGAGAGCCAAACATGGGGGATATGGGGACTAACGTGTTTTGAGCTCAGGCAGGAGGCTCGTGTGGCAGGACCTACACCCCCACACCTAGAGGGAACTGGAGGTGCCCACAGTGTGGGCTCCTAGGCTTGTTGCCCTTCTTCCTGCCCTCTCTTCCATCTTTCCCATTGCTGATGGTCATTTGCTGCGATTTAGGTCCAGTGGTCAGGGAGCAGTTGAGATTTATTGAGGCTGCTGCAGCTGGTTGTCACTCCTGCAGGCAGCACGTGAAAGGCGGTGGGGACCTGAACTCAGTCGGGAACCAGGGAGGGGGCAATACTCCATCACTATATAGACTTTGGGAAAAGTTCAGATTTAGCGCTGTGCTTCAGGCCATTAGAAAAGGAACAGGCAATTATGCACTCCTGTCTAAATATATTTCAGAGTATAACATATGTTTTGTGCAAGTCAGTCTTGTATACTAATTTATTATTTTTATAACACTTATTCATTTAGGATTTTAAATAGCTTCATTTTGTAGACCACATTGTGAAGAAGAGAATAAATTCAAGAAGAAAGTCAAGTAAGAAATACAAATCTAGAAGATTCTGCATCAGCTTATTTACAAGAAGAGGGAATTGGGAGAGAAGGTAAGCTTTTTTTCTGGTGTGTAGGAAACAAAGATATTAAATAGTAATTGTATGTGAAGTACACATATCAACTGGGGCAAGTAATACTTTGATATCTTTATTTCATCAGCCGTATAAGTTCATTCTTTCCTTTCTGAAGCAGAGAACATGCATTATATACCATAGTACATGCTACTGAGACAGAAAAAAACTGATCTGCTTTTAATTTTATTTTGCTCAGTTGAAACTTTGACTCCCAGCCTCCCCTAAGGGGAAGAGGCCACAAAACAACAACAAGTTTTATCCTAATCTTGGTGAGCTTTTGCTGAAATTACCAGAGCTGACATCTGGATGATACATATAGCGTGCAGTAGGAGTAGAAGGAGGGAACTGCTTTTAATTAGATGTAACCTGCCCGGGAGAGAAAGACAGAGGATTTTCCATCTGGTCAGTCCTTATTTGACAGGGCAACCAAGGATAAAAGTACTTTGAATATGACAAAGACAAAGACGCCATAGGTAAAATTACTGGTTGGTCATTTTTATTAAAATCCCAGAAAGCCAAACCTGAGACAAGAGGTGGTAGGACTTAAAAAGAAAGAAGCATCAAGAAAGTCCTTGCTCCCACTAAAAGTAAGAGTAAGCAAGTGATGGGTGCCTATCAGGTCCCAACCAGCTATATTTTAGAGACTTTCCTTTGTTCCAGACAATTTACAGATCCTTCGTCTGCGAGGACCTACAGTAACCACTTACCAGGAGGAAGTGTGACAAAATTGTTTTAATATCCTTCAAAGAAATTTAACATTAATGCAACGAAGGAATGCCAACAAGATGCTCTAGCGATCCCTTATAAGTCTAGTCATTTTAAATGGCTCTGTTTTGAGAACTGGGGACATCTTGTAGATTGCTAATTCTTGCAAATGCCAGAAAATTTGGTCTTCTGGAAGCAAAGCTTTCTTGAGGCATAACAGTTTCAGATCTCCAAGATCACAGGGAGTGTTTGAAAACACTGAATTGTAAAAGCATCAATTTAGAATTGCTTCCTAAGCTGAGAAGAAAACAAAAGCTTTTCTAAAGAATGTTAACAAACTGAGGAAGCCATACTGGAATTGACTACACTTGGTTTTTTTCAAGTATTGCTTTCTCAATGAGAGAAGTAGAGGAAGGAACTTTGCAGGCTCAGCTGGTAGGGAGTAGTATCATCTCCATACAGTACGGCATCATATAAAACCAAATGTCAAAATGGGTGATGGTTTGCCCAGAAAGAAAGAGGGAAAGCTTTATAAGCTGATTTTTCCATTTTAATTTCAAAGATGTGAATTCTAGCCTATTGTTGTATCAAACAAGCAAACGGGCAAACCAGGCAACAAAGTTCACTTCCTACGCCTGGGCTGAGGCCAGCGACAAAGCTGGTTTGGCAGTCCCATGGGTTTGGAGTCCTCAACCACTGTCACAACCTGGAGAGCAAGTGGGCTGATGGAGGAGCCTGCCAAGGTTTCCTGTCCTGCCTGCTGGCTGCAAAAATCAACCCATGCTCCTACTGCCTGAGAAGTTGCCCTGGGACATGGAAGGTGCTAAAACTGATTACTGGTCCATCGAGAACCATTATTTTCCCCCCACCTTAATGCTCAAACTTGAGCAACCAGCTTCTGAGGAGAAGCTGGAGAATGCATATTCTCCATGATTTAATTTAATTACGCGTAAGTTGATTAAGGATGTTATCTTCATTTCCAGGGGAAATGAAACATTCAGCCGGCATTAAGTCAGAAGGCTGGCTGAAGGCTGGCACGTCTCTGTATTGGCTGCTTTCTGCTGCCTTCAGTAGAGTCTTGGGCTTTCTTGAAAGTACAGGGCACTGGCTGACCCAGAGCGTGATTTCTTGCTCTAACTTATTTAAAGGCATGAATTGAACCAGAACAAAGAAACAACTATCCGGGCTCTGAATGAGAAGTGCTTTGTGTTCTAGTCAGCACAAATCTGTCCAATTCCAAAAAAAAAAAATCCAAAACCCTGTGAATGCCATCACCCTGTCTGATAGCGGCTGTAACGAGGCCTCTGGGAGGGCAGTGACAGGAAGAAGTAGATAAAGGAAAAACAGAGGGGTAAAAAGAGAAGTTGTGAGAAGTAAGAAAGATCATTGCCACTGCAGTTATTGCTTCACAGAAGTGTAATCTTTTGTGATCTCTTTGGAACAGGAGGTAAATAATAAAACACAAGGGAGGGAAAAAATTAAAATAAGTGTTGCGTGTGAGTGCATGTTAAAACAGATGTCAGATTAAAAATAACTGAAAAGAAAATTCTACTGTAGGGGAAAAACTGCTTTTTCCTTCAACATTTTATATTCCACCTTCATTAGGCTGAAAAGTGAAAGAGCTGTAAAAGAGAAGGGGAACTTTTGTTGTTTCCCTCTGAACGTTAAGAGAAGCCTAATGCAAGCACAGGGGGGATGCTCTGTGGTGTGTGGTGCTGGAGCAATTCTCAGGGCGAAGCCCAGAAGCAGCAAGGATGTTAAACAGATGCACGGTGTGCGCTGAGCTCTGGGACTTGGAGCTTTAAACTTGCAGCGCTGCACATCCAGGTGGTTTCATCCTCTCCATCCTCCTTTCCTAAGTCCCTTCAGGGTTGACGAGTCCCTGTGTGAAAATAATGTGAAAAAATAAACCCTGCAATCTGGTAGGATCACATCATCCAGTAATGCCCCTCTAACTATAGATCTAGGCACCAGGGACTTTGTTCTAGTTTCTTCAGCACTTTTAAATGGGCTATTTCAGTGTTTGATGACAGCAGAATAGGGCATGTCTACATAAACAGATATTTTTCCCCACATGGCAGCCAGACCTCACTCGTCATTGGAGATGGGAAGTACTCAAAAAAACCTGGTGCCACGCAGGAGAGAGATCCATCCTGGGTCTCTTCTGCTAAGCTTGCTTCAGAATGGCTCCCAAAAATTCATGGTCTGAAAAAAGTGACCTGCTCTGCAACTGTTTAAAGCTCAAGGAGCTTTAAATAAATACCTTGAAGATGTGCTGAGGCTGGACTGGGAAACACCACATTTCTTGCTGAGCTAACATGGGTCATTTGGCTTGTTCAGATGAGCTAATGAAACTGATGAGAATAATCGTTATATGGTCTCCTCCTTTATTCCTGAGTGTGGGATCAAGGTTTAAAAAAAAAAGGCACAGCTCTCTGTGACTAATGCCTCAGCTTACAGGAAGAGTCAGAAATGACAGATATCTTTGGCTTCTGTTGCAACATGAATGTCCAACATACTCAAACAACTCAATGAGACCTGCAGCAGGCATATTCCTATGGTGTTTGAGAAAAATGTCATTACTTTTCCCTACCATTATCTTGAGTGAATTCCCACAACTCTTATTTCTTTCTGACACTTAAGCTAAGGAGGAGGCAGCTGAGATAGAAGTAAAAGGCATCCTAAAAGGTATCCCCAGCAGACTGAAGGCAAAGCTCTTTCATAATTTCTGAAACTTTTCTTAAGCTTGTCCTGAAAATGCCAGGTAAGATCCCAAAACAGAGTCCTACCAGGAACTGCTGATGAGCAGGAGCAGCTTGGCTTTATGCTATGTTAGGATTTGCCAGGGAGTAAGGAGCAGACATAGCCTGAAGCAGCTCTATGCAGCTGAACACAGTGAAAAGGGGGTGTTTGCTTCATGGGAGAGCACCCGACTTGTTAAATGTGTTGTGTTAGGCTACAGTCAAATGAGACGGTATCAGCAACATGTAACATATTCAGAGAGGTTGCCAGGTATTAGAGGGGACTCAGCAGAGACACACAACCTCTGTCTCTCAGTGACACAGCAGAGAAGCAGGGATGTTCCCAGCAGCAAGGAGAAAAGTGGGGAGGCTAAGGTCTCCAGGAGGTTTCCCAAGAAAGACTTGGGAATACTTGTGGATGAGAAGCTCAACATGAGCCAGCAGTGTGTGCTGGCAGCCCAGAAAACCAACCGTATCCTGGGCTGCATCAAAAGAAGCGTGACCAGCAGGTCGGGGCAGGTGATTCTCCCCCTCTACTCTGCACTCATGAGACCCCACGTGGAGTCCTGTGTCCAGCTCTGGAGACTTCCAACATAGAAAGGACATGGACCTGTTGGAACAGGTCCAGCGGAAGGCCATGAAGATGATCAGAGGGATGGAGCACATCTCCCATGAGGACAGGCTGAGAGAGCTGGGGCTGTTCAGCCTGGAGAAGAGAAGGCTCTGGGGAGACCTTCTAGCAGCCTGCCAGTATCTGAAGGGAGCCTACAGGAGAGCAGGAGAGGGACTCTTTGTCAGGCAGCGTAGGGATAGGACAAGGGGTAACTGTTTTAATTTGGAAGAGGGGAGATTTGGATTAGATACTAGGAAGAAATTCTTTGCTGTGAGGGTGGTGAGGCACTGGAACAGGTTGCCCAGAGAAGTTGTGGCTGCTCCATCCCTGGGAGTGTTTAAGGCCAGGCTGTGTGAGACTTTGAGCAACCTGGTCTAGTGGGTGGTGTCCCTGCCCATGACAGGGGGATTGGAACTTGATGATCTTTGAGGTCCCTTTCAACTCTAACCATTCTATGAGTCTATGTTTCACCTGCCTTCTTCCCACTAATATAATTTCTTTCACACCCACACCCATCCCTGCTCCTTACTGAAAAGAAAACTCATGACATTGTGCTCTGAATAAAAAAATAAATACATAAATAAAAGTCACTTCAACTGAAGGAAAATATCTGTCCGCTCTCTGTTTTCAGAGCTTCCTCCTCCAGGGGAAATTTCTTTGTTAAGCGTTAATTCCATTTCATTTTGCTGTATGTCTCTGCCATTTTCTCCATTAGAGGGCTGCAGAGCAGTGTGTTACAGTGTTTTAGAAACAGATTTAAACCTGTATATGTACTTTGGACCTAATTTCCTGCTGTATAGCTCTCCTCAACTCAATGGGATGTAAAACTGGTGCAACACATGGAGAGGGGAAAAAAAAGTGCAGTGCTTCAGAATACATCAGTGCTTTGGGTTTTGCTGATGAGATTAAGAAATGCCGAGATGCTAAAACAGAATTTTAAATACATGTGTGACAGGTGAGGCAGATGAGTAAGTTAATTGCAGCTTGTGTGTTTGAACACAGCGTAATTGGTCAATAGGGTACATTTCCAGAGAAGAGTAGTGAAGTGCACAAGCAAAATGCAAGTAGAGCTTTAAATCATTCCTTAGAAACTACACTTATTCTAGGTAAGAGCCAGAGTCACTAACACTTGTAAGAGTCATAAATGTTATATTCTCCCATTATGCTCCAATTGTGGCGTTGGCGAGCTAATTGCTTGGACTGAAATTTTCCAAGTAGATGTCTTCCTCCGCTGAACTTTCTTCTAAAAAAGAGCCAGAAAGTAAAGATGAATAAAAATATGGAGTGGGCTGGGGGTTTTCAGCCCACACCGAGAAACTTTGGCAATTGAGCTCTGTGAAATTCCCACATTTCAGAGCATAAACCTGTAGCAAGTTGGAGAATGGCCCTGATCCTTCCTCAGCACCTGCCTTCATGGTGTTAGTGCAGTGCATGGTACCAGCAGGAGGGGTGTAATTCCACTGACAGGCAACAGCTAGGCTAGAGGGAGAGGAAAATGGGTTAGAGAAATAAAGGAAGCGGGGAGTGCTGGTGTGAGCAGGGAAAGCAGAAGGAAAGGTGTGGGGGTAGGAGATGGCTCAGAAGACCAGAAATCCAGGCAAGAAGAGTGGGAATGAACCTGCCAGAAACACAGTGCCTCGTCAGGAAAGAGGCAATACCAAGACCAAAGAAAATGGTTCACAGACCTAATCTTCCATCCATTAATTTAATTTTGGGAGTGACTAGAAGAGAGATAGACAGATGGACCGGGGAGCAACATTGTCACTGAAAGCAGCGTTTATGAAGGCTGAGATACAGCGGCATGGGCAACCTTAGTGTTTTGTAACTTTAAAATGCTTTTCCCTCCAGACCTCAGTGTTTATTCCTTGTTTCTCGTTGGGCATGTCGTAAATTTAATTAATCCAAGCAGTTAACTCATTGAGGCAGGGATTGATTTTTTTGGTCTGTTTTCCCACAACGCTTGCTGCAATGTGTGGTGGTTCCTGGCTTAGTGTCCTTACAGATCACTAATGTAAACAAGTATGTTGATGGAGGTAAATGTTAATTCCAGCAATGGAGGAAGATGGTTTGATACAAAATACTGGGTTTATATCAGGTGCAGCAGGCAAAAATAAGAAGTGGAAAATTTAGGGTGAGTACCAACAAGTCTTTCTGTAGGTAGTTAGGCAAGGCTGTTTGGTAGCCCACCAAGGAAGCAGCAGAAGCCCCTCAGCTGGGACTTAACCAAATACAAAGCAGCGACGTTCAGAAAGAACAAGCCTGTGTGGGGAGGCAGGCAGGCTGGATGGTCTAATGGGTCCGTTCCATTTTTAACTTCCCTGATTCTGCACAACCTTCCCCAAAAGCCAGCCCAAAGGAATGTCAAAAGATGCAATACATATTCATGGACATTTCTGGAGCTGCAAACTGTGAAAAGAAATCAAGTTGTTCTCATCCATGGACTGAAATTGAGAGTGTACTCTGATCTGAAAGGATACCAGCTCACAGAGTGGTGTATGAAAATCTTATAAAGCTCTGCAACACTCCATAAATAATTTTCAAACGAGGAGCTTTTTGTTTCAGTGGTAGCAATACTAAAAAGGAAGAATGGCGAATAGCCGTCAAAAAAATGGCTGAAACAGCCTGCACATTGTACTGATGTTAACTTTAATCACTGCAAGAGTTACACACAGAGTTATAAGTCGTTTATTAGGAACCACAGATGATCACTGAAGAGATTTTGATTAACACAAACTGGAGCCTGTACCTTTCAAATGGGGCACTACGGGATGGGCAGCCTATGGAATAAACATTCTGGCATGTCAGTGCACTATAAATCCTCCAAATGAAAGAAATTAAAAAGCCAGGAGTGTTTTTGAAAATGATTTATGATTGGAGGTGCACCTAGGAGTGCTTTTATTGTCATGGGAACATCATCTCCTTTCACATCCTTAAGGTGACAGACACCCCTCTGCTTCTCTCCGGATTTCTCGGGCTGCCCTGTGAGTGTGGGTGGTGCGGAGGGGAGCACATCATGGGAGCACACTGGGTGGTGGTGGGGCATATGGGCACTTCAGCAGCAACCCCTGTTGTGAAGGTTTGCTTTGCGCAGCCCGTGGGTGAGAGAAGTACAAATCCGTTCTGACATTTTAAGTATGCAAAAAAGACACCAGTTGTGGGGTGGTTTGTTTGTTGTTTTTTGATTCTTTCACAGATATACCATAACCATGCTCCTAAGTGCACATATAAACATTTTATAACATGGATTTGGAATAACGCTTGAAAAATAAACTTAAGAATAATTCTGAAGCAGAAGGTATTCTTATCAAAATAGCAGTCTGTTACAAGTCAGCCCTTTGCTCCATACGTAAAAAGATGCAACACTATCTGTTGGCGAACTTCTAGTGTAAATATTACTAAATGTTTCACGAAAATACAATTTTAGTACTAATATAGATATGTTTTCTTAAACAAGAAGTGCTTTCATCATAAATTGAAAGGCAAAAAATTATGATTTGCAGGGAGAGTACTCTGTGGCCACGCTAAAGAATAGCAGTGGTGATGTGAGTGAAAGCCAGGATATTTTGTATATGCAAGGGATGAGCACAAATATTAATCCTGACGCAAGCCCATGATACCTTGGGCCATGGACACAAACATACCATCAGCATTGCTGCCTTCCTGGTCACCCTTTGGCTGTGCCTTCAGGCTCTTGGCCTGTGTCTCTTGTTCTTCTGGGGTGGCACTAGGGTGTCCCACACATGTACCCAGCAGAGTTAGCTGGTTTGGATGAGGAAGCCTGTCTGCTCATTATAGCTTCTGTCCACAGCTGGAACAAAACTTTAAAAAACACAGTTTGCGTGGGTGATTTATTCTGTTAAAGGCTTACACAGCTCCCAGTTTTGCCTATCTTCTTTAGGTGATTTTTAGGTACCTGTATTGATCTAAAAATATTTCCTCCACGTATTCCAGCAGCTGACTTCGTAGAAAGGGTTAATTTTGCCTCTATCTACTGATTCTTCTGATGTTCCCTTCCTGGGGCAGCGCAGCAAATCAACTCTTATAACTTGGTCGGAGGTTGGCTCTTCAAAGCCAGCAGCTCAGGAGCTAGGCTATAAAAATCCTCTGTGTGTTTGCCCAACGTAACTTCTCCTTTGCTGGGCTTTAAATTCCTGCAAGTTTCTGTCAGCCTTTGTGGGGAGCCCACACTTGTTCACACTCACTCACATCCCCACCTTCATCAGGACCAGGCGGTGCCCACTCCCCAGGGAGGCCATGAGTGGGCTGGTGGCACAGGGCACCATGTATGAGGACCTGTACCACGGGCAGGGGTATGTGACCTTGCAGGTTCCCCCCTCACCTTTGTGGGGGGTGGGAGCCTGTGGGGTTAAAACTTCTTGGGATTACTTATGGAAGGACTTTCTTCAATTTGCGAGCATTTGTTTACATTTTGTAAGCATCTTGTATTGTGGTTTATCTGTTGTGCTGCTGTTATAGACCCTGGATGTATAGTTCACTGATTGCTAGTTAATTACATGTCATTAATAAATCGATAAGCTGCTTTGATCCTGATTTGCTGTAAACCACATGAATTGAGCAGCTTTTTCCTGCAACAACGCTGATCTTTCTCTGTCCCTTGCTCAAAGCTAAACCAACAAAGCTATAAAGTGGACCTCCTTCCCCCAAATGTGGGTATCTCTTTGCATGTCCCTTACCTTGTCCACCACGCTGAACAAAAAAGGGTGAAATGAGATAAAAAGGAGTGGGACACTAAGGGGAAATTTCCCCATGGCACTGGAAGTGCGTACATGTACTGGAAGCGTTTAGCGCACAGCTAAACGTGTTGCAGGGTAGCAATAACTCTGGGTGGAGGAGAAGAACAAAGAGCTCTTGCAGCACAGGAGATTACTGTAAATTATACGGACTGTGCTAAGGGGAACTGGAGAGACTGGAGCTGCCTCAAATTGAGTGAACAAAAACAGGGCTTTAAGCTCCCTCTCTGCAAAGCTGGAGCTGAGGCACTTCAGACTCATAGCTCAGTAGCTTCCCCACCTCTGTACAGACCAGGTGTTAGTTTGCACTAGTCATCTAGTCTGGTCTTGATCTCTCTTCCCATTTTACTGACAAGACTGCTGAGCAGTAGCTGGTATGACAGTAATAGGCACCTGTGGATCCCTATTTAATAAGAAATATCCTGAGAGAAATTCTCCATCTGCATAGTAGGTTAATGTTCCTTTTTTTTTTTTTTTTTCTTTCTAATTTGGATTGATTTAGAAATGCCAAGCCATAATTTTAACAAGGTAGGTGCTGCTAGAAATGCGAGATGCATCAAAAAGGGATCTAATCATTGTGTTGTACTTAAGAACATAAGTAGATGTGATGGGGGGNAAATCTCCCAGCGGACTGATCTCCATTCTCGAAGAGAGCTCTCACTTTGGCAGTTTGTAAGGATGTATGCCTTGTCTCGCGGGGCCCTTTCCTCCCTCTTTCTCACCCACCCCATCAACACTCCAGCATGAGAACGGGATGCCATCAGGCGCAGTTATTAATACACAATAGAAGTGCCATGTGTGATTGTCTGTGAACGCTCCAGTGTTTTATGTAATGCAGATTTAGAGATTTCACTGTAAAGTCATTTTAAACTCTGAACTAATGGGTAGTTTGGCAACAGCTTCTAAGTATGAAATCATTATTAATTCCTTTAGTACCATAATAACATTGATTTAGATGAACTCTTCTAACATAGAAATTGTATAGTATTTAGCTGTAATTAACGTCCCCTAATTAGGAAGTGTTGCCAAGTAGTTTTCTCTGCTGGCTCTGTTGTACTTAAGTGCAGCTGGATGGAAATTAACCACAAAGGGAACAGCTTGTGTTTTATGTGAAGTTTGCCTTTGATTGATTAAAAAAATATTCCTTGGTACTTTATTTTATTATCAAAAAGGGTGCACTGGATTATCAATGTTACAGAGAGACACAAAGTCCACATGCCATAAACTACACACATATTTGTGTAGCGTGTAAGCCCAACAACGTAGCTACACATTAAAAAAATCCACAGATTTATTTTGTCTCAATTCCACGAGTTAGCGTAATAAAATGGATTGATTTTAATGTGGCTGTCATTAATAAAAGTCTGTGGAAATTTAAGCAGAATTAGCATAATTTAATGTCCACTCATAGGAGGGAGTCATGCACTGCAAGCTGAGAGGCATTTGTTGATGTGAAAAATGCTGACATTTTTGGAAATTCAAATTATAAATGAAATACTGCTGTCAGTTTACTGTGCAACTTCGTAGCATATGGTGCTTCTGCTGGTGGGTGTTATTTCAAAGTTTGCAAATCACACTATGAGAGTGTCCCTCTGGTGAGCTTTTGCAATGCTTAGCAACTGTGAATCAAAAGTGACAGTACAGAGGAAGAGGGACTAAAAAAAAAAATTTTCTCTCTAAGTCGGTAGAACAAAGTACATGGTAAGTTAATACATTTTTACAGGGGGAAAAAGGAGGCCAACATGCTAAAGCTATAAGATCTAGTGCCTCCATTCTTGCAGCATGATGCACTAAGTCTTCTAAATTGTTAACGTAAAAATATGGTTTCTCTCTCTTTGACTTCGGTATGACAAGAGAATTAAGACAACTGGCAGATAGAACATATAATGGTTTACTTTCAGAATTAGGAAAGTTGCTTCAAGACATAATGCAATCTCCTCAGAAGCTCCAGATGTTTCTTTTACCCATCTTTCTGAAAAAATTTCCTACGACCACAAAATAGCAGTCACCATATGAAACGCATTGTCCACCAAGGCTGTCAGTGCAGAGGAAAAAAGCCAGGGAAAAGATTAAGTTTTGTATTAGCCCAGCAATGTCAATTCCAATTAATCTCATGGAAAGCATACAGTGATAAGGTAAATTTAAGTAAATGAAATACTACAACACCCTACACCATGCTTTTCAAGAATCTGCCACTCGATGACCCCTTTAACATGAATATACACTACTAAGAAGCGAACATAAAACTTGAATTCATTGTGATCTGNATAAGTAGATGTGATGGGGGGTATTTCGGCATGGATCAGCTTCACCACAAATTCTCCATGCCAAGTGGAGGGGCATGTCTGAAACAGTACCTGGGATCCAGCTATGTTCTTTAACAAATCGAAGGGCTTCAATCCCACCGCAGAGCCCTGTGCACTCCCAGGCTGTTTTGTCGGCATTAAAATCTGAACTGCTCATCCACAAAGTATCTGTGGTTTTGTTAGCGGGTCTGCCGGTACCCACCCCCCACTCACCCCCCCCCCCGCCCCCGAAAGACACATACAAACNTAATTAGGAAGTGTTGCCAAGTAGTTTTCTCTGCTGGCTCTGTTGTACTTAAGTGCAGCTGGATGGAAATTAACCACAAAGGGAACAGCTTGTGTTTTATGTGAAGTTTGCCTTTGATTGATTAAAAAAATATTCCTTGGTACTTTATTTTATTATCAAAAAGGGTGCACTGGATTATCAATGTTACAGAGAGACACAAAGTCCACATGCCATAAACTACACACATATTTGTGTAGCGTGTAAGCCCAACAACGTAGCTACACATTAAAAAAATCCACAGATTTATTTTGTCTCAATTCCACGAGTTAGCGTAATAAAATGGATTGATTTTAATGTGGCTGTCATTAATAAAAGTCTGTGGAAATTTAAGCAGAATTAACATAATTTAATGTCCACTCATAGGAGGGAGTCATGCACTGCAAGCTGAGAGGCATTTGTTGATGTGAAAAATGCTGACATTTTTGGAAATTCAAATTATAAATGAAATACTGCTGTCAGTTTACTGTGCAACTTCGTAGCATATGGTGCTTCTGCTGGTGGGTGTTATTTCAAAGTTTGCAAATCACACTATGAGAGTGTCCCTCTGGTGAGCTTTTGCAATGCTTAGCAACTGTGAATCAAAAGTGACAGTACAGAGGAAGAGGGACTAAAAAAAAAAATTTTCTCTCTAAGTCGGTAGAACAAAGTACATGGTAAGTTAATACATTTTTACAGGGGGAAAAAGGAGGCCAACATGCTAAAGCTATAAGATCTAGTGCCTCCATTCTTGCAGCATGATGCACTAAGTCTTCTAAATTGTTAACGTAAAAATATGGTTTCTCTCTCTTTGACTTCGGTATGACAAGAGAATTAAGACAACTGGCAGATAGAACATATAATGGTTTACTTTCAGAATTAGGAAAGTTGCTTCAAGACATAATGCAATCTCCTCAGAAGCTCCAGATGTTTCTTTTACCCATCTTTCTGAAAAAAATTCCTACAACCACAAAATAGCAGTCACCATATGAAACGCATTGTCCACCAAGGCTGTCAGCGCAGAGGAAAAAAGCCAGGGAAAAGATTAAGTTTTGTATTAGCCCAGCAATGTCAATTCCAATTAATCTCATGGAAAGCATACAGTGATAAGGTAAATTTAAGTAAATGAAATACTACAACACCCTACACCATGCTTTTCAAGAATCTGCCACTCGATGACCCCTTTAACATGAATATACACTACTAAGAAGCGAACATAAAACTTGAATTCATTGTGATCTGATCTGACCATGGTTGATGCTTGTTTTTCTGCTCCAAGCAGTGATTTTTGGCACCAAGATGGAGCCGTGGATGCGCAGTACAGGCCTCATCAATTTGCCAATCAAGCTGGCTGAGAATAGAAAGTGATGGAGCTGTCAGTAGCAGTTCAACCATAAGCAATTCTAAACTAAGCAATTTGGAAATTTAAATAGTTATAATGACCAAGATTCTCTACATTGGCCCTTAATTACTAGAATGTCAATTCAGCTGAAAATTGCCTTTCCCAGGTAATGATAATTCTTAGAAAAGTCTTTGCTTATACACCCACCCATAGCACTCATTAAGTCAAGCTTCCTCCTTTTGTCTGAAGAGCTGTCAATTTTATGTGACATCACCAATCATCTGCCATCTAAAAAATCTCTAGGCTGTCTTGCTGAAGGCAGGCTTATTCTCTTTTAGCTGTAGTGCACTGCATGGCAGCACAACCTGCTGTTACAAGCAACCTTGCACTGAATCGCTGTGATGAGTTGCCTGAGTGCCAAACTGCTGAAAAATAAGCCACACCAGTTTGGTTATTGGCATCTTGGGTGAAACCTGGGGTTCATGAAATAGCAGTGAATGTGTGAAGGGGAACTCCACCACCCAGCCCTCGCAGTGCTTGGCAAGCAATGGAGGTGAAGGTTGGCATCCCCTCCACCACTTCTTCCTCTAGAAAGGACAAGGAGAGGGAAATTTCTGGATTCACTGTGTCAAATTGCTTCCCCTGAGATGGGCATAAGGGATAGAGATGAGTAGAATGAACTTGTGGTGCTTGAACATGTCCTTATATATTCCATATATCATATTTCTTACACTTCTTTTGCAGTAATCTGCTATTTCCAGTTCAGCATTATTGCATTGCAACTGCCCATGTCAATTGGTGGACATCCCTAGCTGTTTTCTTTTTGAGAGAAAAAACATGAAAAAGAAGCAAAATCATCTCCATGACCAGAACGTGTACATCAGCAATCCACTGTTGCCGTAACTCATGCTAGTACTGATTTATTTCCTGCAGAAGCCAACAGCACCCTGCAGTTTTGGGTACAGAACCACTATTATTCATTCCCCTCTTCCAGTTAAACTGGAGCGGACTTTGCCTTCTGCCTTCATATGAGTAATATGGAATTCCAGGTAAACCAAGAGAAAGTCAAAGTAGTGCAATCACACCCACTGAAAAAGTCTGTCACAGACAGAGGGAATTCAGGTACCAGTGCATCTAAATACACACTGGTTCAAATAATTTACTGCCTTACCCTGGCAACGTGTTAGATGCCCTAAGGCAGTATTACACCTCTCTGGACACCACGGCCAATACATGGCATCATTTTTCACACAAAAGAGGAAATAGACTCCATTATTGGCTTGAAAAGGGGAGAGGATTTCTTTCATGCTGCCTTCTTGACCACAACTCCTTCCCTCGCCAGCCGTAGACACTGAATGTGTCATTCCCCCCCATCTGTAGCAGCTGCATAAGAATTGCAATCTTATTCTTGCAGTCTGAACTGTTTCTTACTACTTTGGATGCAACTCTTTCTCCCCCTGCTCCTGACTCTTGGTTTGCACACAATGAAATAGTAGGGGCCTTAGGCACTTTTAAAAAAAAGAAACAGCCCTCAATAAATCCCCTTAAGGGCCCATTTTAATTCTGCTTATGCTCTTGATGTGCAAGTTCTTACCCTGCTATCCCCCTAGAAGCAGTTTATTTCTGTCTGTCAGCGCTGCCAAAGTGACAAAATCCCCTTTCCCACCCACCATGTAATTGCTCTGTTGTTGCCCTTCCCACACATGCCTGTAGAAAGAAAGCTCTCACTTTATTTGTACTGCCAAAGTGAATAGCATCTCTTTCCTCCCTCCCTCTATGTGGCTTTCAAGTAGTCACACTATCATTAGTTATTTCTATTCTGGAGGAGCTCCCCATCTGAGAAGGGAGCATATTCCATAGGAAGTAGAGCGATGGCCTGAACTGACGGCTCTCCAGTGCCACCAAGTCCTGGAGCTGAGGAATTTGGGGGTTTTAAGGAAAGCAGAAACGCGCGTTACAAAGAAAAAACATTCAGAGAAGGGAAGTAAAACAAAAAAACGAAGGACCTGGCTGCATTTTCTCAATTGCGTTTTTCTTATTGCAAGGGCTATGGGGCATAATAGGTCCCTTTGTTCTGTGCTTTCACAGAGCCATGTTGTTAACTTTAGTATATGATAGGAAAATTACCCAAGAGTACTCTTCTGTTGTCTCACACTCTCTTCTTCATTTAAACTTCTCTTGTTGGCAGAAAACAAAAGCAGTTCTAGAATCCGTCTAAAGTCATAGTTTTCTTCTAATGTCTTTGGGCTTTATTTATCCGTTTATTTTAGAGGTGCACCACAGATTAATTTCCTCACCTCACTCTAGGTGCTGGGTGTACGATCGCAAGAAGACTGCCCTGCTGCGACTAACTAAATCATCAGAAGTAATTTCTTCAGCTTGCCTAAGGAAACTGACCCCTAACTTGTTAAAACTTCAAAATTCACTGAAGCATGGTTACACAGAAACAAGAAATAGTTTCAGAACCACTCACCTCTAAGGCAAACAATGCACATTAAATTTATTTCTTAATAAAATTTTAAAATATAGTAGCAAAGCCTCAGATAGAACAAATTTTTGTTTTAGATCTACTAAGTTTTCCATGTAGTTTTGCTCCTCTGTGATTTGGCAATCTAAGATTGGTAAATAACCATAGTTATGTTGTTAAATAATAGGAGAGCATGACTGTAACATACTTTGCAGTCAGTGTCCTATTATGCGCAGCTTCACAATTTTGCAATGTGCCAACTCTCTTTGCGAAAAAGAAAAATCCCTAACAATGGTCTAAATCACACATTTGCTCTTCCTTCAAGCACCTGTGGTTGTCAAAACCTGTTGCACTCTAGTAGGGGAGCCTTTTAGACATATTCCAGGGCTGGCTCCATGCAGACAAAATGCATTAGAGGCCACTCAAATACCACATCTAAACAATCAGACAAACCTGCTTATGCCCACTTCATCTGCGAGCAGTCCTGTAAATTCACATGCAGAGGTCAGCTATCCACTTCCTCTGCGATGTGGAGCACTGCCAGGCACAGAAAATATCAAGGGCTGGTAGAAATTAATCTATATTACTTCCCAAGCATGTATTTAGGACATCGGCGGGGGTGTTAGCAAAAACAATGCAACAACCCAAGTTAGAAAAAAAAAAAAGGGAGAATCTAATTTTAGCACCAAAATAATGGACTAATGTTGAATCTGCCCCTCTCTGGATGCCTAGACTTCTCTCTGTGCTACTGTTCCTCCCCAGCACTCCCCTTCTAGCCTAGTTACTTCATCTTAAAACCATCTATTTCTGTTTAAACTTCTGTTTGTTTAGAATTAATGAACCCATGTTTGAAGCAGCCCAAATGTATCGGTGAAGGAGCTGTCTTACAGTACTATTAATTTCCTGGGCTAACCCAAAAAAATGCATACGGGGGGTAGAGCCTTATTATGCTACGAATAATGATGTTCTTCTGACGGCGCTGTTATGCTGGACACTGGCTATGGACTTTTATATTTGCCTTCCAGTCCTTTACTCTGCTCTTTTTTATCCGTGGCAGGACCTTCTCTCTCTCCAGTTCAGGTATTATCAAGTCCTTGATAGCTGTGTCTGATTTCAACATATTATAATCAGCTCTAAAATTTTCCATTTAAACCACAGCAGCCTGGATTTGTTAATGGCAGTCTGGAAATAACAGCCTTTATCGTAAAGCCTAACATTAAAATTTTATCTTTATGGAAATGTTTACATTTGGTTTTGGATAAACAGAAACCAGCTACTCTCACCACAGTGCTCGTGCTGTGGAAACTGAGGGAAGGAAAACCATGAATGAAGAGGGGACTCTGGAGTACACTCCCAATGATCTGCAGAATCCCCCACCACCACCACCCCGTTAGCTATTCCTAGCTAGCGATTCCAAAGATGAAATAAAAACATATTCTTCTTTGTAATTTTTGATTGTTCAAAGGTGATATTTGCGTCAGTGACAATTTACTATTCTCAGCAGTCCCACTGATCCAGACCTCATGAGAAATCACACCCCTTCTCTGAGTCCCCAGACCGGTAGAGTTAGAAAAAAGAGACCCAGATGGCCTTGTGAAACTGCTTAGCCTTGCCCTTGATGTAGCCTCTGATATCTGCTAATATTACCAAAGGAAGTGCCAGGTAGCATGGGTAACATCTGTAATGTCAGCCAGAGCCAGGGAACAGTCCTTTGATGACGACAGCTCCTTACCTGGCTTGGACCAAAAGCTGAGCTTTGCCTTCCCAGTCCCAGTCCCAGACCCAATCCCAGGTATTTGTGTGGCCACCGGAGCCCTGCCATCCATCCCAGCTCGCAGCAGCGGCTGTGCAATCCCATCAATCCAAGCACAACATGCTCAGAGGATCCCAAATGGCTTCTGTGGATGGCACATGAGGCAGGACTGAACAACTTTTGTTCTCTTTGAATTGAGTTGGCACTGCAGTACTAAGTGAATATAATAATATAAGAAATAACTAAGGGTTCTTTTTCAACACTCATTTCATCAAGTGAGACCTTACTTATAAACACAGCATAAGTCATCTAAGTAAGGCAGTGCCAGTCTTGTGCTAAGGATTTAAGGTTCACGTGAAAAAATGTATTTAAGCAAAACCACTAATTTCTCTGGTTTGTGTTGCTCCTGTGGGAGCAAAAAGCTGCACTCAGCATCTCACAGGCTGCCTGACTCAGATCTCCAACTGCCTGACACTTAACATCTTGTCCTCTCCGTAAGATGACCAGAAGAGTGAGAGGTACCATCCACAAAATACCCTCAGCAGTGCCCTAGATGAGCAAAAGTTAGGTGAGAGAGGGCCAGCAATGCAGGGGACCTCTGGCCTCCGTGCCATGCACAGCTGAGCTCTGCTAACTCCTCATAGAGGCAAGTGGGGCTTGTCCTCTCTTGCCCCTACCACCTGTAGAGTTTTGTAGTGTTGTAGCACTTCACAAAAACCCAGCACATCCACACATGAGTCTTTTCACACCCTAAGGAGACTTGGGTTCACACATCCTACCCCAACCACCAGGCAATAGCCTAGTAGTGACACTATGAATGTATATAGGTGTACGAGTGCATGCCTGTGTCCCGTAGCACAGTCATGAGTGAAGGTGGGAGCCTACACCCGAGACATCTTCTGAAAAGTCAAAGAGCTTCAGTACTAATTGGGCCAGAGAGAGGAGAGAGAGTGCCTAAGCAAGAGGGACCACGACTCTTCAAATTATTGTGAGTTTTCTCCTGAGAGCAAGATTCTTTGGTCTCAGTGCTCACTCCTAGAAAGTGATCTATTTTACATTATATGGGTTTTACACAGATAAAATACAGAAAGAGCTGTGACTAGAACTCAGGATTACCTCTTTTAAAGTAAATTCCATAACCACACAGATGGTTATGGTCTCTCTCCCTTCCTCTGGTTCGAATCACTTAGTCTCTCCTGACTTGTGGCACAGCTCCCACCCAGGGGCTGGAAGATGCAGCCCCCATCCTGGCAATACGGGCACAGGGGGATGAGAAAGGGGAGGCAACAAACTCAGGACTTCTCCTTTCTGGCCAAACTTCCTACCACCGAGCCATGGCACAAGATCAGAAAAGCTCCAGTTTAAGACAGAACTTAAGTGAAAGCAGAGGCTTCCACCACAGTTCACCTAATCTAGTAGATATTCCCAAAATTTTCAGACTCCTCTGGGAGAAGAAAATGTACAAATACTGTTTGAAGGTCTTGATAAGACTTATGCATAAAGATAGGCAACAAGCTGTTCAGCTATTTCAAGACTAGGAAGTCAATCTCTGTGCATTAAAGTAAATTGTGAGGTTTTTGGAAAACCTATAAAAAGAAAACTGCCCATAAAAGATTATGTCACAAGCTGGGTGTCCAAATAAATGATGCTTCATAAGGCTGCAGTTTAGGATATACCTGACTACATTTAATGGAAGTATCACTTAGGCATCCTAGTTCCTTTTTAGAGTCTGATACAGATCCCTGAGCAGTCCTGAAACCTTGTTCAACTAACAAGGCCACAATGTTTCAGCACCATATCTCTACTGGCTTTGATTCCCTCCTATTTTAAGAAACTGTATGTAGAATGAAAGACAAGCACAAATTTCTTAAGCAATCAGAGGCATTTAACTTTTTGGCTGTGTGACACAGGATGGGAGATGTACCCAACCTCCCAACTTCTCGCCTGAACTCACGCTTCCTTCAAGGCTGACATTTCTCCTTCTGCCAAGTCAAATCAAAACCCGCTCTCACAACCATCCTGAAAAAATGCATTTACAACCAGTCCAAGGCTCCCTAGTCTGTGCCAGCTCTTCGCATGTCTCAGAGTGGTTGATAGGAAAGAGAATGGCCTTATGAAACACACCTGCTTCAGCTTACTGGACAAGAGCCTATTCTCATTTATGAGTCTGACATAATACTGGTGAAGACAGAGGGAGGAATTATTCCCATGTACCCTAACTTCAAGAGCAAAACGCATTTCCCCTCTATTCATGCAAAATGTAAGCCCTTCTTTCGCCTTTAGGCTCGTCTACCACCAACTCCAAATTTGCACCGTCCGTTGATTTAAATGACAATTCTTTAGAGTAAAATTTGGCTCATGACGTGCTGTACTAATTTAGGAGGAAAAGAGGGGCCTTGCTCATGAAATATTTCAGGTATAATCAGGAAATTGTGGTTACAGATGCAATCCAGGAGCATTTTGGGTTGGTAACCAAGGTAACACTTCTTGCTTCAAGACACACTTTTCTGTTGATAATCTATTGTAATGCCAGTAATTGCAGCTGACAAGGCTCTGTTTGTTGTGAGAGATAATTAGCACTTGAAATAAAGCAACAGATTTAAATAAATTGGGGAGAACTGAGTGGTGTGACCTGATCGCTTTGGAAACAAACAAGAGCTTTGGGGGTCTACACACAATGTGATGTTAGTGGTGGCCTCCACGATGACTGAACAATACCAACATTTATTAGGCATTGTCTAATTGGGAATTACAGGTGCTTTCACGATGAAAACATTTTTTCTCTTTCTCATCCAGGTTATATTTACATTATAAAACAAGCTTTATGAAAATTAACACAACACAACCCCCCTCTACCTGCCTTACCAAGCAAAACTACTGATATTTTCACGTCGTTGTTCTTTTTCTTAGAATTTGATTTGTCTAAAAACCAATGTTTTAAAATAAATTAGTCATTTGACAATTGCACAGTTTAAGGAACAGAGGGTGACTCTGCCCAAATATGTGGAGGGAGTGTTGCTCAGTCAGCATGTACCAGATATGTGCTTAGGGTCAGCTTCATTTTGCTGCCAGTTTATTCAAGCCTTGGTTTCATGGCTTGGGTTGTTAACATAGCTCCTTAGTTAATGTTTGTGTTAGGTGGTGGTGTATCTAGAGCTAGAAAGGGAAGACAGGGCTGCTGTAGAAGGAGCATTAGCTTGGAAGGAGAAAGTGGTGGGTCAGAAGCCACAACAATTTCCCTAGGCACCACTAATTAAGCCAGTCTCAATATTGCTTTTTTCTTTCTGTAGTTGTGAGACACAACTGCTGGGCTCGTTGGATAGCAAGAAGAGGGATACAATCCTACTGAAATTTTTGTGCCATGGGGCATGGAAGTATTTCACATAAACTTGTAGTTGTTGAAATGAGGATGCTTCTGCCATGGAGCGACAAAATCACATGGCTGCATGCAGCTAAACTAACCTAGTTAAGCAATCTCCTTTTCTGTATCACCCCAGCATCATTTTCACAGTTAAATAGAAAATGAGCTTGCTTAAGAATATCAGCTTGTTAAAAGGAGAGGGACAAAGGCTCAGGCTACATGGCTTTGTCCAGGCTCCCAGGCAAACACATGGCAGGTCAGTGAATGTCACACAAGATCATGAGCTCAAACCACAGGCCACATTTCTCTTCTGAAAGCCAAGCTGTTTTGTGCTGTAATGGGTCAAATCCTTCACAGAGTCTCACCAAACCTGTGAAACCTCCTGGCCAGGACATGATATCATATCCAGTGTCAAAACAGGGGCTGTTGTGTAAATGCATTCATCTTGGGGCTGGCCAGAAAGCAAAACAAGTACCCTCTCAAGATTTGCTTCTAAGACATTAAATGACTAACTATGGCTAGTGAGTAATACTGTCTTTCTTTAGAATTTCATAAAAAAGACAACTCTGTTATCTTTGAGATAACAGCTACAATTATTTCTCCAGCAAACATTAATCAACAGTTCACATCAGAATCCTATGTTTATTAATTACGCATTACTATTCACAGCCCATGAAAGGCAGGATAGTCATGTCCTCAGGAGTCCAAAACTGCATTCTTACTTTCCTTCCACAAGCGAGGTCAGTGGTTAAAGTTTCCAGAGCTGAATTGCTTGCTGTTTGCTAACCTCTGCTGAGGTCACAAAGGTGACTAGCAAAGGAGACAAGACTGAAGACAAAGGGAGGGTTCGGTTCATGCTTCTAAGGCCAGTGGTCAGGCTCACCACGTGCCCTGTTTTCCATACAAGTTCTCCAGAACCAATCTTAGAAAGGTGGTGCATTAAAACTACAAGCTCAGCATATGGATTATAGTTTTCTTCTTTATTTACTAATCAGCAATTTAGTTCCACCAGGCAACGCTTCTGCTGTCTAAATGCTTTGAAATACACAAAAATGTTGCATTTATAAGTTATTTAAGAAACAACAACAAATAATGATCTGCAGTAGTTCCCCAGGAATTAAAAATTGCTTACAATTTGTAGTGTATGCAGGAACTTACCACAAATCCCATCCCAGCCCCAGTTCTAAGTAGCTCATAAAAATGGCCTGTTTATTTTCTAAAATGATCTGCATAAAAAGATTAAGCTTATTTATTGTAAAAATTAACGTCTTGCCGAAACAGTAATGGCTATATCATCGAGGAATGTTCTTCCCCTGAATGCCTCCCTCGGCAGTGCTGTGCAAGGAGACCCGCATTTATAGTCTCCTAGAATAAAGTTAATGCTCATAAGACTCTGCTCTTGTACGCCTACAGCTAAATCATGGTATCTAGCAGATGGTGTATGTGTGTTTCCTAATGCAATGTCTTGTATGTGTGTAGTTGTCGTAATTAAATAATAACTCCCTACACCATCTCATGTAACAGGAGAGCCACAGCCATATTTCCCATCAGAGTGAAGCCGTCAAACCCAGCTTGTGGGTAGACGAAGTAGGCTATAAAGAAACTAATATACAAAGCACACCACCCTGTCGCCTTTTCTCCAAAATAAAACAAGTTTTTTCTGTATGTGGCTAGTCTTTTATAAAAGTAAATAAAAACATCTCTGCCCCAAACCTGTCCAATACTAGGGTGCCAACACATCTCTGCAGTTAAGTAATCTATTCTCATCCCTAAGATTAAGTAATCTAGTCTTGTGGGAAAGGAGTATGGCCTTTCATATTTGGGATTTTCCCTGCTTTTCATGGTCATTGTCATGACAGAGGAATTATGGACATCTGCAGAAGAAGTGCCTGTGAGACAAGGCAATTTACAGCTATCATCTTAAGATAAATGCAACAGCTGCTTTTTATATTCCTTTATGGATGGAAGAAAGAATGATAGGTCTCTGCAGATATTCATTCTTTCCTTGGCATAGGGAGAGAATTAAGTTGTTGATTACGCCCAGCAAGAAACATCTCTGTTCAAACTGAGGACAAATGTAACTTATTTTAAGGGATATGAGTTTAACAATTCCACTATTATCCTTCACTTTGCTATAAAAAAAAATCCTTTTGCTAAGGATACTATAAATGCCTCGGGCAGATGAAAGGCATTTAGCCCTTATTCCATACTAAAAATTAGAATGTGAAATCAAGAAAGCATCTTTCAAATTTGAGTGCACAAGTTAAACAGGAGGTAGCAGGAGCTACTTACCTCTTTTTGTGTTAAAAAATACACGGAAGCTTTGGCTCTGGCTCTCCTTTGGCCAATCAGTGCTTTGCCTGGTTCAGCCTCCTCCTCCTCCTCTTGCCCAGGCAGGTCACACCTCCCTGTTAATCGGTTAGTTTTTGGAAGTGGGGAAGCAGTAAGCAACACCTCCTTGTGCCTTTCTCTTCTGTAAGGTAGCACAGCAACAGTTGACCATCTTTCCTTCCCACCTCCTTCAGCTTCAGAGAACTGAAAATTAAAACCAGGAGGTGGTTCTAAAAAAGGGTCTCAACCTCTTAGCAAAGAAATAGCCCCTTCTCTATCTTTAGGATGCTAATAAACTTTTTTTTGGCTTCAGAAATGGAAGAAGTATGAATGACTTTACATTTTTATTTCATACAGTGGTCATTTTTGCTCCCTGATGAAAAAAAAAAAGAAAAATTCCACCTTTAATTTCATACACTGCAGCTAAGTCAAGGCAAGCTATTGCCACAGGAAGCTCATAAAGACAACAAACTCACTTTTAAATTTTTTTCCCAAAGTTTACATTATAATAAATATTCATGCCGTACTCTCTTCACAGTGTGACTGCTAGAGAACACATTGTAATCTGTTTAAGAAGAACATGAATCAGACTGATAAAAATAATTGGTTGGATTTTTCTTTTAATTCTTTTTTAATGTTTTAAATAAAGCTGTCAAAGGTTCCTGTGGTAATGAAGAGCTTTGTTGTTATGACAACTGCTTATTCCTTTTCCTTTGAAGAAGTCTGCAATTTGATAGGCAAAAACATCAGGAATAATTAAAACAAACGGTAAGTGAAGAAAAACATCTGCTAGGAAAAATCCCCACCAGGAATCTTAACAATCATCTCATTTGTGAAGTGACAAACTTCAGATGGAGTGCCTTCATGTCAGCTAGTCCAGGGGTGCTCAGCAGCTGCCAGGGGTTTGGGTAACCCCACGTCAGAAAAGCCCGTATGTTCGTAGCGGGCATGGATACGTTATGCACGTGACTCTCTCTCTTCCTCTCCAAAGTATACTGTTATCGAAGAAGGGTCTTTTCAGAAGTTAATTCTGCTTCTCCTAATAATTTATTCGGCTCCTCCATTTTAAAAGCAGCTATTATTTAACACATGGCCTCCAAGCATTTGATAAATCATGGTGCCTCCTGGCGACAGGTCCCCCTCTCACTGCAAGACAGGGAATAGGGAATTATAGAATGGTTAGAGTTAGAAGGGACCTTAAAGATCATTGAGTTCTAAACCACCCGTTGTGGGCAGGGGACACCTCTCACTAGAGCAGATTGCTCAAAGCCCCATCCAGCCTGGCCTTAAACACTTCCAGGGATGGGGCAGCCACAACTTCTCTGGACAACCTGTTCCAGTGCCTCACCACCCTCACACACTAACCACACTGCCCAAGCCATGGAAGGCAAAACCAGGGGCTCTGAGAATGAAGAACTGCTCCTACTGAAGAACAGTAGGAGATCAGGTTTGAGACCACCTCAGGAACCTGAAGGTTCATAAGTCCATGGGACCTGATGAAAGATGACGCAAACCGGTGTGGCAACCAGCAGGTCTTCACTTTAGAAGTGAAGGTGGATGTTGCCAAAGGGTCCTCTAGTGGAGACAGAAGAGATCCTCAGAGCACTGACTGAGGACCTAATGAGGGTCTTGGTGACTTTGATAAACATGAGCTGTATGAGAAGCTAGGTTTGCCCACAGCTGAGAGCATAAGCAGACAGCTTTGGTGTTGACAGCCACACATGCGTGATGGATCTTGAGATGCATTCATCCAAAGTATTTCTGCTTACGGGGCCTAATGTTAGATGCAAGGGGGAAGCACATTATAGACGACTACTGAAAATTTGGTAAAGTTTTCCCCAAAGCAGTTTTTTCCCTTGTTATCTCATGGGCTCTTCTTCCCAGGAGACATGGGACTGTCAGATTTCAGTCATTTCTTATCTATGATAATTAGTCTGCTCCACTTTACAAACTGCAAGACTTAACACCATAGAAGTAGTATGACAAAAGTGGTACAAATGCATGCTCCTGGCTCTATAATACTAATAAACTCGGTATATTGTTTGGCAATAAGCTATGATGATACATGCCGCTTGGAGACTGGAACTGGGAGTGCCAAAATTTCTGTGGTGTCTGAGTTCATGAGAAATAGGACACTTTGCAATAACTTCTGTAGCTTTACATGCCAGCTCGTAATGCCAGGCACACCACAGTCTCATTTTGCTGTTCTTTGCAGCATACTCTGTTCTCCATTGCTCCATCCTCTTGGAAATAGTCCAGTGCTGTTAAGCAGCAGAATTTTAACCACTGTCTTGTCTTGCCATTGACATTTAAGAACCTGCATTTTTCATGAAGTCCCTTCTTGATACCTCTGTGCTCTTCATTGATTCAGCCAGGATACTCTTACAGAAAGTGAAGATTTCAGTGTCCCTATCAATAAAGCGTGGTCCCCCCTTGCTACTCGTTTCTATACTGAGAGATTTCAGATGTTCAGGAGAAGATGATCTTCCTAAGAAGATAGGAGGATCTGGAAATAAAAGCAGTAGTTGAGCTGTTGCAACTTTAAATTTTTCTGAAGCTGTAGGAGCCTATGGCAACTTA
>VZRU01009196.1:45240-93622 GCA_013398155.1 Pedionomus torquatus
AAGGCGACACACACACAAATTTTACACACACATATGACTGGACACCATTAACCAGCATCAGGAGCTTCTAACGTCGCCTTTTGCCAACCTTGTTTTCCATACATCCATGAACTGATATGCTCATGGATGTATGTATGTATACGATGCTCCTTCTGCCAATCTGTCACTCTTCCCCTCTCTCCCCTATCCCCTCTCAGGAGAACATCTGCCTGTCTGCCTCCCAGATGCAGAGAGAAAGATATTTGAGAAGTTTTCCTGAGCTCACCCGGCTGTTCAGGCAGTAGGGAGGCGAGTGAGTGGGACTGCTAGGTGGTCATCCTGCACAGTGTGCTGTGTCCATAATAGCTATTTGTGTGGCTGTGCACCTGACCAGGTTGGGGAGCTGAGCTTAGTTTTAAAACAACTATATCCCACCATGTCCCAAGGTTATTTTTCAGCTGAATTGGGTCCATCACCTGCTGCCTTACTTGCATGAGACGCAGCATTCCAGTGCAGGGTGTGGGGGTCAGCCCTGCTCATTGTGACCACAGCCACGGCCAGCTCTCCTGGAAATGAAGGTTACAGAAATGGCAAGGTTTGACAGAGGGCTGTCTTCTGGGAGCAGACAGGAGGACCCAGCATGCTTCCCTGCTTTCCTGAGCAATACCCTGCTCAGCATCCCCCCAACCTACCAGCTCCCCCCGTTAGCACGCGTCCTCCTGCAACTGCACCAAGGGTGTACAGTGTGATGAAGGTTACGGCAGCTACTGCACACTGCAGATGGTGACAGTGTGTGAAGAAACACGATAAAGCCATGTTCAGGAGCACTGCAGCACTCTGCTTCCAGAGGTGTGAGTGAATCTAGTGACAAGAGGAATGAGTAATGCTTAGAAACCAATTAGTGGGAAAGGCTTGCTTTCTCTGATCTGGTTTTGACACCCAACTAAAGTGTTTCTCCTTGCTTACAGGGTGCTACATGAGTGAGAGCCCTCATCACACACTGCACCTGCCCCTCTCCCCCGGCCTGCAGGCAAACTGCACCCCCCTATTTACAGACAGTAAGCGAGGTTAATTCCCTGGGGTCAGTAAAGTGCAAATTGGACATAGCTTGACCTTTTAATAAATATATTCAGAGAAAAAAAAAAAGAGTTTGAAAGAATAAATCCTGTAGGCTTGTGACATGGTATGTCTAAGGATCGGCTGAAACTAAAGAACTCAAGGGCCAATTAATTTTTCATGCATACAGTTACTTCTTAACTACAACAATTAGGTTCTCTCCTTCAGCCTAAATCCTTTTATCCCAAACGTTAGGAAAAACAGAGTATAGGGGCCCCAGAGATCCCAAACTTGGCACTTTCTATTGTCAGAAGCATTATCTGGAAAACCAGGAGCAGTTTAAGGCAAATTAAAAACAAAACCAAACTAAAAACTTAAAGAAGAAAATGCAATTTCACAATAACTAACAGCATACGACAAGTAAATAAGCATTCCTGTGAGTGCTGCATTGAACCTAGAGATGATATCTTGCTTAACTATATATAAGACCCGTTCCCAGACACAAGAAATCCATTACAATAGACAGTACAAAGAATAGAGGTGTATGGGTTTTTCTGTTGGGTTTTGTTGTTGTTTTCTTTTGGGCTATTTTGTTTGTTCGGTTTGGTTTTTTTAGACATGGTGACCAGAAAAGTTTGTGTAGAAACCTCAAGTGCTCCAGCTCCAATACTTACCTGGAATGAAATATCTAGTCTGTAACCAGCAAACAAACTTACCTAAAAGTAAGTATCCAATGGGTGTAAACACAAGACTTCTCTGGACACGCTTTTGAGTCAAAATTTTTCCTCAAAACATTTTCTCAGTTGCTGGCAGATGTCTTGGCACAGAGTGGAAAGATCTGAAGCCTCAGAACTGCAGAGAAGAATAAACAAGATTTTCCCAGGAAAAGCATACAATAAATTTAACATTTTGACCTTTGTGTGCTTGTGTTATGCACAACATAACATCCATCACATCCTCATTCATCAATCACCTGCAGCAAAACAAACATCCTTTAGCCAACAGGTCAGGAACTGGGACGTAGAGGCAGGCTGCATCCTTCCTGTCCCAGTTAACCAATAACTGAGTAAACAGTGGGTATTTGTGATGCCTCCCTCAGATGAGTAAACTATTGAGATCTAGGCATGCTGACCCCCAGCCAGGACCCTGTATGCAGAAAGACCTCGATCACCTGGAAGAAAAGCCTGGGAATTTGTGAGGAACTTGCAGACGATTCAGAAAAAGAAAGTCGACTCTCCTTGCCTCCTCTGTCTGCATGGGTGCTCTGTGGCTCAAAGGAGATTCTTCCATTTCCTTATTTTCTAGATTAAACTAAGTAAGAAAGTATTCTTACTAGTGAAGAGTACCATTTGCACATGGGAAAATTCAGACTAGCTATCGTGACTTATATCTATGTCTTCATCAGTCAAATTAGCTTTCATGGATAGTCGAGCCTGCGAGAGAGACAGAGATAGTATCACATCAAATAGTTTTACAAACCCAGTAATTACTAAAGATCAGAACAATATTACATAAATCTTTAAGTGTCCTTTGATGGAATACCCTCTTATTTTGCTTATTACAGTCAGACTATGACCAGTTTTCTGTGGATTTCTTGCCTTTCCCTACTTCACTCTTGCTCTGTATTCAGGGATCTTTTAGGAAAACAGTTCATGCCCATTAAAAAAGAATTAAAAAACAAACAAACAAAAATCCAACAATAACTTGGTGCTATTTTGTTATAAATGAGTAGTCCTAGTCGACCATCTTGTAAATGTACACTACAAAAATATATTGCCCCTGCTTAGTAGATGTAAAACAAACACAGAGATTTGTGGGTTCTCGCAGTTGCTGCTTGCTCAATAATGCTTGTGCATCTTGTCACAAATATAAAATGTAGATTTTTAAAATATATAAATATTTCCAGCTTGGCAAAATGATTAAAGACAGGGTATCTCCATATTCAGCTATCCGAATTCAGCTATCCGAAGATATAGAAATGAAAAAGGGAAAATATTAGCTGTAATTCACAAGGGGATGGGTCAGAAGACCCAGATGTGATTATGGTTTTTAGCCTTTGAAAAAAATATGTGGCTAGCCTGACAAGAACCTGTCCTCTTCTGGCACTGAATCCCCCTGCTCAAAGTACACTTGCAGCTGAAGGGCCCAAAGATGGTTACAACCCATGGAGCAAGCTCCTAGTGTTCCCGTTGCACAGCCTGGTCCCACCAACCAAGGAGCTCCATATTGCGGTTCAGCAAACCAGTACTCTTGAGACTGCTACTTACTGTGTAGATAAACAGATTCTGAGAGTCAGTGAAAAGGCCAAAGTGCCACAGAAGTGTTGTGGCCTGAGATAACTCCCCAGCACCCACCAGGATGTCATGCTGCAGGACTTAGCAAGCCACTGGCGCCTGGTGGAGGAGAGTGAGCAACCCACACATGCTGGAGGAAAGCAAACCACACATCCAGCGGTCAGCTGCTGCTTCAGGCTGAGAGTGAAATATCCGGCATGTACCACTACGTAATCCCTTAAATTAGTGTTAGGGAGAGAACAAAGGTAATTACACAGTGTTAGTAATATTTTGAGGCCTTTTGGTAATAACCAGCACAATCAATGTGACCACAGCTGACACGAGCATCAGTGCCGAGCAAAACTTCAGGGCTCCGAGGTGTGGATCCTCGGACACAAAGTGAGTCACTGAAGACTGACTTGCTGCCCATCCCCAGCCTGCTGCCTGCATTCGTTGCAGCGTGTGTGCTTGCAGGAGGTCACTCTGCCATTAACAGGGAGGGTGTGGAAACGCTATCTACGAACCGCTCCTTGTAGAGTCGCTCTTAAACCCCTGCGATCCCTTCTTGTTCTGTCGCTTCCCTTTCAGTGAATGAGTGCAACTGTGCTGTCGTTCCGCGCTCCCCAGGGATATTTATTAGACAAGGGCCAGCAAATCACCTTCATTATAGCAACCAAATGCAAAGCCTCGAATGATGCAAAGATCTTTCAAGTTTACCGACAGCGCTTCCCAAGAAAGAGGAATTTAGTTTTGTTCTTTGCATCCTGTCATCCCTCAACATCCAAGGGCTTCAGCTTGCTGCAGCTGGACTATTGAGGACCCCCACGGATTAACACGAAGCCAGAAGACGGTAAGAGATGATCAGACGGCAATCACAGAAGCAGACGCTTAAAGGATCTTTTCATTTCACCAGGTGACAGACCTGATATGCTAATTGAAACAATATCTGTGTCTGCGCCTGCGATTTCAAACCACTAACGCTCTGGTTTTGACGCAGGCACGATAAAAATAAAGCCCTCTTCAAAAGAGTAGTAGTGACCTCATTCAGGCGCGTTCGTTTTCATGAAAGGTAAATATGGCAGACAAAGTAGCGATGTTAGCAGTTTGTTCCTGGGAAGTAAAGTCGGGGGGGGCGGGGAACGGGTGTGGAAGAAAAATCATCACACAGTTTGTCTTTCCACGAGGCTGATTTCCTTTACCAGCCTGAATAAGCAATTGGCTACTAGCCAGCTGCGGTGAACTTGTCCCATGTTTGCAAGATCAGTCAGTGAGCAAAGCTGTTTTCAGTTAATAAATATTTGATTTACAAGGTACAGTAAGTAATAAAAAGGGAAGGGAGTTTAGCTGCTGGGAGATTTGTTTAGCACTTTAGCGAGGATAACTAACAACCAGCTTTGGTTGTTTTTCCTCCTTTGGATGGCCAGTGGGCAACCAACTTTATCAGTCTTGCTGCATTACACCTTGTAGTGAGCAGAACTAACACACTGAGCAAAGTAGAGGTGGACTGGGACATACACATGCCTTGACAGAAACACAGCTGAAGGGAACACTCTTGGATTCTCCTTTCTTCTTCTCTGCAAGTAACCTGTGATAAATATTGCATTTCTCAGTATCATTGGGAAAAAATCAAAACTGTTTGATCCTTTCCATATGATATAGGTAGCTATATATGAGAGGGGGAAGGATATAAAGTAGCGAGTACAGAACAGCCAGCAGCATTTTATCAAAGGAGAAAAGACCCCAAAAGACACTAATCAACCAACTACATAGTCCTGGGTATGTTGGATAGAGCAAGAAAACAAAGTGGGCGCAGACACACACACAAATAAGCCTGTGTTTAAAAGCTCAAACCAGCAATAATATAAAAAGTAGCATTTATTTAAATTTTAATTTCTTCTGAGAGCACTGAGCCTCTAGGTGGGGATGTGGTAATGTGGGCAAGGCGTTGAGAGGAGCATCAAGAGACCTGAAGTGCAATGCTGAGCAGAGGCAGTCGCGCTCTGCATGCTGAAGGAGCAGATACTTGTGTTCTCAGTCTCTGGTGCACAACAGACCTCCTGTGTGTCCATGGGCACATCACCTAGTCTTTCAGATCTCCAGTTCCCCCACTTGTAGAAAGACTGTCTTACCCACTGCTCAGGAGGCCCATCAGGCTGTTTCGTGCAGGCTCTGTAAAGGAGTTTTGAGTCATATAGCAGTTAGTAAAAAAGTGCAGAGTATTTTTGTTGGAGTTGTGGCTGTTCATTGCAGATCAAGGACTCCATCAGAAGAGTAATGTCCTCTTTCTAGAGGCTCAGAACAGCAGTAAGGATGTCCGTATAGCCTCACCAGAAATACTGTGCATATACAACTATTGATTTCTAGCTGTCAGTAGCTGCTTCCCAGTTACTACCAGTAGGACAGAACAAAGTGTTCTCGTCAAGTGCAAACTAACCCTTCTCTTCAGTCCATACAGCTTTACACCGTTTTACACTGCTTTGCCTTTGTCCCCAAAGTTATTCTAGGTATTTGCCCAGTGAGGGCATAAAGCAAGCCCTCAACAACCTGCGGGTGAGGAACAGACCACAGGTCTTCCGGAGCAGAGACTGGGAAACTGGTCCCTTCCCTACTCCCTGCCATGCAGAGAGGTCTCGGACTGCAGTACCTGGAGACAACAGAAAAAGGCAACCCCAGATAACCCCATGCCTTCAACTGCATGGCAGCACTGCAGCCTCGGTTAGGCTGGCCCCACAGCTCTGCTCTGCATGACTGTGCTGGGGCTCGGTGGCTGGTTTTCCTGATGGAGTGGAGCAGCAGACATTTACGAGTGGCTTTTGCATCTCTGGTGTCTTGTAGGTGTTCTGCAGCAAGGAGCCAGCCTTGTCTGGCACTGCTGTGGAGAGGACAGCAGCTGCAGCCTGAGGTGAAGGACCCAACTGGGTGACCCAGGTTCCTCCCATGGTGATAAAGGAAGGTCCCTGTTCATTTTTCTACAAGCACAGGAATTCTGGCCTTTAAATTCTGCACCAGACTTCAGGAAAACTTCATGCCAGGAGTTTCATCAAAGCATATGCTTCTGCAAAAGAGCTTTAATGAATCAATGTTTATTGACAAAAAATAGGTTTTGCCAGGAATCCAGTCCAGCTCCTCTATTCAGTTATCTATCTCTGAAGACCGCAGTCCTCCATCTGCAAAACAAGGATAAGAATTTTACCTCCTTTTTATGAAGCACATTAGGTTCTATGGGTGAGCAGGCTCAAAAATTACAGAGCTACTAAAAACTGTGCTTTCACAAATGGACCTGACAGCTGCCACATTTATATTGGACATTAGTATTTAAGTGGGCCAGACAGAGTAGGAATTTTGGCATGAATCTTGCCTTATAAGATGTACAGTCACTGCCCTGGAATTGGAGTCTAAGGGTGCTGCCAGGCACTTTGGGGAAAGGATGGAGCAGTAGGAGAGTATATTTCTTTCATACACGCTTTACTTTTTAATAGCTATTGGGATATCTGTTAAAATAAACTGCAATAATTGGAGCACAACTGTTTACTGTGATAACAGCAACATTATAAAACTGATCAGGTCCATCCTTCAGAATCAGGCTGTGCCTCTGTTTATTTTTCTGTTGAGGAGGGACATGTCCCAGAGGATCTCCCTTTGGGAACCCCTGTCTCAGCATGAAATGAGTAACACGATTTATGTAGACACTGCCAGCTTCTTTCCCTTCTTAGACAGAAAATGGCTTTATCTAGTCAGGTAATGTCACAATAAAGTAGTACAGTACAAATTTCATCACTGAATGGTCTAAAAGAGACAGATCACCCAATTTATATTTCCACTGCTTTTTTAAACAACATGCTGTGCTCAAGCGGCAGCAAGAAGTAAAGGGGGGGGAAACCCAGACAATGACAAAATCAAACAATTGAAGCTGCACCATAGATTTTTAGCCAAATATTTTTATGAGGGACTGGTGATAGTTGGATAAACAGGGAGGGGGACAATGAAACATGCTGATTAGATTTAGTGAACCTATTAAAACTTGCTTTTGGCTTAACATCTGTTGAACTAGGCAGGATTTGAGGTCAGAGGATGCGCTCTGGCAGGGCTGACAATCCCCTGCTAACAACATTCAATATGAAGCTCACACCTCCCAACACATCAGCACCCATCCTACCCTTTCCTTTCCTTTCCTGCCCTCTTCCCTGCTCCCGAGTCAGGTCAGGACTGTGCCTGACTGTGTTTGCAGATGCACAGATCGGGGTAATTAATAGTTAAATTCTAAAGAAAGGCAGAAATACAGTAAATATTTCTTTTGCTACGTTATTTCAGCTTCTGGCTGTAATCATACTTGTCCCAAATCCCTGGTGGTGGGTACAAAGCTCCCTGCCCAGGCAATCTAGTACATTATAGCAGGGCTGGGGACAATATTGCTTCATGTGTGGTTTGCACAGTCAGTCTGAGCACATACAAAAGCTGTATTTTCCTATATTGCTGTTCTCTTATTAAAAAAAAAAAAAAAAGAAAAAGAAAAAAAAGGTCAAAAAATAACCTGGGGAGCCTTAGAAAATGCCACAGGAAGTTTCATAGGAAAATTTGGGATACCAAGGTGGGGGATTTGGAACCTCAAACGTTCAGCAATTCCACTAGTACTCACCACTTGCATCTAACTCTGCACACCTCTCAGCTGTGTGACTAAATAAATACTACTCTATCATTTTGATGTTTTCTTGTTTTTGAATACCTGAATACAACCACCAGTTACATTAAGTACATAATAATACTGTCACATTAGTGCCCAGAAACTACACACAAGGTTTCAGCACAACAATTTCAATCTACAAAAAGCCTCAGTGGGTGTTGTTTTGTTTCAAGGAAAAAGAGTAGTTGGTTTCAACCACTTTTGCTCTGTCAAGGAAAGACCCATTAGTGTCTCAGAAAATAAGTTCCTTCCAAAAAATCCAGACTTTTCTTATAGCTCATACAGGTAACTCTATGCCACACTATCAGTGCCAAAGAGGGATGTGAGGGGAAGAATTGGTGATGGGATTTAGTAAATGAAGGAAAAAGAGGTGTGCCACCACCTACAGAGATTTTTCACTTATTTTCAAAAGCAGGAATGTTTACAAGCTCTTTTCCCTCAAAAGTAAAAGTAGATCTAAACCAAAACTATGTAAGTCACTACTGCCTCAACTGATTTAGGCAGCTGTTGTTGCTGATGGTATCTTTGCTTCTCGACACTCATGAATAAATTCCTTCATCTTAAACTTTATAAACATATAAGTTCATGAAAGAACCCACATGACTCCTTTTATTTTTAGGAGATTGAATAAAATATTTATATCCCTCTGTGTCCCAAATATCAATTACTTCCTTCACTGAAAAAGTACATATGCAATGCGATTAAAAATTTACCCTACTACAAAACAATATACAATTAACTCATACATTTCCAAAGTTCCTTGTCAAACATATACTACATCCACCCATCCATCCATTTAAAACCATGCACACCATCAATACAGCCTTTCAAATTTGACAGGTAAGTAAAAAATATAGCTATTGTCAGACCACACATCCACATGATCTCCTGACAGCTACAAGCACACATACCAGTTACCACTAGAAGTCATCAGCATTTACTAATGCATGTCAGATACTGGTCTGATTTTCCTAAAGTAAAGGCTTCAGAAATAATTTTAAAAAGAAATTGTCAAACACAGATTCAGATAATTTTCAGCATAACCTACAAAGTTCTATTTTAACATTTTTTTTTAAAATTCTGTACGATAATATTTGTATCTATCATTTTTCTCACAACCTCCCCCTCCCAAAATAGAATATCCAGCAAAACCCCTTGAAACTATCTCAGTAAAGCTTCCAATTTTTTCTCTTCTTCTGGAATAGAGAACATAAAATTCAATAAAAACATATTATTTCATCACTGCATTTTACATGGGAGGTATGAAGAATTTAAAATTTTACTTATAATTGAGTAATAGTTTTTAAATACCTAGAGAAATACATCCTCCACAATAGTCTTACAATAACACAGCCATGAAAACCAGTGGTATTAAAAAAATTCATGATAAATTAACTAATTTAAAATTAATAAAAAATATCAAATAAACAAATCCAACCAGGAAAACAATACTCACAAAGCAGAAGCAGCACTGCAAAGCTGTGTTATTTTTGTTTTACTGTACATCATCCTCAAAATTTTTCTTTTTAGAAAGTCTCCTGAAGCTCTCTAAAAATTAACTTTAGTGATATGTTAATATTCATACTGCAGGAGCAGAGAGAGATTGAAAAAACAGTATGTAGTGGAATACCATTTATGAATACTAGATCATATAGTGAAACATAAGTTAACTAAAACTTGTTTTCTAATACAGAAAGCTAAAAGGTGCTTTCCAATTATTTTTTAAAATTAAATAGCTATGATACAAGCAAACATCAACTGGGCACAGTTAAATTGGCATAAACTAATGTAGATGTTCTTCCAATGTCTTTATAACTAGTAGGAAAGTGATCCTACTGCTTTAAAATCAGAGTCATTGAAAGAGCTACACATTCTGTGTTCAAAAAAACCTCTCCAAATTAGTACAAGTTTTCTTCAGATACTTAGTGATGTCATCTTACTAAGCAGTGTCTTTAGGAAAGTCTCTATACTGCTTTTGTTGCTTCTACTGCCCTCTCAGATTTAATTTTCAGTTAGTAAGGGCTCAGACCAACCTAAGAGGAATGCATGGTTCTTAAGTAGAAGGAAGCAGAAGGGATGAGGGGAAAGGCAGAAAGCGCTTTTGAGAAAAACCTCACTCAAATCTGTCTATCTGCATTCTACAACCACACACAGAGTGTGTCATTTCTCAGTTGTGGATCTGAAGTGGTCACCATTTCATAGAATCATAGAGTGGTTAGAGTTGGAAGGGACCTTAAAGATCATCAAGTTCCAATGCCCCTGCCATGGGGAGGGACACCTCCCACTAGAGCAGGCTGCTCAAAGACCCATCCAGCCTGGCCTTAAACACTTCCAGTGTCTTGTCTTAAACATTTCCAGGACAAGAGAAAGACAATTGCCTAACCTGTTGTATATGCCCCACTACAATGGAGAAAATAAGCATTAAAAAGTTTTGTGGATCGGGGACAAGGCTTACAGTAGTATGGCTACATAGGTACCTGAACTCCTACTGATGTCAGGCAGAAATAAAACTTCTCAAGGGCTGTGTAAGATTGATCACATGCCTCTTGTATTCAGTTTTGGAAGATTGTAGTGTTGTATCCACTTCCCTATTTCTGGCTTCCTAAGCCTCTGCTAATATAAAATAGAAGGACTTCCCATCTGGATGGGTCTTCTGACAAGCAATAACAACATATGACTTGATGATTTCCAGTAGGAGTACAGAAGAATGCACAGTGGAAAAATGTAAACTTGAATTCATAATTTTTGAACTTATTTTCATTCTCATTCTATGAAAAATTCATTTGTGCTATTAAAAACTGTTGTGGCGGAAACCCAAAAATCCAAGCCAATTTCATAATGGAAGGAAATTAAGTTGATTGCTGAATGATAAACACCACATCTCTCTTCAATGAGGATACTGTTCTTCAGTAAGCAAACTGTTTTTCTGTTCATAAATTTGAAAGAATGCATCAATCTCTCGCTCAAAAGTTCAGTGGAAAGCAAACATTCATTAGCAAGTTCTTGAAAGTCTCAACCATTTCAAGAGCTTCTATACTAATAATGGGGGCAAAAAACCCAAACTGACTCCTAAGCAAAAGTATTAGGGTTAGAAAAAATAGCTCTACAAATCCTGACCTATAGTTTTGCTTTCCTGCTGTCTATGCATTTTCATAGCAGGAAATCTTTCATGCAGGAATGAGTGTCTTCCTCTGAAATCTGTAGGTTAAGACTGGATTTAGAGGTTCTACTAAAGAGACATTTATTGCTCTACATGTAGTTAAACAGCAACGTTTACTTCTTAAGGAGGACAAGAAAAAGTGTGCAACGGAACCTTATTGATTTATTCCATTGGTCCGGGATATATGAACTACATTGTTTAAGGTTCTTTACTCTGAAAACCAAAACAACCCAGCCCCATCAAGAATTGACTATATCAGTCTAGGAATTCATATTGAACACAGATAAATGTTCAAAACTCCAGGTGAGGCTAGGCAAACCTTAACAAAACTTTAAGTAGGAGAAAAATATATGGTCAAATCTGCATTAGAGATCAGGTTTGAAATTGAAGTCAGATCAGAGTCCGAGGCATTAATTATAATTTGCTGATTGCTGAACTTTAGTATTTTTCTGCAGCAGTAAAGTCATGAATGACAAAATGCCATGCCTTACTATAGTATGATCGTCAACATCTAAATGTAATTCTTAGCTTCTGTAAACATTACACAAATTAAATGTAGGAATTGTAAAAAACCCAATAACAAATCTCTATGGAAATCTTAAGACTTTATGTTTGAGAAATCCCATAGGTCATGCCACACATTCTCGTGAACCACACTAGGCACACTCAGACCCTCAGAAAAAACTTTAAGCCAAGCCAGGCTGCAAAATTTAACCAAGTATTAGACCAGGAACAGAAATCCACTGCAGTCTCAATTCTCTTGAACTGATATTATTCACTGACAGCTGAGATGAAACTCAAACCACATGAAATGATGTTAACAAGAGACATTAGCTGAAGAAAAAAAATAATTGCTTAGAATACATAATACTTCTCTCTAGTTTCTCAGTATTCTTTTCTTTATTGTTTCAAAAGACACCAACAAGTTCCTGGGGTCAGAGACACTCCATCTGCTGTATTTGAACAACACACAGAGAAGTGAACCCCAAACAATCTGACTCTTTGGACACGTTATGGAAATTAACAGCAACACTAAAAAAAGCGAATATTGTCAGCAAGCTGCTCCTCCCTTCAACTCTCTTCTGTACAGACCAGGCTAAGATTTGACTAAAGACAATACAGTATTAAAAAAAACCCAAAACAAAACAAAAGGATGATTTTATATCTTCAGAGGGAAAATTCCAACATTTTTAATGCTTTGTAGAGTCAAGAGGCCTTTAAATTATATCTTCAGAGAGACATTAAAAATATTTTACAAAGCCATGAATGTGAAATGGAATGGTCACGTGGAAAGTAGTGAGCAGTGCAAGCTACATAGCCAGCCTTAGAAAGGCTGTGCAGAAATACTGGGTGGTTAGGCACCAGCAGACTACTAGGATGGTAATCCAGCACAGGAGCCATAAAGTTAACATGATGATGTGATCATTTTTCATGCCAAACAATCTCAAAATATCTTGGAGGAAACGCTAGTTTGTAGTTTGCTGACAAATGGGATCTGTTTGTCAAGATGGTATTTCACCCTAACTCAATTTTCATAAGGGTGCTCATGATTCTTATAGGCTATACCAGCTAAAGGGCAGTGAAAACGGGCATTTTAACCAGAAGTTACTGCTGGAGTTATAGAAATGACCCTAGACCTGTCCCCCTTTTGCTTCCTTAGACAACTGGCTACAGCGTGTTTCAAGGAAGATCTGCACCTTCAGCAGTTCTTCACACAATTCAGTCTTCAAGAGCTCCCATTCAAGAGAGAAGTTTAAATTGTATTTATTATGAACAACTACAAGCCTCTCTAAGCTACAGCTCCCCCACTAGGCTTCTGTTTGAGCAGAGACTAATTTAAGAAATTTGGGAAGCTCTTAAAAGACAGGTACACTGCCAGATAATTAAAAAAAAAAAAAAAAGAATAATGTGGCTGCACAGGATGANAAAAAGGAATAATGTGGCTGCACAGGATGACGCAGCAGTCAAATATTTTCATTCAAAGATATTTAGCATTAAAATGCAACAGGCTCAGGCGTCATTAGCTATTTATGAGGGAAAGATTCTCAATTAAATATTCCTCATTCGCTAACAATTCAAGTTACAATAGAGCTTTTATTTCCTTTTAATTGTAAGCAAACAATATTATTAGTACTCAAAGCAGACAAAACAGAAGTATTATCATTATTCATTTACCATTATTATAAAAAGTACAAGAAAAATGCAACAAAAGCGCCCAACCTCAATCTCTTCCTCCACCCCTCAAGATATCCTTTCTAATCCTATAAAAGCATCTGTCTTTGATTTCAAGTGGAGTACCTGCTGTGCAGGATGCAATGCCAATCCAATTTGCGTGCAACAAACCCAAATGGGTTGAAATGAACTCTGCATTTTAAAGATGTTTTTGTTTAATCATTACTCCTCTTTAATGAACGCATTAATCAAGCAAAACTTCAAGCAAAAACGGAAAGGCTCATCTCAAGAAATGAAAAAACAAACAAAAAACCTCCTCTATCTTCACAATATCCGCTACTGTCAAACACGGTTATGATTTCCTTTGGCAGAACTTCAAACACGTATTATTGTAGGTTGTTTGGAGACATTAAGTAGCGGCAGCAGCTCCCTCCAGAAAGAAGTTGAGGAGGAAACAGGTGAGCTGCCTTGTAGTCTCAGCTCTGCTACTGAGCTGATTAATGACTGGCTACACAGGATGTACAGCCCTGAGTTTTCCTAAGCACCCCCTCAAATGCCCTAGACTTCCATTTTATTTTCAGGAAATAGCAAGAATGGTCAATAATGTGTTATCAGCAACAGGTAAAAACCCTGAACTTAACAGTTAGTCAAACCTTTCAAAATTAGTTTATCTCAAAGCTCGGTATCAGTAAGAACAATATTTGGAAGATTTCCATTAGGCAGTAAAAGGCATTGGGTTGGCCTAAAGAGAAACTTAATTTAAGGAATTAGGGTATATAAGTGCTCATTTCTGACAAATTCAATCATGTCCATTATTTGCCTTATGATGTTTATCCAAATTTTTGAAACATGGATTGAAGATGAACACTCATAGAAAAATTCGAGCAAAGAACAGAAAATGGGAGAATACCACAGCTATTTCAGTCTGGCATCCATCATCTCCATCACCCAGGCAAAATTAAGGATTTGTTGAAATTCAACCATCATGATTTAGTGGAATGAGCCAGTTATTTCACAAGTGGAGCTAATTCAATGTAACTTGCTCAGACAACAGATGTCTTTTATATCAGTGTTTGTCCTTTATAAGAATTTTCCTTGTTGAAATTGTCATACTCTTGCATCAAGGTAATGTTTAAGATTCATTACTTCTCCCTTGTTTCATTTGTGCATCATATATTTCTCCAAATGTTTAAGACATTTCTACCGGTCACTGCCACTAAAGTACCACATGCAAAACAGGGGAAAATTGCTGCTGAAAGCTATACCAAAATTGCAAAGTTCCTTTGAAAGGTTTTATTACAGTACTAGACCCTTTCCAGGAGGAATTATCCAATAGCACTCCATTAAAGGATCATAAAAATTTTAAAGACATTTTATGATTAGGCCAGGGACCTTTACTAGAATTTCTCCCCTGACTTCCACAAATTTTATTCTCAAGGTGGAAACAGAAAAACAGTGGATGAACAATCAGTCATATTGTTTCAATGAATTTGCAGTTTCACAACAAGAGAGACACTCTTTCCAGTATCAGATGATTAAGAGAAGTATAGCATTATTACATAAAAGGATTGTTTTTATGTAAAGGAAAAAAGGAAATTAAGACAGATTTTTATGTGTGCTCCCAGTCCCTGGAGGGTCTATATCCTTTTTGTCGTACTTCTGGACAAAACTATGGAGAATGAAAGTTGGCTATACCGATGCACAACAGACAGATGTTTTACTGTTCTGATGCTACTAACTAGAAGATCAGCTAGTGCCATTTTTGGAGCTATCAAGCGGGCAAAGGACCATTGACTCCTCCACACAATCACACAATGAACAGACATTAGAGAGAGCAGGGCAGGAAACACTTTCCGTTCTCTGATGTAAAAGTCTGGAGACCACTGATATTATTCTGTAGCATGACAACCACAGAACAAGTCCTTTTTTATTAATTTATTTTAAATTCTATCCTCTTCAGAATTATTCCAGAAAAGCCTATTTGGTCAGAAAAATGGAAGAGACTGCTCCCCTGCTGAGCAGTGACTGAAACTAAACATCACCCAGTTCAGAAAAGGAAACGAGGCAGCTCCTCTCAGTCTCATTACAGACTTTAGATGAACCAAGCTACACATGAATTATGCATGAGGTAATTTGAAAAAGTTATATAAAAAGTTTGTGATTATTTTCCATCAATTCTTTTTTATGTTATTGCCAGAACCAACAGGAATATTTAATATTTTTACCAGTTATTCTGGTGTTATGCATTCAAAATATTAGCTATATTTTTCCTACTGTTTCTTCCAAATTCTTTATTTGAAAAGCAATTAAAAGATACACCCAGTTTCTTCTTGAAGAGACCCAATTTCCTGATTTCAGTTGTTGATATATACGAAACAACATCACATAGGCAGGGAGAAAGAGACGAGAGAAAGAAGTCATCGCAACCTTCTGTCAGGCACTTTACAACATAATGAGCTATGATGAAAAACAAGTCAAATGCTGAGAAAACAAGAAAACTTGGAAATTTGATCTTACTGACAGGATCTGGAGTAATTAATTATAACCCATGTGACCACTGGATGTCCCCACTGTTCCTCAAATGCAGCACAGACAGTGTCTACTTGGCAGTTACAAAACTAAATGATCTGACAAAGAATAGGGCATGAGCAAGGACACGGGTAGGGATGATTCCCACACTAATGAAATCCCCAACACACACACACACACACACAGTGAGCAAACCTGAGAGGGGAGAAGAGCAGATCACACACCTGCAGAAGGGAACACTCTGAATACAATTTCCACCGAGTTTTCTTGGTGTCTACACGATGCTTAATAATGCAACACTGAATGAGGCTGGATGACAGGTCCTCAGAGGGAGCTGAGAACGCAGAATTACTTCTGAGGCCTGCAGAAAGCCTGGATGAGACCATGATGTGCAATGAGGCAAATGGAAGTGACCCTCACGCCATAACAGGTGAGCAGGAGCGGGGATGCTGGCATAAATCCACCAAGCAGCTGCCAGTCAAAAGCATCCAAAAGAGCCAAAATAACAAGAGAACATCTGCAATGCCATGGGTTGTTCTTCATATCAAAGCTTTGAGGGCACTAGTTGGATGTAAGCTGAAGAAGGAAAAGAGAAATAGAAACAAACCCCCAAATACACTAGCAAGACTACTTCTACATGTCCTCCTTTTGAGGTCAGGTCATATGAGCGATTTAAGTTTGCTTGAAGGTGTAGGAAGCTCTGCTGTTAACATCAACTCCTTTTCATTTATTTTGTCACATGACAAAAAGCCAGACAATTCTGTCATCAATAAAGGACCAAGTGCCTTGCTTACTATGACAAAAAGAAAACAGAAGATTGTCTTATTTTTCAGTAGAAGGAATTTTGTATTAGTAGCTTCTCAAGCAAATTTCAGATTCACCATGTGTTTATTTTGCAGATGTAGAAAGCTCAAGCTCTGATAGTTTATACCTTATTTCATGCTTGTAATGAGAGGTTACACCACAAAAAGCACCCGATCCCTCCTCTATCCCTACCTCCTCTTATCAGCACAGCTCACTGATGTTAAATATTGAACTACAAAACTATGGTAAGGGGAGCAGCTGCTCATACAAAATAATATTAGAAGAGTTTGCACTCTGGGAAGGTGAAACGTGATTTTGGGGTTTTTTTCCCTCCCTCCTACCTCATTTCTCCCCTTCCTACCTCTTGTAGAAGTCTGATTAGTGGGGGGACTGGGTCATGGCTGACTTCACTTCGGACTTCAAGAAGCAAGGCATAAAAAAACCCTGCAAGAGTGCAAGCACTAGCAAAGAGACACTAAAAGCAAATATAAACCGAAAACATGTACCTAAATTGCACATTTCACTAGAACATGCTAAATGGGTAATTAGTATTATGTTTAGTTACATAACCTATTGGGATGAACAGAAGCAGAACTAAGGATAACTCCTTCATACTGGATGGGTTTACCAGAGGGTTTCATGTTTTGTTCTGTATTTTTTCCCCTTCCACACCATTAGAAAGATGACTGGTCTGACACATGGTGGATATTCTTTTGTTCAGATTTCAGATGTTCACAAAACCAGTACTGCACTGAAAAGGCAGGGGTTTTTTTGGTTGGTTGTTTTTTTTTTTTTGTTTTTTTTTTTGGGAGGGGGCGAGAGGGCGGGGAGAGTCCTGGGGGAGGGAAGCACATGAATATATTTGAATAATAAATTAATTTGAGAATTTCATGGTTTGCAATTCAATTAAGTAGGTATTCTGAATTACTGGCCAGTGACTCTTCAGGCTTGTCCTACTCAGTTTGAAGTGATATAAACACACAAATGTGCCAGAAAACCTAGATAGCTTTTGTTCCCTCTCATGGATCTCATCTATACTTTCAGATCAGCAACTGATCATAATACATGTACTTTGTATGGAAAATAAAATGGATAAATTTATTTGCTGAGATTCACAATAATAAAAAAATAATAAATTGTTATTTGTTAAGGTGACTTTTCATCGTCAACATTCTTTTGCAGTGTGTCATATGACAGAGCATTCATTGTGTACGTTTCAGCCTTCCAAAAATAAGAGTTACTATCATGACTCTTCATCCAACGATCTGAGATTGCTTAAAAATGTCAGGGATGCTTTATGACAGCTGTTCAAATTCTGAGCAGTTTCTTTATAGCTTTTGGCTCTAAAGAAGGATAAGTAACATATCTAATCCCAAGACCTGATTACTTTCTCAGGTTTAAAGTAGAGGCTGTATACTCTAATTTTCAGTCTTCTTGTTGGAAAGCTAGTTCTCTGGCACCTCCTCCACTCTCCAGATATTACATCTCCTCTTGACTGTAGACTGAAGTCAAGTAGGACTGCTCTGCACTCTTCAGCTCTCAGCTTTTTGCATCATAATCACATACTACAATTAGAAGTTAGCTATAATTAAGGCCTACATACGTTTAGAAAAAAATAATAGGAAAAAAAGTCTCCAGAAACAGTTAAAATCCACTGAGCCAGTTTTTTGGGGGTCCAAAAGCTCAAGATTCCATCCACTCTCTTTGCCTTACGCCCAAAGAAGAATTAAGCCTATAGACTTACAGCTGTGATAGAAAGACCCTTCAGAATCAGTTTGATTCCTCCAATTTTAATATTACTGTAGCTTGAAAAATTTAAGGATGACTATGGTATAATTGAATTTAAATCTTGAGCTATCAGAGATACAACTAAGCCCCATTAGTGTTTACAAAGAATTACCAGACTCATAGGCATTACGCTTAGGTAAACAAAACAAAAACTATTGAGCCATTGCTTGGGTCCTCCACAGTGCCTCCACAGAAAAGGCTTTGCCCACACCAGCTGGAAAGCTGGAAGCCAACTGAATGGACAAATATTAAAAAGTGTCCCCAGAAGAAAAAAAAAAAAGTAGTAGACCAAGTTTGCTCATACCTTTATTCTATTGCATTTCTACTTTTTCAACCATTAATTTCACAGAGAACTGTAGTAACTTTGGGCCAAATTCTTATCTCTGATTAAGTTTTAGCTAATCTTGCGTGACAGAAAATGCATGCATGAAATAGCTGTGTAGTCCAGCCTGAAACACTCATAATGCCCTTTAAGCATGAAAAAGTATAACAAGACTACACAGTAACTCCCATCTTGCACTAAGGAGTCTCACAAATTCAGTTTTAATTTTTATAAACAGATTGCTTCTTGGGTTGTTATTATTAGTGTGAGCTGGACAGCTTGAATTAGAGAATAATTTATTCCCTGTGCATTTCTAATTACAGAAAAGAGGTTCACTCACTGACACACTTGTCCGTCTTGTTCTTTCCTGTCTTTCAGGCATGGCTGATTGCAGTTAAATAGACAGACCAGCACAAACTGCATAAGAAACACAACTCTGTCAAAAAAGGACTGAAGTGTTACCATTAATTATTCTGGACCATGTGCTCGTTTACAACAGATCTAACATGAGAAATATTCTCAGAGGTGTCAAACAGCCTCAGTTTCATAGGTGCACAGGGGTAGCACTGACTAAATGTTTGAGTGACTGGTAGGATGTGACCTGCCAGAGACCCTTGAAGCTTGGGGATTTCATGTGCAATTTGTGTTTCAGCATTCAATAGATAATTTAAATTGGGCCACTCTCTCTGAGCATTTCTGAAGGATCTACATGCCTGAGCCTGTGTCGGAACTGCGCGAGTATCTCAAAAAAAAAAAAAGCACATTTATGAGCATCTGTGCAAGTGATTATTTGGAACTTGCTAACTCGCTGCATCTTAAAAAAGCTCAAAGAAAGTGAAAATGTTGTTTTCTAAAGAACGTCAAAAGGTAGATGTAAAAATCACTGAGTGCATAGGAACATAGCTTGAAAATGCTAACTTGGGGAAAGAACAAAAACAAACCCACTGTGATTGAATTAACCCTTGCTGCAACATGGTTTGTTATTTTAAATAACTGAGCATAGTCCGCTTTAGTCAAACAGATGAATAAACTTTGCAAAGGCAAGAATCAGTTGACTGGTAATGCACACTGGAACTGAAAAGAAAAGAAGCACTGGATCTACTAAGTCATAATCTTCCACTATTTCATCCAGAACTACAAGAGTAGCCTCTTTTCAGTCCTTTTCTAAAAAGTTAGTAATGTGTACTTCAGATTGCCCTCACTGCTGCTATATTTAGTCTTTTAAACATTTATTTAAGCTAACAGACAAGACCTTCATCTACTCTCATGAACACAAACATCCTCCCTCAAGCAAGAAGCAGCAATCAAAAGCTCTTCCGTAATGAGGCAATACCATTTTCAAATATGCAAGAATCACCTAAATAAAAATCCTTCCCCTCTTGGCACAATTTGCTGCTCTCTGTTGTTGTAAGTATTTGCTTATTTTTGCAAGACCTGCATGACTTTTGTACTTGGATGTCCACTATGAAGGTTTCTCCCGCCAAGTCACTGACATTCTCACAGAATACATAAGGTAGAACTTTTTGCTGCTTAATGTTTTATACGATGTTCTCACAATTAAAGCTTAGTTTACAAACGGCTGAAGCTTAAAGAGCATTTCCACTAAATGACAGCTCTTCACAGACAGTGACAAAGCTTGTTGAGGAATTATCATCTGTCAGCATGATACTAAAATCTCTCAGATTTTTCACCCGGACATTTTAAAAAGGAACAATTTCAAGAGAATAGGAAAACTCTATAAGCCAAGGTAAAGAAATTCAGAATTACTTGTAATGCTGGATTCGCTTTCAAGCAGCATTCTCTTGCAACCTTTGGTTTACTGTTCAACGTTTGTTTTGAATTTATTCTTTTGCTTGTTATCAAAGATTGCCTCTTTCTGTCAGATAAATAGATACTGTCTTCATATCATATTCATTGACCATCCAAAACAAAGCTGAGAACTTGCTGTGCTTTTTTACTAACTGCTACTTTAACTACTATCCCCAACCTTGTCAGAGATCTTGCTTCTGAAGTTCACATGACATGACAATGAAAGCATTCAGGAGCTGGTTTCAAAAGATGCTTTTTACCAGGCTACAAAGCAGGTAGGACAAATGGTGACTGCTTTAAGGTTGCTTTTTTTTTTCCTGTTGGTCCTTGCTCCCCCTCCCCCCTCGCGCGGTTCAATTTTTTTGGTTTGCTTGTAAAGCATTTCAGATTTCAAAACATTCCTTCTGATCTGAAAGGAAAAAATAATATATGTATATGTATTTAAATAATAAAAGAAGTATCCAGAAAATATGCATGCTTACATTCAGTCTCCATCTAGTCAGCGTACATACAAGTTTCAGTTTCAAAACCTCTGTTCTAAAACTAAGTTGTTCCACATGCGATAGAGCAAGCACTTGGAAGGGAGTTTCCCATATTTACAGAAACAAAGCCCAATCTTCCAAATGTAAAGTTAATACCTGCAGTATTTTCAAGACACATGCTTTTTTCCCCAGAAATGTATTAGATAATTCGAATGAGCATATTTTGGCTCTACACAAAATCCTCATGTTTGGAAAAGTGTTGGACTATCCCTTATCCAAACTGCAGGTACACCTATTCCACATTTTTTATTTAATCTGGGAAAAAAACCCAAAACAACCCCCAAGCAACAAAAAACTAACCCCAAAACAAAACAAAACAAAAAAACTAACCCCCAAAGAAACCCAAAGACAAAACAAACAAAAACCACCACCCCAAAAGTGGGGAAAGATGCTGGTTATACAATATTTTTTTTAAAAGGATCTGTTAATTTTTTAGGGGAGTATATATCCCCTAAACAAATGCATAGACTGTATCAACAATTTGGTAGTCTTAGTGTACACTGAGTATTCTGCAGAAATGGAGTATCTTCAAAACTCTGAAAAATCATTGTCAGAGCAGTTCCTTTCAGCCTTACTACCATTGAGTATTAGAACTGATTGAGTTTAAAGAGTCAGATAAGTAAAACTGACTTATAAGTCTTGTAAACTGCATAAGGTTCAGATGTCAACCCTCTCTGAATCAAGAAAGTCTATATTTGCAGTTTCAGAGACCAAAACTAGGATAATTTAAAGTACTACACCAAGTACACAACTTCTGCAGCGAGATTTTCTAAAGACCAGGTAGACAGAAAATGTGAGGTCATTTTTATTCTATTCAAAACAGTAACATAAGGAGGAGACTTCTGGATTTTTTTTTTTTGAGATTAGACGAAAACAAGCTTTCAAAACATCCCCTGGAATGTAGCTGTAATTTGCCCTTGCCAAGGCAAATCTAGTGCATGTTATAGCAAACAGACACCATGCTGAAGTCTAAAATCTTGAGTCCTGCTCCACACAAGGCAGGCATTCTCCTACCTCCTCTTTCCAACTCAGAGATCCCACAGAAGCTGAGTAAGACTGATTTTCACATTAAGTGGGTCATGCAACCCTTTTGTCCATCACTGGCAGAAAGCAAGTGACTCTAGAAAATTTACAAGAACTTTCAAAATGCTATAGTAGCTCCAACTAAAAGAAAGAAAAAGAAATTCAGCACAGACCCAGACAGCTCAGTTTACTCAGTTTCAGCTGTAAAATAACTCCAAGGTGTTTTTCCTACTCAGGGTTCTTTATCAAAAAAGACTTCTGAATGTTATTCTTCCATTCATACCTAGGGAACCTGACTGAAACAGATTAAATAATGTGCGCAAGGACACTCAAAACCTATGTAATGTCTGATCTGGGTTCTACCTTCTGACTACCACTGCTGAGTCTTAACAACTCCCTCCTTCCTCTGCAAAGCCACAGGCTTCAGCAAACAAAGCATTCCTTATAGCTAATTGGTATTACATGGAAACTCAACTGCTCTTATTTACAAAACTACAGATTTATGTCAAGCAAAGCCAATTATGCTTAATGTTTAAACTATTGCAGGTGCTCAATGACATTGTTGCTAGGCAGTAGAAGTGAAATTGCTCTTTTAATGCATCTTGTTCCAACCGGGAGCACGTGTTTTATCATCAGTGCAAACTTAACAGATGGAGATCTTAATCCTCTCCAGCAAGCTTTCTCACTGTCCCTCACTCAAAATGGTGTCCTGTGCATTTAGTTCACTGAATACCTCAGTTATATCTCACTGAACACCTCAGTTATGTCTGTCTGGGATGGAACTTGTATTTTCTGTATCTGCGTACGTGAATACAGAATAAAACACACATTTAGCCCTTAAAAAAACCCCCTTCAAACTGTAACAGTAACCAGCAATACATATGGCTATTTAAAGTAAGTAATAACCTCCACTAAGCACAGGTCCTACTCAAATAGTTATAACCAGAGCTGGCAGACAGCACTAAAACAGCTTCTTTCAAAGTCAAGCTTGAATCTACAGAGTCCTCTATAATAATTTCACTGTGTGCTAGAGCAAGATTTAGAAAATTCAGGCAGTACTTAGACTACAAAACTGGGATGTTTCTGGTCACTCCTAAACTCTCTTAGGAGGTAACTTTTTCCACAATAAATTTCAGGACTGTAATCTGTTATGGCAAGGATTAAAGTATGCATATCTTAGATTTACTTTGTGCAAAGCAACATCAGCAAGTGACCTCAAGCACCGGTAAGCAAATGTGTTTTGTTTTCTCCCATAAAAACTGACATAGATCAAAAAAGGCAGAACAAAAGGCTATTTTGGCATTTCCCAGCTCCTTATTGCATTATTTCATACGCACACACCCTTATTTTTTCTAATGTATTAAACCAGTTGTGAGAAGCAGCTTCCTTCAAAGTCAAGACCTAAACTATAGAGTCCTTTATACTAATTTCACTGTGTGCTGGGACAAGATTTATAAAATTTAGGCAGCACTCTGAAAGCACAAAGAATTCCATCAGCTTTGCAGGGAGTCCCAGATGCTGCAGTTCAAGAAGCAGCTCCGTCTGTTAGGTATAACTGCTAAATTGCTCTGTCATAACAGTGAGCATGATTGATAGACTTTTGCATATAGCTTCCTCTGCATCACTGGCTAAGTCAAACCCAGCAACCAGTACCCCTTTCCTTTTGCCATCCACCCAAAAGGCCAAGTTCTTAACTAAATCTGATAGAAAAAGCCTTCCTCATGAAGACGGCAGCGAGTTTTCAGTAGTCAACTACTTATCGCAAAGCCCATTCTCACCTACATCTTCCAGAGCACCTCTTTATCAAGGTTGCCCAACTGCTTTCTTCTCCAGTGCAGAAAGCCTTTCTTGCATGATAGAGAGGTCCTGTCCAGGGAGTTAACTAATCCTCTTTTTCTTGCAGAGTAGTCTTCATCAGACAAACTGCAATAGCTGCATTCTATTCTCTGCTGTCATCTGTTCTCACATTTTGATTTCTGAGGAAAAAAAAAAAAAAAATCTTCAGAAGTTTGAGGTCATTCAGCCTGAGCGTGCACTAGAGGAAATACTTTATCTTAAAGGAAAGTTAGCTTTCTTGTGCGTCTGTTCATGACGTAAATTGTTCTAAATTACTGTTATTTTTGCAATTAAATAAATAATATATAATTATCATTAGGTGTTAAAAGCATGTCTGGCCCAATTATATTCACTGCCTTAAATCTTAGTTTTTACCCTTTTATGAAAGAGTTCTCCTTTTGTATATAGCTCCCAAATGCATTGACAGTGACCACATACCTCTTATGAGCAAACTCCAGCCAGCATCTTTACAGCTTTTCCGTGCCAAAGGTCAAGTATTGACAAAGGTCAAGTATTCAGGAATTTCTCACTTTTTCTTTATGGAAAGAAACTAGGAGTTTCCGTGGCTTAAAACTGGGTTTATTGCAATACAAATACCATTTATAAAATCATACCTTAGAAGCAAATAACTGTCAGGTGGAACAGACAGATTTACTCAAATAAGTGGAAAATAGCTTGCTTCCCACTCTCTGGTGCCCTTGAAGACTAGGTCCTTCAGACTTTTTCTGCATCTCCCTCTCACAGCCCAGCACCAGCCCATCTTACATATTCGCTTTTGCAGAAAGAGGCTGTCTCTTGCTGGCAGGCCAAGAGCCAGGGCAAGGCAAGCAAGCAGCCTTTTTTTCCCTGCCACACCACCTGTGCAAACAGGGAGTTGTGCACCCAGCTCCATGGTCAAGGCATGAAGTCCCACACCAGTTAGAGACTACATCTTTGACGTGGATGACCATTTCAGACGAACTTCTATGGAGACATACTTACTTCCATCTTCACCAGTGCAATCTATGATCATGTTCTTTTTCACCATAAAGGAAGATATTAAATGAGATCCGCAAAAAACTTGCTTCCAGATGGGTACCTCCCCTTTTTACAATACCTGTTGTCATCTGGGCTTTAACAGGTGCCTCAGCCACCTTATAGCTCTTCTGCTGACCCTAATCTCCATCTTCACAAGTTATTTCCCATGAGACATGCATCAAAAGCTTTACCTTAGTGAATTCTCATTACACACCAACATCTTATAAACAAAACATTGTAGCGATGATCTGCCCTGATTTCAGTAATTTGGCAAATCTGCCTTTGATACATCTGTTGTATTTTTATGCAATTTTCCTTTTATCTCATGACTTTAAATATTCTCTTTTAATTTAAAAAAAACAAAACAACCAACCTTAAATACTAGAGAGATCAAACTAACAGCTTCTGCCTGCCTTCCTACTTCATAGTTTTTTCACTATGTTTTGCTCTCTCTTTTACAACACCAAACCCAAAGTTGCAGCATTAAATATGGTTAACAGTAGACAGATTATTTCCTTTACTAGTTCTGTCATAGTTGCAGTTCAAGAGCTACTCTCTGTGTCACTTCAGTGCATTATATTCCTTTAATGTAGTTTCTCATATCTAGCAAGCATTCCAGCTTGACTACCACTTCCAGTAAAAACACCTTGATATCAAAGTGCTCCTTTCGGTTTTTGGTTCAATATATTTCCTTACCCCATAAGGGCCACCCACTTGTATCACCATTCTTTTTAGTAATAAGGCTTCAAAATAGTTTTTTTAAGTGCTAGGTTAGTATCATTTATATAGACCAAGTCATCCAATTTGGGGAGTGTTTAACACAAATTAAATCTTTAAAGTGGAATGGATTTTAGTACTATTTTTTCCCCATTTCCAACTGCATCTACTTTTCCCTTTCTTTTCCTTATTCCCTTCACTCCCTTCAACTGGGCTACTCTTAGTAATTTCAATGTAAATAAATTCTAGTCTCCAGGTCTCCTATTAGCAATTTTCTGTCTATCATCCTTTAGGAATGACAAACCTTAACAGTGCTTCTGCCAAATAGAAGACTTGATGCCTCAGCATCAATGTTTCATGACATACTTTATGGATTTATTACCATTATATAGAGGTTCTAGTATATTTTTGGTAGATCTCAAAGCAATTTGCAGAGGTGTCATAGTTTAACCCCAGACAGCAATTAAGTAACATGCAGCTGCTCACTCACTCCCTGCAGCTGGGATGGGGGAGAGAATCAGAATAATAAAAGTGAGAAAACTTGAGGGTTGAGATAAAGACAATTTAACAGATAGAACAAAAGCCTACCTAAAAGTTACCTACACAAGCAAAGCAAAACGAGGAATTCATTCACTGCTTCCCACTGGCAGGCAGATGTTCAGCCATGTCCAGGAAAGCAGGGCTCCAGCATGTGCAGTGGTTACTTGGGAAGACATATGCTGTAACTCTGAATATCCCCTTCTTCCAGCTTTATATACTGAGCATGACATCCTATCATATGGAATAACCATTTCATCACTTGGGGTAAGCTGTCCCAACTCTGTGTACTCCCAGCCTGCTGTCTGACAGGGTGGTGTGAGGAACAGAAAAGGCTTTCACTGTTAAGGAACAACCGAAAACATTAGTCCATGTCATGGTTTTGGCCAATCAAAATGACAGATGGTGACTGCCTCCCCCCTCTAAGAAAAAAAGAGGAGAGGAAGAGAGTAAAGATATTTATGAGTTTAGAAAAAAGAGCTAAAGTACTTCAATGAAAATAGAAATAATAAAAATTAAAAAAGGAAAAAAGTGTATAGTATATACAAAATCAGGTCAAGCTCCCAGAATGACAATCACATCATCAGCAGGCATTGGGAATAGTCACAAACTGGACTTGGTGACCGACAGGAGCTGGATTCCAGCTCTGGAGTCAGGAATACTCAGATGAAGATCAGAGGCAGATGAACAGACTAGGTCTTCCTCAGACATCAGACACTGAAGAAAGAGAATTGACCCTTTGATCCCTCCGCTTTTATACTGAGCACAATGCAGATGGGATGGAATACCCCAGTTGGTCAGTTTTGGGTCAGCTGTCCTGTCTGTTCCTCCCTATAGGTCTGACCCCTCTATGCTTTTCTGCTTCTGACCCTCCAACAGGGCAAATAACAAAATTACCTGACCTTGGTTGTTATAGCCTTAAGTATAAGCAACATTACTTGGTATAATCAGGTCTTATCACTGTGAGAGGGAACAGTTTCTGAGGAACGTGCTGTTAAATTCAGAGTTTAGTTAGAAGAGGCCCAGCTAAACAAGTAAAACTGTAAAACAGAAAATTGGTTCATTTTACCTCAAACCAGGACAGCACACCATCAACAGTATTCCCATCTCAAATCCAAAACACAGCACTATACCAGCTGCCAGCAAGAAAGTCAACTCCATCCCAGCTAAATCATAACAGAAGGTTAGTAGAGCTGCATCTGTTTACTGACCAGGAAACTAAGGTAAAGAAGCAACTTGGTGAAGGCTAGTTAGCAGGTAAGTATCAGAGCCAAGAATAGCACACAAGTTTCCCACCTTTGTATCAACCAGACTCTGAAATTATTTGTAAATGATATAACAAAGTAATTTCCTAAATAAATACATACATAAGTTTATTAATTTTGAACCATTACTGAGTACTAATACATGTGGATAACTATCTGTTTCCCTATAGAGATTAAAAGCCTTTCTTCATCAACAGTGTTGAGCAGTGAACTCATCGTCCTTGAGGTGCAATATAACAGTGCGACAACCTACAAGGCCAAATCCCACGACAACTGCTTTTTTGTGAATTTTTAAGTAACATTATTATTACTAAGATAATTTATAAATACATTGGTAATTCCACTTAAGAACACTAAGAAATTTATCATTAGAAAGTTGGTTGGTAATGCAATCAAAAAGTAATCAAACAAGGGTGAAATTTTATCAGGTTTTCTCCATAGGAGATTACAAAATGGGAGAAGGTTCCGGGACACCACCATAATGCTTAATAGCTTTTTCATGCTTCAAAGGTTTTTCTTCAGGAAGACTTCCTCTGAATTCATTGATGTACTCCCGGTGCAGATTGTGGTATCTGGGAGGGAGAACAGGGAATGAAAATATTAAAATAAGAGTCCTTTCTGGGATTAGCTTCACCTATTGTTTATCAGGTAATATGTTTGCAAGCTATATGCCTTCTGAGTTCTGGACTTCTAAGCAGCCACAAAAACAGGATAGTGATATGCACTTTCCTAGAACCTTTCAGAACTTCAGGATGAGAAGCACCAAATAGGATGTGGGTGTTAATAGTAGCTGCATTGCGTCTTTTGAACAGGTTTAAAAAAGAAAAATGCTTTGTGCCTCAGAAAAATTCTAGTATATTCTAATTCAGAGTTTCAAAGCCTTTTTTTCCTCCTATTCTTAAACCACTGTTTATCTGAATAGTCCTTATGCTTTCCCCCCCCCCACTCTGGGAGAATTCTTACTCAGCACAAAATGAAGCAATTACATTTGACCTCAAAAACCGTATTTCACATGGTTTTGGTTGTCTTATTGATTTGCTTTGATGTCTTATTGATGTATTTTGATTTTGAAGTAAAATATCAATTTGAAGTATTTTTTTTTTTTAAGACTGGATATCAACAGATTCCTTCATACAAATATGTCAATTTTGCCACAAATTATTTGTTCAGTTCCACCCAATTTTATAAGCACTTTTTGACAAGCAAAACCTTTTCATTTTCAGCAGTAAACATCAGAAAGGAAAATTTCATTTTGCAGAAGAACAAAATGCCATTTTATAAAGAAGATGACAAAGTACATGCAGAAGAAACATTTCTAATCATGACTCGGTCACATTTAAAAGAAGAGAATTGAGAACTAGCCACCAGAATAAATGGACACTTGTTTCAGGTTACTCTGAAATAATCGATAAGACACTATGGCAATCTTTGGTGCTGCAAAGTTAGTGCTATATGTAGTAGAACAGCAGTATTTTTCTCAAGAGTTCTAGGAGTAAAGCGTTCTTAGAAATTTTCTATTATTGTCATTATCAAATAACTGCTTCATCAAGGTTTCTGAAGGATTTCCACAGAAGTGCAGCCCAACAGCTAAGACAGAATGCCAGTTGCATGTGACCCTTCCTAGCCATGGTGACACAGGTTGCTTCCCTCTCAGTTCTTGACCATGAGCATTACTTATAGCAGTTGCAAAGTTAACTGTGATTAAATTTTCAGAAATGGAGGAGGCAGGCCAACTTTCAAACAGCCCTGCATATGAAAAAGGGATTGTAGTTGTGAGTTCCTTGCATTTTACAGGCAATATACAAGCACTAAACCTAGGCTCTACAGGTGACAAAATTTGCTTCCTGGGGGGCGGACGGGGGGGACAGAGACAGACGACTAATAGAACAATTGCATTTTCTCCAGCAGAAAGTTGCTTTTATCTCATTGCCTAGTAGGGTATCAGAAAATATTTCAGGATATTCTGTTGGAATCACTGCGTACAGCATTAACCAGGAACAGTCTGCTCTTCTCTTGCAACCCCTTTGCTTACTGTCCTATACTAAAGATGTAGCTCATGAAGCAACATTTTCTATATATTGGTACAAAACCAAGTGCAGTGGAGTTCCATAACCGAGATATCCTGGTACTGTGACCTAAAGTCCATGCCAACATATTTACATCCCCCTCTAAAGACTAAGATGATCTTCTTTCTTCTAGGTATTTGCATATTAATAAGGCCCCCTCAAACATCCAAGGCTAATCACATCAGTTGTGGTTTTTTTTTTTTTCTTTTTTTTTACCCTTCTCATATAATTCTTATTTTGAAATCTCTCTGCTCAAGGCAGATGAAAAATGCTAAAATCTGAACCCTGAACATATGATCTATCACTACCAATTCTTTGTTACACACAAGTTTACAGGTTTTGAAAGAATTTCTACACATATCTACAGGTGAAACATCAAACTTTCATTCTCTCACATGTACCTGTGTGCAATGGTGCAGAACCCCAGGGTGTTCACCATCATTAAGGAAGCCAAGAAGAAGAAGAATCTCTCCAATTTACCTTCATGCAGCAAGTGTGGAAACCAATTACCTGGCAAAGCAGACATTTGAGGCAGAATTAGTTTATCTTGCAGGACAAGATGTGGCTCTCATGAAAGACAAAACTTTGTGGAAACAATTACAGCAGGTGATTTGATTCATACACACACACCCTTTATAGGGACTTCATTCTCACAACATATATGTTTTCTGAGTCTACAGTTTATTTTGCTCCTACTTTCTAGACAGGCAATACAGGTCCAGAGAAACATTCCTAAGAAGTCTGAAGAGTACTGAAAAATCTAATTCTATACAGCCACTACTGTAATGGTTTGGCCATCTTCCCTCTATATTATCCTGTGCATATAGTCAAATGAATGTCAAATATGAAAATTTTAGGAACAGCTAAAATTAAGGTGATCTGTAGAAATCACCATTCACATCTCTCATGCCTGTAATAAGCCCTTCTTAAGAAATAACAACTTAAAAAATCCACAAACTCTAAAAAGCACTTTTTTAGTGCCTTGGATAGTGCTTGATTACCAAGATGCCACATGATAATTTACTTTGTGTTTCTTTATGGCTGCCTTCAGCCATGAGTCTGCAATGTGCCCTCGTTCATAGCATGTATCTGCATGAGTCAGGCTTTTTGCTACCAAGGCTTTTGGCAATAGCACCTAGGACATTTTGGCAGATTAAACTCCATTCAATAGAGGACAGTGCCACCTATATACACCCAGAGTCTTCTCTGCTTGTAATCTTGTGAGTTTTAGTTTGTAACCGCATTGATTTTGCGGCTGTCCATTGCAATGAAGTCTGTGAACAAGTGCAGGTGGTAAATAACTATGGAAATCAAGACGCAGCCCCAGTCAGTCTGTATCTGAAGATGATCAGTACCTGAAATACCAGAATCGACTACAGCATAAACATAAAACCAAGGTGAAAAAGAAGTTATAGCAGTTACAGAATATCAGAGCATGCTCTACAGTGCTGCAACAACCTTTTACATTATTTGGGAATCCAGGATGCTTGTTGCCTTTGAAGAAGAGAGACTGTCTTCATTAGCCAGTGCAATAGCAGCAAATACAGAGCATGAAATGGCTGGTGTTGAGAATATAATGTTCACAGTATAAACAGCTCAGAGCAGGGCGTTCATATCAGACCAGTTCCCACTAACAGCTGGAACATATCATGCACAAGGCATTTTTTTTTTTGAGTTTAGTTCCATCCAAGAGGAATTAAGGGTGGGGATTTTTTTTGTGCTCCAAGTTCACTCTGTGATGCAAATCAATGCATAAATAAGCAGAGAGGATCAGGACATTCAGATCAAAAGCATACTCCCAACGTGAATTAAAATCCCAGCATCAACGTGCCCAGAGTCACCTGCCTTTGCTTCCTCAAAATCCGTCATCAAATCCTACCCATCCAAATAGAGTAGTTATTCACCGTTAGAACTAGCTAAAATGGAGGAGAAAACAGTCTTCTTTGCTGCTGTACATACCTGACAGCGGTAACCAATCTTTGGGCCACTAATGCTATTTTCAGCCATCTAATGCCACTCTTAGCTTGTCAAAACTTACTAATTAGGGAGAAAAAGCAGTTCCACAGCCTAGGAGAGCTATCAGCCAAAGGATTACACGCCCTCTCCCCCCCATGTATTTACATTTTTGCCTTTCCTCCACATCTTAAGAGTTGTAAACACATTTCTTTTCAAAGCAGTTACCTCTAGCTCTCCTGGGATTAAGAGAGAACCACTGCCATCAATGCAGCAGCTTCCCTAACTCCTCCGCGGTTCACTCCGTGCCACATTGCCTTCCTGCCTGTCACAGAGCAGCACCACCTCACCTCTGCGTGTGCCTGCCCTTTCATAGCATTATCTCGGAGCAAGTTTTAAAACGTATCATTTAACATTGTCAGTTGACTGAGCTCCTAGGTGCTGTAACTTCGTTTTAGTAGCTTATAAACTTTTACTGTCATAATTCACAATCAGGTAGTTTTTCATTTCCCGCATCCCCCAGTGGCCAATAGAAGTCACGGAGAGAGCATGTGTGTCGGATGAAAGAGAAAACGCACGTGGGGTTCAGCAGTACAGCTTGTCAAAGCAGAGTTCACACTGTCTGCTAGGTTATTTACATCGGTGAGGCTAACTATATGAGCAGCAGGAGCTTCCTAATGGAACAGCATTTACAATGGAACCTGAATGGAAAATATACACTTAAAAATAGCACTGAGTGATTAAAAAAAAAAAGAAAACACAAAAAAAAATAAAAAAGGAATTGAAATCCAGTAGCTTTTAAGAGAATGGAGTAAAATGGACCTTTGAAATGGTCTTTAACACTGGCAAAGGCATCATATTGAAGCACTGAAAGTGGGTATGGTTGGTCTTATCAGGGTGGGAGGGCAGCCCAGCAACCAGAGCAGCCCAGAATTCAGATTTGGGTTCTGCCACCACTTCACCACCGGTGCGCTCCACGCCCCGGGTCCAAGATCATTGATCTTTCTCCTCTCTGCTTCTTTCAGAAATTGCCAGTGTTTAAACAGTGAGGCCAGGATAACAACCCAAAGCCTTTTAAAAATCCTGTATTATAAATGAGCAACAGCATAAGCACAGCCAAAATTCAATTTGGTATAGGAAAAAGACCATGAACAATGGGAACTGGATATGTCCTCTCTATTGTTTACTGCTTTGTCCAAAGCAAGAAGTAGGAGAAAGGCTTTCTTTTCCTTCCAGTGAGAGGAAATAACATTTGTGAAAGGTGCCTTTCTCTACAGAGAAAGAGGGGAGACATCGGTCCTAGAGATAGCCAGACTTATCCTGCTACAAATATGCATATTCATCAGTGGATACAGCAAACATTAATGTAATACTTTCCTACTTTCAGCCAAAAAATATTTACTTCTCATTCCCCCACCCCCCTCTTCTTTTTCCTTTTGAGATAGAAGTTGGTTTTTCATGAAATAAGGTATAAACTTGGACTACATTTACTTCTACTTACACTCACTGCCCTGCTGGCAAGAAGCCTTGGGAAAACAGCTGTAGGTGCTGTAACATCAACTCAGTGTTTCAGGCAGCGGAAGTCTCTTTAGGTGCTTTCACCCCTTACACCACTAACACCTTCCACAAGGTCCCTGCAGACTCCAGCACCCTCCCACTAACTGGATTTGGGGTTCATACTTCCAGGAATTTTATTCTTAGCTACAACATCAGGAAGTTATTGGGCCAGTTTGTTTGGTTTTGCTAGATTAAGGCACCCTGAGCAAGTACTGCATTTGAAGAGTCCAGCTCTTCCTCATCCTTGAATCAGGATGCAATATGCTAACAATTAGGTTCCCGCCCTTCCCCCCCCCCCNTCTGTCAATCCTTTACTTTTCTATGGAGACTGCCAACAGAAGTACCAATTACAAGGTTGGTTTGTCACATAGATAATTGCTCACTGGGAATTAACTTTCTACAACAAGCTCCTGATTTCCATTTTAACTCCAACAATTGAAATATTTTGTAGCATGAATCACCACAGAGAATCAGAAGTTTCCTCTAGCTGTGTATATTTTTTTTCTTATTGGTTAGAGGTGAATCAGTTATGCATTTCATGGCAAATTGAGAACAAATTAGAAAAATAAGTCTAGGCAGAGTCAGTTCCTCAAGCCTGCTATACCATATATAACATACACCGTTGAAATAGAAGGCCTGGTAAACTTTGGCTGAAATTTTGCCGTCCTTACTCATTTTGCACCAAAAATGTTCAGGTAGTACAAGATGGAGGAATATGATTCTATGGTTATACAACACCAAGAAAAAACACCTGACCCTAACAACACAGGCAGAAAAGCAGGTGAAGCAGGGATTAGGACACAAACAAAACCACTTAGGCTGCTTCTGGTGGATAACCCAACAAAAACAAGCTGCTGGTAATACTAGCCATCAAAGAAGATGTGTAAAGGGCTGTAAAGCAGTCTTTGTCATATCCAAGCGTACACAAGGTATCTGTTATTATGATGGCACCCTTGGAGCTCTCAAGGGATACACAACAAAGCCCAAAGTTGCAAAGGCAGGCATTCAATTTGTTTACTGAATACCACCACCATATTTTAGTATCAAAAAAACACAAGGCAAAACAGTCACCAGACAGAATTTAGTCTATACTGTATGATTGCCACATTTTTACAGCTATCCTGCAACCTAGACTAGCCTCATAAAAAAATAAAATAAAATAATTAATTCATATCTTAAAAATGGATTGTATCACCTTCCATCATTTCATCAAGTTAGTGAGCATATATTTACTGTTTAATCATACCCAAATTAAAGTCTCAATCTGCCTCTAATCCTTATTAGCTAAATAGGCACCAGTGGACACCACCATCTGGACTGCAAGAAATATCCTTCAGCTTCATCATCTTTGGTGTTTAGAATTACATAAGGCTCCAAACTGGAAAAAAACCAACCAAAACCCACAAAAAATCTCTAGTTCTCTAAATACAAGTAGGAAAACTGTATTTGGGGCAGTTTCCTTCCTCTGACCTTTTTTTTTTTCCTTTATTTCTTACATATTTACATTAATATTTTTAGAGAAATGTATTCTGAAATGATTGGCATAGGAAGACAGGTTTTGTCTTGCATCTTCTTCCGTTAAAATGTTAGGAGAGGTAAGAGATCCAAAAGAAAGCAGTTTCCCAGCTTGTACTGAAAATATCACTGTCACCCGTCATCTGCTTGCACTCGTCAGATTTTTAAAAAAAGTCTTATTTTATCATATTCACACCATCCTCCATAGATGCGTTAAAAATGATTAATGCAGCTTTGACGGTGACTGATATCTGATCAACTTTGCCAATAAAAACCCAAATAAAATTCTAAACTAGTGACATGAAATAGGATATAAAAGAGTTTAAATTTTGTCAACACCCTCTGTGCTTCAGCCCTTCAAAATACACACTGGAGGATCTACTTTACTGTATCCTGAATTGTTCCATGGAAAACATGGTCTCCTTGCTTGGAGATGGGAGAACCAGAAATAATTTTGGCTTGGGTTTTAGTGAAACAAAAATCATGGGACAAGACAAAAGCACCCATAGCCCAGGAGGCATGCACTGAGCCTTCTTAAAATCTTACAAAATTGTTGGAATACTATCATCTTCTTTCAGCAAAAGAAAAAGAGTTACAGTCTTCCAATATAGAGAAATTACTTTAGCTTTTTAGGAAAAAAAGTTCCAATGTGTTTTTTTTACCCCCAGTTTCATAAATTGCCCAGATACTGAGCTTGTTTCAGCTCTTTAAACAGAACTGGGAAAAAAAAAAAAAAAAGCAGGTGTGAGTAATAAGTTTATTTTGTGTTATTTGACCTAAGAGAGGTCATAATTTTATTCTCTGAAGAAGTACCTTCTTTAGAAGGTTCAATATGCAGCCATTAGGTTTTATAAATTAAAATATTATTTTGCTGATCTTACACTTTTCCTCATAAGTGCCAATAAGCACTGTAAGAGGCATAATGGGGGAGTTTTGAAAAAAATCCAGGTGAAACAAGAGAATTTGGAACATAAAGTTTCCTATTAAACTAGAAAAATATAAAACCAACCCTAAATACCTCTTTAGTCTGTGTCCAGCTCCAGAAATCTGACCCCAAGCCTGCTTGGATTTATGAGTCAGTAGGACAAAAGCCTAGCTAGGATGAGTAGAAGAATGATCTTAATTTTCAGTCTGAAGCAGTATAACACAATTTAAGATACAGGTACAACTCTATTATTTACAAGCTGTGAATTGCATGAATTGTGACACTTTAGAATAATCTCATTCAAGCAGGAAACACTGGGAAAGAGATACCTAGTAAGATTTCAATTATTTTTAGGAGGAAAATGCGAGAGCCCAGTAATATGTTAGATACTACTCTCCTTGTTAGTATGTTAACAATGAAGCTAAATAGAGCAACAGAGCAACCACGAAGCGTTTTTCACAATATTTTCTTTAAAGCTTTTCAAATTTCAAATGCAGAAGGCAAATTTCAAATGCAGAAGGCAAATTTCAAATGCAGAAGGCAAATTTCAAATGCAGAAGGCAAATTTCAAATGCAGAAGGCAAATTTCAAATGCAGAAGGCAAATTTCAAATTTTGATGTATAAGACATCCTCTATTTAGGAGGGTGGCTTACCCCTTAACACCTTACAGACTGTTGCTGAATCCCTTGGAAAACGTAAGGGTGGCTTTTGCTCAGGACAACAGTGGGTCACTTCGTCTATACGAACAGCAAGTCTGACAACATAAAGACATGTCACTTCCCGCCACCCCCCTGTCCCCCCCACCNCTTCATAAAAGTGAGGAGTATTTTAGCCAAAAAATATTTTCATTTTGATGAAAAATTGTGAGCAAAAAGGGTTGGAACATGGCAGATGCAGCCTGTGGAGAGTTTGGAGAGTTCAGGTTTTTGGTCCTTATCTAGGATAGGAATTTGAAGGCTCTGAAAAACTAGTATTTCTGGCAAGAAATGAACATTTTCATTTTTGAATCAATTAAATGTTTTCATAGAGACTTACATAAAAAAATTCACCCTTGATATTAAATTAAACAAAAATCTACTGAATTGCAAACCAAATGCAAGAATTGATTGCCTTTATTGCTTCATGTAAAAATATCCTATAAAGGAATAAATTACCATTATAGTGGCATAACAGTCAAAATGTTTTCATGCTGACATTATACTTAATTATTTTATAAATATTTAATTATACCCAAAGTCAAGTTGCAGTAAAATGTGTCAATTCTACTGAAGCAAAAATTTTCCACATCATCAAAATTACTAATTTCCATACTTTTGGGGAGAGGGGATGAAAAGTAGTCAGCAGCACAGCACAGTCATTCTTGAAGCATTAAGTTTCACTGAACCTATATCACACAATGAAAAAAAAGAAAAAAAAAATCAACTCCACTAGGGGAAATTCTGGGAGATCTCTCCACTCTGGATGCCTTGGTACTTAATGCTTCTTTGCTTAACTCATTTTGGGTAAACATTCCTGGTTTTTACCCATCCCTAGGTGATGCTTTTATATCTTATAAAAAATTAAATTGTTAACTTAAAAAAAAAAACCAAACCCCGTGTCTGAGAATCATTCATTGTTCAGTTCTTGCAAGTAGGAATTAAAATTTGTCATGCTTTCAAGAAAACCCACTTCCCCTTGTTTTTAAGGTACACATTTCTTTATGTAGGAAAGAGAAGAACCCATAATTTAGCCATGAGAACAAAATTCTTCAGCCATAATAACTGCAATGGTGTCATGCATTATGGCCATCAGTTGTGCTCTACAAGAGAACGGTTCCCTGTAACGCAGTAACAACGGAACTTGTCAATGGAAAGCATCTTTAGAAGTACTGCTTCAGCAAGTGGAACTATTTCAGATATGTGAATAAATGGATCCCTGCTCTTCTGTTCAAGAACTCAAGTGCTTTATAGATTTACTTATGAAACAAGTCTTTTCTGTATTGAACAAAGATTCATCAGCAAAGGGGAAAAAAAACTTTGAGAAACTCTTGGCCTATTTTGAAAGTGAGCAACACAGAAAAATTTCCACTGCAGAACTTACACACTTAAAAATATTCCTCAACAGGCTGAACCTGAAATACCTCCTTTTGAAAAATGCAAGTTCTGTGAATTGCAGTATTCATCTACAAAGGGGTAAAACCACAGTCCATATTGTCACAAAATCTGGTTCTTCCAGTAGCTGGGCAAAGGGACAGTTGTAAAGAAGGCAAGACAGAAGTAGTGGGTCTAGGGGAACAATTTCCCTAGACAGCTTTGAAAGACTCAATCCACCCTCCTTCCCCTTATGACACTGTGGAACACAAAAAAACAAAAAAACAAAAAAAAAAAAAAAGAAAAAAAAAGGCATGTTCTCTATTCTTTGAAGCACTAATATTGCTCTCATGGCCAAAGGCTTCTGTGTAAGCATGGCTAACATTGAATGTACTTCTTCAAGAACAGAAAAAGTTGCTTCCTAGACAATTTATTTTCTTGTCTTCCAGAACAGAAGCACAGAGATTGGAGGTGAGGGCTTCCTACAAGATGCCATCCTCTAATTACTCCACCTATCAAAACTAAGATGACTCATTAAAACTGGATGAGTACAGCTGGAAGGCTATTTCCTATCTTAATTCCATCTTAATTGTGAGAGCAAATCAATAAAACTTTGGCATCCCCTTTAATTCTGCTGCCTAATTCTCCAAATCAATAGTATTAGAAAACTGCTCAAGAATACCGGTCATGAGCATATTCTTACCTTGAGTGCCTGCGTGGGTTGTCTGAACAAAGAAAGCTCCCATAAAGCAGCCAGCTCCATTAAAGAGAGTTAAAAAATGCATGGAAATCCCTCTAATTCTTTCTGGCACAAGCCAGAATGACAGTAAGGAACCTTAGAAAGAAAGCAGATACAGTTACAGGTTAAAAAAAAAAAAAAAAAAGAAATAAATGATGGTAGAAGAAAGACAAGACAGGAGACAATTCAAAGTGACTGTAACAGGAACACTATTTTACACAGAGAATGCACTTGCTGCAGCAGGGCAGCCACATGTGTTAGTCCTTCATTCATAGGGTAGATATTGTTTAAATTGTTTAAATACATCTCCATAACAAACTATCTTACATACAACTATCGATATTCTACAAGTACATAAAGATCTTCCACACAGATGGTTGCTTTCACCTTTTAAAACCTCAGGCATAGCAAGACAAGAGAAACACCACCACAGTCAGCAAGCATGAAGACAGCAGGTGTGATATTTAACTGCAGGACAGCTGGACTGCTATTCCAGAGCCAATGCGACATGGCCACTAGTAAGTACTTCCGAATTCCAGAGCTCTCCCTTCACTTGGGCAGTTACCTTGCTTTAACTTAAGGCTGGGCAATGCTCCCCTTCTCCAGAGTGCAACCCACAGAGTCACTAGGTAATTTTAAAGCCACAGTTCTTCACTTTCTTGCCAGAAAACTAAACAGATTAAGAAGCAACAGCTGTGTTGGCAAGGGCGATCTGTAGCAAGCCATCATAGCACAGATGATTATAAATAATCCCACCAGTTGTAGTTTGACTAAACTAGGTTATAGTAACAGTACATCTTTATAATAGCTGTTCTTTTTGAGGTCCTTTACCTGGTTATCAAAATCTTGTTTCCCAGTTTCACACCTTAAGCCCTCAACCCTCTTTTGTTCTCCAAGCCCCAGTATCTCCCAGCTTGCTTTATTAGTTGAGTTTGAATGACCTCCAGCTTGAGAAACTTGTCAGCAGAGGATCTTATTTGGATGCTGAGTTGCCTGAAGCATCTCTGAATACAAACGAAACTTTGCAATCATCATCTTCTACCCTTTTTAATTTGGATGTCCAAATGAGAGCTTTGGAAACATACTAAAAGAAAAAAATACCACGGGCAGTGTTTTCTCCTTATCCACAATAGAAACCAAAAGCCTGAGGGCAAGAGAAAGCAGGTGAGCCCAGGACACCATCTGTAGATGCAACAGTTCAGCCTGAAACTTTGTATAGTCAATGTCCTCACTAATTTGAATCACTGAGAGCCTAAAAAGTTTTTGGTTATTTCTCTCTTCTAAAAGCCAGGGTGCAAAACATGCATCTTGTCCAAATTCAGCTTGGGTAATTGTGTCCCACTTACCTAAATTACGCCTGCTGTTTCAATTGTGTACTCCATTCCTCGCCTCTCCCACGGTGCCGCTGTGAACTATCAAGCAGCTGCTGCATTTCACCCCAGAGACTACTGCATTCCATTGGTGGGTGAAGTGATGCCCGATATATTCTTTTAACTAAAAGAGCTGCTTGCTACAAAGCTTCCCCATTTCTGAAGTGCTCCAAGAGATGTTGATAGGCAGATGATATTCTTGCAGCACTTCTGCAAACACTGCAAGTCTGCTAACCTTTTGTAGGGCAAAGCAATCACAGTGCACCAGGCAGCTTGGACACTGGCAGCGTAACACAGCTGCTGCAGCCAGCAGGCTGGCTTCCCTTCACCAGCAATCTCATGCACCGTGGGGGAAAATACCCACTAATATTGTCCCACTGGATGGAGTTGGTTTGATTTTCATTGGTTTAATTTTTTTGTTTGGTTGGTTTGGTTTTGTAGCAGTATTTTTGGGTGAATTATTTGGGTCTTGGGGAATTAGGGTTTTCTGTCCTTTTTAGTCATTGGGCTTTAAAAGACTAATTTCCTACTTTAAAACCAAGCTAGGGTTACAAATTCATGCTGTCAAAGGCTTCCGAGATCTTACACTCTAAGATTGTGGAGGAGAACAATTGTTTTATCATTGCTTTATTTTACTTTTTAAGGACTGCCTCAGTGCTAGGCAAACATTAAATGCTGGTATCGTTCCAAGAGATGCTCATGCCACCTGAAGCAGATGATTATACAAACCTCCTATCCACGAGATAATGAAATATATTGTATAAACACAACTGTAAGTATCAGGGCTCAAATGTAGATAAAGAGTCCAATATGCCAAATCTAGCTCTTCTAACCAAGCACTTCAGAAAAGAGATATCTCCTCTCTTCCTTTTGATTACAAGTGTGAACATTCCTGTCTTCAACTTGGATCATGTACTTTCAGGCCAAGTAAATTATTATGATAATTGAATTTGACCTTCTGCATAACAAAGGCAGTAAAATGTCAGGAAAGGTGAAACAACTATTTAAGTGCCTAGGCTGTCATTACCATCCAGGGAAATTCACTGAATGGTTCCTGAACAGCAATTCAGTTCAAATTCAAGTAGAAACCTAAAGCTCAGTTCAGCAGCCTGAATACAGATGCCCAGTGCTGCCTGAAACGCTGCAGTGCACCTTAACCATCTGCACGGGTCTTGTCTGATAAGGTGCATGACCTATGGGGAAAACTACATTATTCTCAATCAGCAGCTGGAGGACACACAGGCACTGTGAAGAGCTTGCTTGGCCTAGACAACCCATGAAAAATGGTGCCAGACACCTATGGGTGGGCAAGTGCCTGCATTTCCATCAACTACAGCAGTAACTTACTGTTTTAGGCACCTACCTTTAGTTTTCCGCATGCAAATCTCAAATTTAGACTTAGCCTCATTTACCTTCTTGAACAGCGCCTGTAACTGCAGCTCTTAGCAGGGTGCCTAATCTTTATTTAAGTAGGGAAGACAACTTTTATTCCTAAGAAATTCTAATCACAATCCTTTAAAAAGATAAAAAAACCCCACCAAACCAAAAAGCCCAAGATGGAGCTTTATTTCTTTTCTAAAAGCTAATGTCATCCTTCAAGTCATTGAACTTCTGCTGTGTCCCAGAATGCTACTCTAAAAAGCCTTATTCTACCAGCAATATCCTTCTCATGCTTCTGCATGAGAAGACTGTAAGCAAGCCTCCTCCTAACCGTTTTTTTTTTTTTTAAATAATAAAAAAAAAAAGCTAAACAGAGAAGGTCACAGTTTTCAGTTACACTTAACCTGTAACCTAGAAACCACATTACCTGCCTAGAAACCTGTCTCAGTTAAGTACTTGAGAGCTATCGGATGAAGAGGCATTATGAAAGCACTAAGTATTTAAAACTAGGGAAAATTACCTTTTTAGTGACAGACCGTGAACCACAGCTTTCAGTAATCTTAGAGTGTAAGAGTGAAGCTAAGAGACTGAAGTTATTTCCTGCTCTTATGTAAAAATCTGAACATTTCTGAGGTTGCACTGGAACAACAGACACTCAACCTGTAAAATTAAATGCCTGCAAAGATCAGCCAGTCAATTACTTTACCTGTGTCTGTAAGTGAATGTTGATTAGATTATTTTTGTAATACTAGCAATTTTTTTTTTAAGCTCAGCAAGGTGAAACACTGGTAAGCACTCCACATGCTTCTCAGAAGAAAATAAGCCTCAGGAATGTCAGTGTAGATGTGGAAAGGTAAGTTATGGAAGGTAGGGATGGGTCAGACTCACAATCAAGAGTGTGTCTACATAATTTATGGATGGCAGGCATGAGCGAAGCTCATGAAACAGGAGTGTTTATCTCTGGCTCCATGCCCTAAGCTAAGGCATGATGCTCTGTGCAGGCATGTTAGCATGACTCCCGATTGGAGCACAAACAAAAATATTGCATCTACCTACAATATTCTCTAGGCTAGCTGACAAGTTGAATTGTGTTACTGGCCTGCACAAGCTCTGTGCCATTGAAAAATGCATAATAATTCTATTAGCTAGGTCTGGAAATGAAAAGGGTTAAGCTAAACTTCTTCACCTTTCTTTGACTGTGGCCTAAAGAGTGCTCATGGACCATAACCACAGCTCACCTGCTATATGCACCATTTGTTCCACCTCAAGAAAATTATCATGGAAGAGTTCAGGTCAGAAGGGACCTCAGGAACTCATCCAGTCCAGTCCTTGCCTGAAGCGGGTTAGTTTCAAGACCAGTCATGTATCCAAGTTCAGAGTCCCAACCCTCTGGTCAGTCCCCCATTGCACAGTGGATTAGGGACCCCAGGGACCTGACTGGGCTGTGTCACCTTACAGTTAATCTGGAACAACACTCACTTTGAGTTACAGCCAACAAGACAAATTGTACTGCTCTGAAACAGGTAAAGCACAAATCTGCTCATTAAGCCCATGGAAGAGAGCCAGAGATAAAATATCAGATGATGGTAATTATTTTTAGGAAGCTGATATCATTCTCTGCAAATCAGGACACTCTTGCTTTAGCCTATTAGATTTTACTTACAGGAGGGAGTTACCAAGGCTTCAGCCACTCCAAGTAGAACGTACTGAGGAGCTAAGTGAAAGCAAGGCATGGAGGAGACCAGTAGAACCTCCTCAGAAAGTGTCTGTTCCACCTGAGGGAAATGCTTTCGGTGTATTTCAGAGAAACCAGCAACCATCACGGAAAGCGCAGCAGATAACTGACCTACAACTGGGTAAAGAGCACAGAGTATTCACCAAGCCTGTAGTTACAGTATTATCATGCATTTAAATGAAGCATAGTCCCCAAAGACGCAAAAGAAGCTTCCTCTCCCACCTCCCCACAATACATCCTTTTGACACAAACACGGACAAAGAATACTTGTAACACCACAACTCTAGCTCTAAATGTATGGCAAAGGGTCACCAGCTCAACACTAAGAATTTAGAAACGTAGAATGAATGAGATAGGAAAAGCTTTTCTGAGACACAAAGTCACCTCCCTCAATCTTCATAAAAAAGTTCTTTGTAAGAAAGGAAGATACAAAAAAAGTCAGCAGCCGTCCCAGGTATCACAAGAGATTGGGTGGGAATAAGGCTGCCAATCACGGAGAAATTTTCTGATTCAAGCAGCAATAAAATTCTGAAATACACACAAACTATATGTTAACCTATTTGATTTTTATTAAAAAAAAAAAAAAGTAGTGCAGGCAGTTGAACTACTGTATTTCTAAGGCTGTAGGCAATGATAGAGATAGTCTACAGCTTTCTACTTGCTGACAAAAGCCATTGGACTAGTTGCCTCCTGCTTTCTTTAGTTGTCCTGAAAAAGCATCATTGCGTGATCTATAGTACACTGGATCCATAATACAGTTCAATATATATTACCATACATGCAATGTGGGGATCCTTACCACCTGCTTCAGTTGTAAAGACACATGATCTCACAGGGCAGGAAAAAACCCTATACATTTAGCCTCATGTAAGAAGAGGCTTCCAGTAAACACAGATGTGCTCTTAAATACCACAGACATGTTTTTAAATGCCACAGACTTCACCATACATAGAGGATACTATTTAAATTTATTATTTCACATTTCTTGATGTTGAGAGGATGAAATGGTTGTAGCCTCTTAGAACACAAAGAATGCAAGTTTTTCAAATGAGACTCCTGAACTTGAAACATTTCTACTTCTGCTGTTTTGAGCTCCCATTGGTTTTGAGTAAGTTTGTGGCTCCTCAGCATTTCTAAGTTATAACGCAAGTACAGATGTGAGAATTGGGTTTCTTTTGACAACTTTGGCTCAAATGCCTGGACCACATTTTTCTACTGGTTATACAAAGCCTCTTCATACTTCATGACTGGAAATTATTACAATGGGCATCAACAATCAAAGGCTTTTTTTCCATATTACATTTCTGAAATATATATAAAGTTTGTCTCTTTGGGTGTCAGGGCAGGAGAAGCAGAAAACTCAAAACTAAGTCACCTTAGCCCTGTTATGTTTTTGCATGCATCTGTTTCTTCTCTCAGCAGCATCTCTCACACCTTTCTACCAACACAGTTTTACGGCATTTTCACAACTTTAAATACCCTCCTCCCTTCCTAACCCGAGGCCTGCAAACTGTTTTGCTGATAAGGTCCCTTGAGTGTTTAATAAGATCACCAATGAATTATTGCTTGAAAATTGATGAGGGGAAGGAATTCAATAGTATTTTCTAGCCAACACACCTTATCAAGGCCAGGTTTAAAACCCTCCAGGAGCTTCTTGTAATCTACCAAAGCAAGAGTTCTCAGTGAAAAATTATGTTAGTACAAAACAAACCTCAGTTTACTATTACTACAGTGCTATATTTTAAGTATTTTCCTTACTAAAAGCCAAAATACTTCAGAAAAAGTAACTTCTGAATGCCCAGCAATTGCAATATTTCTTTTTAGATATTATGGGGGAGAGGAAGAAACTGAGAACCTTGGAGACTTGGTTTTCTTCTTACCTCTTCTCCATTTAGTCCTCTTTAAAACATGCAATTTGGAGTGACCATCTGAGGCTTTGATTTTATGGGAGAACAGGCTGGTTTAGGACCACTTGGGTCTGATTCTAAGACAAGTTTATTTATACTGTCTAGAGTCTAAGGTTGTATTAGACCTTTGTGATAACCTGTTGTCATATCCTGAGTAAAAGAGGTCAAAAAGCTTTCCTGAAATTATATTTGTCCAAACCAGAGGATCTTCTAGGGAGAAATGGTAATCATCAACTCCTAAATCGCTTGAAAGAGACATGGGACTGCAGGCTTGCTTTTGGTTACTGTACAGAGAGCTATTCCCCACATCACTCTAGGATGGAATAAACTCAGGACTTAAGACATTTCAGTATAACCAGGCATTAAGAACATTAGAACAAGAACTTCTCTGACTCAGATACTTCACCTAGAGCCTCTTGCCTGTAGCTGTTGAGAACTACCTAGCAGACACACTTTCAGTTCTCTGTTGAATTTTCTATACTGTTGACTAAATCAAGTAGCACAAAATATATTTAAAAAAACCAAACAAACCAACCCACAAACAAAAGCAGTTATGAAAACTGAAACCCCCTGAGTTTATGAGAGACTCATTTTTCATAAAGAGGTCCAGTTACTCAATATATTTGGGACACAATCTAAATTCATTGTAAGATTTTAATGTTTTTTTTTAGATAATGTCCAGTTTACAAATAAACCAACAACTCTAAAGTAACACAGATTGCAATTTTCATGTAAATCTTTAGAGATAGAGATATTTCCGTTCAACACTGCCTATATTGTTCAGTCTTTAAAACTATTTCTCTTAATGTACTGAAAGTTTCCAGAAAAATATTTAAATTTCTTCCTCTTACAAGACTTGAATTAAAATACAGTTATAGGCTGGCTTAACACCAACAGTCTATTTATGCTTTCAATTTCGTTCCTGAAAATAATTTGGAAACTAATTAACTGTTGGCAAACATATTGGCACTTAGAGGTCTACCATATTTGCAGGTGCAGTCATATACTTGGATATCTAAAGCCATCGCCTGTACTCACAGGTATTTTTATGCCTCAGGTGATTTATCACCCCTAACAGGAGGCTATTTTAATAAATGAAGCTATTAAGAACAAACCACAGCATATATTCTACTACTGTTGAACATAACAGGATAGAACATTAATACTAACTTCAAATATCCATGGTTTTAAGGAAAATTATTATCTGAATGTGCTTTTAGTGTTTTAATGCAGATGTTATTTTAAAAACTAGGGTAATTGCAACCTGCTGCGTTATATGCATCCGGTTTGTATAAAACTTAATAACACTCTTAATTAGGCTAATTTAGTCAGATTAATACCTCTGTGTGTGTCAGTACTTGCTGTGCTGCTTGCCATGGGGCACTGAATTAATAGTAGCACACTGAGAAAATAGTCCTTTATAAATATTTTTGTCTGAGGTTTGTAATGTAGGCTGGAAGATAAAAACTGTAGGAAGTTTAAAGATAGTATCTACAAAAGGGAATAGTTTAAAGTGCATGCAGATTGGAAGATGCTTTTCTGGTGGTACTAGATGTAGTTGATCTCAGAAGAGGGTTGCAGAGGATTCCTCCAGATCTTAGTATACGAGGGGGCTGGGAGGGGTGGGTGTTAAAAAAAAAAAAAAAAAGAGTAAAATGGAAGGAGCCATCATTACTCCTAGGCTATAAATTTCTGAAATGAGTGCTAGTCTGCAAGCCTGAGTTTACAAATGTTTACTGTTGAAAACATTGGGACTCACAACTGAGTGACCTCTTTGTACCACTTCTATAAAAGATCAAGAGATCATACTTCACCTCTGTAGATCCCTCTTTGATTTAAGTGAGTGTATAATAGAATCCTAAACTGAAACCTATTTTAATAAATAAAATTACTAAGCACCTGGACAATTATCCCTTACTAGATACTCAAATGAGAATTTTAACACTAGAGAGGAATGCTGTACCTCTCCAAGTAACCTTCCACCCATGAAATGTTCAGCCAGATCAAAGAGAAGAACAGTCCAGTGATACACATACATTTGTTTTACATCGTTACAGCATTAAAATGTAGGGAAACAAAGCCTTTATTCATAGCCTAATTATTTAAATCCAAACTTATTTTGAGAAACAGAATATTTCTCCAGTATCAGACAGCAATTGAAGGCTCTCCCATCCCCCAAAAGAGAATTCTAAATTAAATTATCCATCAAATTTTGGAAGGTTAAATAACAATAGAGAAGAGAAAGAAGTCACTCTCAACCCTGAACAGTTAGTAAGGTTTCTCTCACCAATTCCTTAGGCTGATTCCTAGCTATTGATGCATATCTCAATTTTTTTTTATTTGTCAGAAAAGCCTCAATTTCCATCCTAAACCAAAGCTATCCATTCTTTCTTTATATCTATTATATTGTATCAAGGCAGTCTTTTCAACAATTCCTTTGAAACATACTCACCTCTGAGTCATCACAAGACAAGTTCATCTTAGTATTTATAGTCAGAAATAATTGTATCAGATTATCCATCACCAACTGTGGTTTCTATTTCAAAAACAGAATACATATAAAGAATGTATGAACATAAACATTTGTACATACCAATGTAAATTGTTGGAGAATGTCTGGTTTCCTTGGAACTAAACAGATATGAGTTAATGCACTCCAAAATAGGAACAAGAATCAGTAGTGGCACGATGCTTATCACATTCATTGCTGCAACTGGCAAGACAAATCCACTGAAGTGCAAGTTGGAATTCATGGTTTGGAGATAGTATCCTGAAGGAATCTGTATTGAAGAATAAGACCCCTCTCCATTAATATGTCACATTTTTACTACATTAAGAAACTTCGCCAATTCTTTTCCTTCTGGAAAAGTACTAGTAAATCAAATACCTGCTGGCCAAAAGGTACAATTATTTGTAATGAGAACTCTTGAATAGCAACATTCTCATTCTGTCAGAATATAACTTTTTCCTTCCATTTCACATGCTCCCGGGTTTAACAAATCTAAGCAGCATTCCATGAGTTCATTTGATCCCTAGTTGGAGCTACCAGCCAATATACTAAGAGCCAAATACTTCAGTAACTTCTCATAGACACCGTTTAAAAGAACTTAACTTTAGAACAGCAAGATGCAGTTATTTTGAACTTCTGATTGTGTGCTCAAGGTGGGAATAATTTTAAAGACACTCTTGCCAGCCCATGGCTTTAAGCTACAGTGAATAAAGATTTGGCCTGCCTCAGTCTTAAAAGCAGTCTGATGTAATTGACAAATTATTTCCTTTTACTTCTAGGAATTGAAAACAGAGGAAAATTAATCATAGAATGGTTAGAGTTGGAAGTGACCTCAAAGATCATACAGTTCCAACCCCACTCCCATGGGCAGGGACAACTCCCACTAGACCAGCTTGCTCAAAGCCCCATCCAGCCTGGCCTTGAACACTCCCAGGGAAGGGGAATCCACAACTTCTCTAGGCAACCTGTTCCAGTGTCTCACCACCCTCACAGTGAAGAAGTTCTTCCCAATATCCAATCTAAGTCTCCCTTCTTCCAGCTAAAAACCATTACCCCTGGCCCTATCACTACCCTTCCTGACAGAGTCCCTCTCCTACTCTCCTGTAGGCTCCCTTCAGATACTGGAAGGCTGCTAGAAGGTCTCCC
>VZRU01009196.1:94151-119317 GCA_013398155.1 Pedionomus torquatus
CAGATTTGTCAGGCAGGATTTGTCCTTGGTGAAGCCATGTTGGCTGTCTCCAATCACCTCCTTATTTCCCATGTGCCTTAGCAGAGACTCCAGGAAGATCTGCTCCACGATGTTGCCAGGCACAGAGGTGAGACTGACTGGCCTGTAGTTTCCTGGGTCCTCTTCTTTCCCTTTTTTGAATATCAGGGTTATGTTCCCCTTTTTCCAATTGGCAGATTGCCACGATTTCTCAAAGATGATGGAAAGTGGCTCAGCAACTTGGTCTGCCAGCTCCCTCAGGACCCATGGATGGATTTCATCAGGTCCCATGGACTTATGCACCTTCAGGTTCCTCAGGTGGTCTTGAACCTGATCTTCTCCTACTGTGGGCAGTTCTGCATTCTCAGAGCCCCTGGTTTTGCCTTCCATGACTTGGGCAGTGCAGTTAGATCCATTGCCAGTGAAGACTGAGGCAAAAAATTCAGTACCTCATCTTTATCCATACCCTGGGTGGCCAGGTCTCTTGTTACCTTCCAGAGAGGGCCCACAGCCTCCCTAGTCTTGCCTTTTTTACCTGACATATCTATAGAAGTTTTTCCTATTGTTTTTGATGTCTTTGGCCAGATTCAGTTCTCTCTGAGCTTTTGCCTGCCTGACATAGCTCCTGACCGCTCAGAATAATCAGATGAACCCACCAATGGCAGTCATCAGGGCATGAAATTAATAGATTCGTAAGACTATCTCTCACTTGAAAAGCAAATAACTCCTCCTGCTTATGCAAGGCTTTACAGAAGATCTGTTGAGTTTATTGGAGGAAAAAACAAAAAAATAAACAGACACCACAACCAAAAATCTCAAATCAGAATGTCTTCTACCAACAGATCTTTCAGGTTTTTTTGAGGAAGCTTAAATAAGCACTGCAATTTCACATGCATCAGTGAGTTATAATCTGCTCCATTTTATGGACTGATGGGACAAATAGACGTAACCTGAGCAATTCACAGAGTAAAGTCACAATAGAGCTGAATGTAGATCTGGTTTCTTTACTTCTGTTTTTAGAGTTCTGCATTCCTCCAACATTCTGCAAGGCTCTTCAACATGACTAGTAATGCCAAATCCGGGTGGACAGCTAGTAGACAGCTTTATTGCTGCCTGAAAATTATTTTATGGTTAGTAACTGAGCTCATGTAAAGTTTCTTGTCAATGGTTACAGTCAAACCTACTCACTGGAAGTCTGTTCAGTGCTAAAGAATTACTCAAATGCTAGCTCTAAAAAAATATTTTTCACCTGTATTCCATCTCTGAAAGAGGACATAAATAGTAAAATGGTGAAAAAATGCCAACAGTGCTATGAAAGATCAGAATTGAGCCAAATTTTGTTGGTTCCTTCTGTCCACTGCCTATTGCAAATCAAAATTGACTTGTTAATAGGAATTAAAATATCATCAAAATGAATCACAGGCACTGAAAGCTGCTAATTTAATATGGAGAAAACACTATTAATCTTTTAAAAAAAAAAAGATACTGTTTTACTGCCTAGCCTAAGAAAAAGCCTTAAACTTACTGGAACTTCTGCTAAAAGAATAGAAGTCATCTCTTCAGCAGTGCAAATTCTTTTTTCTAGGTGTATATACTTGATTACTACAACTCCAGTTAATGATATTTGGTTCATTTTCCTCTGGTCATTGCCTTGGCCGTTTATGTACATTTGTGGGTTTGGGATTTTTTGGTTTTGTTTCTTTGCTTGGGAATTTTTTTTCTTTTGGGTGATACAGGGAGGAAGAGAAGAATGAGGCAGATGGGTGGTAATGCAGGATGGTGGCAAGAGAGCATGTCAATAAAGCAATGTATGCTACATATTTGTAAGAATTTCCTTAAGCAGCATTTTAACATCAACAAGTAAAAATGAATTGCCAAGACAACTCATATATTTGTTATTCTAGTTGCCAAAGGGAAAGCTATCACTAACTCCTGCTTAGCCAGGATCATCTGGACAGAAATGAATCTGAAGGAATCATGTGAGCTTAAGCAGCTTCTTGACAGATTTACATTTATATAACATGCATGCATTCAGAAGTGAAGAGAGCCACATAGCCTATGGGCTGTGAGAGGATTGCTTCTTTCCACAAATAGAAACCCACCCATTTCCAGTGTACACCAGCCATATAATCCCATCAAAACAGTAGGAGAAATATGCAACCAAAGCACAAATAAGTATTTTCTACCTCTCCCAAAGACTGAGTGAACACTTAAACTGGAAAATTACATTTTTTTTCTGAAGAATGATGAGTCTGAGTCTCTGGTAACTGTAACATGACAGTGTGAAGTGCACAGGACTCTAGCTCTAGATGTTTCAGTGAGTATGTGTTCAGGGAAATGAGTAGGAAGCAGCCACACAAGCTCCTTAAATGAGACTTGATGAAGTCAATTTTACTTATTTGATGAGAGACTAGGAAATAGCAAGCTATATTCTCAGAAAATTAGAACTACTCTGCGAGGTTGCTCCACTGCTAAAGTAACAGTTAAAAAAACAAAAACAAAAACCACACAATGCCTAGAGACAGTCATAAACATGTTCACAGTGTATTTCAAGATTTTTGTTTAAAAGCAGTGTACTCACCTGCATAATACATGCCCTGTATAGAATTTGGAAAGCAAACAATGGGAAGAGCCTGCCAAGCGACTTTGTGCTTTCCACCTGAGTCTCACTGTACTGACCACCATAGTTTTCCTTGGCATGATCTAGCCAGTTTGTCACGCCTCCGCTAAAGTAACGGTATCGCACACAACATGCTTTCAGTGCACTAGCAATTACCCCAAAAGTCGTCAGCAGGGAACTGTCTGCAAACAGAGACATCAAATATTGGTATGATTATACTTGCTGCCAAAACAAACAAGACAAAACACTTTGGGAGGGAAAATACAGCCTGATATATTCACCTTCACATCTTTTTTGAGGAGGAGGAAGGCAATAAGAGTCTGGTTGTTCCAATACATTCCTTTTTGAAAGTTAATTCATTCACAACTTAATTGTTACAAAAGTAATCCGACCCAGCCTTCACAGAGAAAAGTGCCTTTTACTAGTTATTAACCTTTACTAGTTACCTTTACTAGTATTAACTGCCTTATACCAGTTATTTAACGGACTACAACTATTTGTTGCTGTGGTTGAGCAGGTAAAGTACTACTTTCCTTTGCTTTCACTTTCTATTAATGCTGAAGCCCAGCAGTGATGGAAAGGTAGGAGACTGAGCTCAAAAGAAGACTGATAAGAGAACTGTCATGGATGCATTTCGAAGCCAGAATTATTTTCTCAGGATTTCCAAGAAAATAATGCTACCAATGCTGTGGTAGAGAAGTTGTTTCTAATCAAGTAGCTGGCATATCAAAACTTGCTTACTGGTTACCAAATTCAGGAATTAATAACTTGGTTCTCAGGCTCAGAGGAAATTAAAGTAAAACAGGGACAAAACTGTCAGCTTCAGGCTTGGAAATAATGCAGATTCTTTTGTCCTTGGTGATTTGGCATCCATGCAAATAGAGGTTATAGCACTTCTCAGCTTTTTGGAAGTACTTTAATAACTTGGGTATCTATGAATAAACACTTTCCAAAAATTAAGGATAACTAAGACTACAGAGAGAAGACATACCCTGGTATAGAAACTATTTTCTAGAAATATTGACACCCATGGGAAACCCTTGCTCTAGAGCACTAAGAAAGGGCATTTTAGTAGATGTCTAACATTAAAAAACTCTGTTTAGCATTAACCTTTAGACCGTTGACACTATTGACTAAAATCTGAAACAACATATTCAAACTTGCATACACACACAGTTGGTAGGTTTTTTTATGGTTCCCTATGACTGTATTGGGCAACCATTCTTAGCACTCACTGTGATTGTTAAGTTTAGGATCTAGACTATTTAAAAGACCAAACCTGAAAACTAAGGGAAAAGCCTGCAGACTTTCAGAGCAACTTGACTGAGGAGTTAACCAGAAAATAAGCAAGACTTGGGGCTCTTGTCAAAGCAGAGTTAGTTTCAGAAGTTAATAAATAATGTAGCACAAAAGTCAATATGAGCTCAATTCATTGGCAGAGCTAGTAATTATATGTTTTACACAGAGAAGTGATAATCTTTTGCTTTGCCCTACACTAGAGGCTGGACATTCACAATGATGAAATGAAAAACAGTAATGTGGTGTTACTGCTCTATAAAGGTTTGGATCCAGTCAGTGTCAAAATCAGAAAATGCATAGAGTGCCCTATGATAAGACCAGCAGACAGATCAAAGCCACAGCATAGCTGTGAGCTGGTTTATCTGACCAAATTGCCAAGAAGTTCATGGCATCACCTCTCCTTTGGAATTGAAGATATTGACCAGACTCTTCTTTCTTACTCTTATGGGGAGGAGAAGAAAAAAGAAAAAAAAAACAAGACAGACAACAAATCCTGACATTTCTCTGCTTTTCCTAGAGGATCAGTTAAGACCCTCTTTAACATAATTTCAGTCAACTAACTAGGAAATATCATTTTATGAGGCAAAATAGATATATCCATTATTTAGTTGTTTCTCAGCATGGAATTCCCACAGATTATAAGATCTAGTAAAATAGGAAGATAAAGCTGCTTGAAGTTGTAGTTCAAAAAGCAACTTCAATGACAAATAAACCTAATCAATATCAGGAAGATTTTGCCAATGATGTAGTTAGAATAAGTATCTCATCCCTTCTCTAAAAGAAGAGGAATAAAACCCACAGGACTCCACAGTGGTGAGTTCTTCAGATAATGAATCTGATGAGCTGTAAGAGACATATTTAAAAGCACAAATAATTATATCAGTGCATGTTGTGTAGATCAAATATGTAAGTATATGTACTTACATATACTTACATATTTCTAATGTTTTCTTAAAAAAATATAAGCAATTTAATGTCTACATGGATAGATTTTGTAACACTCAAAGTGATTTACCTTCTCCTTTATATTCAGCCCTTGGCTCTAATATTCTGCTACTTTGACCTTGATCTAATCATGAATATCTAAGATACTTAATTACAATAAAAAGCCTATATTGCACCCTAGGTAGTAGATACAAATTTTTTTTTCTTAATTTTGGTCACCTGCCAGTCCTCAAAATTATAGCAGTGGGAAGAAATGCAAATGAAGTCCATGCTTGACAGCTAAACATAATTGAATGCATGATCCATATTTGCAGAGTTACCTTAAAATAAAAAAGGTAGCATATATGAAAATCATTTAAGGTCACTTAGAGATTTGAATTACTTTTCTGAAGATATTCCAATTTCATCATCTCCAGGTCTGTCTTTACAGAGGATGGATATTGTTTCTCACACACAAACCTTGTAGAGCTAAACCCAAGTATCTCCAACCAAACAGGGCAGTGTTGTGGAAGAACTTGTTTACATGTGCAAGTTGATCTCTTCTGTGAAAATAATCTCTAAAGATACTTCCTGAAATATAGTTGACTCTTACCTGTTTTGGGTTTGTAAATCATTTCACCACGCACCATGTGAATTGTGATCATACCCATAAGCACAGACACAAATGGGATAAGAAAACCAAGGTTCCTGGCAACAGACTGCTGGATGTAAGAAATGATGACAAAGACAACTGCTGAATTTAAGTTAATCAGCCAATAAAACCTAGTACACACAGAAAAGAGAGAGAAGAATGGAGAGGCTGAATAACACAAGGCTTTAACAGAAAAATAAAACATTATATTAAAGGCATGGTAAATATAGTAAGCACGGACAGCATCAGTACTATGCACGTATTAACACAGCAATTAACATCAAATTTCACTCGGATGACTCAGCTCCCAGAGATACGTGATTAAAGTAACTGTACTAAGGTAGTAGAGCTGAACAAATTGTTCAGTCTCATACTGGAAATATTCTTCTGGATCAGACTAATTAAATACATCAACATTTACTATTTACACATTTAATATCTGAAAACACAAGCTTTGTGTACGCAGTATCACCAAATCACATAGTCTAAGCTTAAAAAAAGAGATGTCTTAATGCCTATATGCCTTGCTTAAGAAGTGCTGCAATTTGATTTATCAGAAGGGGTAGCTTTTCCATTAGTTGCAACTCTCAGCTTCAAATTTTGTTGGCTTCTGGAAATATCTTGATAAAGAGGTTCCCCAATGTAATTTGCTTCAAGAAGGCCTTTGGCAGTAGAAGTGCTTCCCAAGTAAGTGCTGAGCCCCTCCTATGCACAGAAGATACTCAAATCAAAATCATACACCCTTGGAAGCAGATGGCATATCACCAGTGATAGACCTACTGCATTTTGGAAGTCCTGACAATAGCACATTAAGTATGCTTTAAGGAATTATAAGGATATCAAAAAGCAACACAAAAATAAAATGCACTTCACTGATAGGATGCAAAAGGATAAGTAGTCATTTTCTTTATCCTAGCAAAATAGTTTATACCTGCTCTGTTAGAAGTATATTGTCACCACACTTTTTTCATTGGATTCTGACTTACATAAAACATTACATTAGGAGGTCTAAAATCTAGCTTTTTCAAGTAGTTACTTGTGTAAGTATTCATGAAAGTGAAATATAAAAGTTATTGCTTATTCTTCTGTTGCATAGAACTCTTTTCACAATACGAATGACCAATTTTTACTCTACCATTCATAATTACACATTTCAGTTCTAACACCTCTAACTTCTTTTAAATTCTGAGGTGCTTCCCTTACATTGCCCTTCAGGCAACTTGTGCTGTCTTTTTGATTTCTTTGCTGTCTTCTTGCTTTCAGGAGACATTTAATCAACATTTACCCTTAAAACACAACTCTCACATAAAACAAAGTTTAGAAGCTACAGAGCAGACTCAAATATTCTGCATATCCATGTAGAGAGATCAGATTTAGTGAGGACCCGCTTTGATGAAGTCAGTTTCCAAAAGTACTAGCTGTCAGGTTCAGTATGATACTTCATTTGAAGTGCTAGAGCCAGTCATTCAGCAGTTTTTGCTTCAGACTCGAGTCTGGCTCGTAGATATCACCTTCAAAATTGGAAATTCAGAATTTTAAGTTTAACTAAACTTTAAAGTTCCAAGTTGGCTTTAAAGACAACTGTATATCACAGATTACATTTTGTAAGCATCTGCAAGAAGAGTCTCCTTCACCTTTGCTGGAACCTTAGTGAAATGGCTTCCCTCAAAAGTGAAATATACATAATACATAGGTACATAGCTTAATACATATTGCTTGAGGAAGCAAAGCTTGTTTTCTTGTCTTGTGTCACTTCTGCCTTGCGTATGTTATTGGACCTGAGTAGTTTCTTCTAACTAGGCTAGGATTACATTTAGACAATGCTAAAAGAAAAATCTTCATGCTGTAGAACAATTACTTCTTAACAAACCAATTTCCAAGCTTTCCAGCTTGATCCCTCCTCAATTGCAAATGAGCAGTGAGGGCAGGAGCGAGGTATTAGAAGCCATTGCAGCTCCCTGTGTCAGCAATCACAGCAAAATGCTTTGAGCTGAAAAGCCTAGAAAAGCAATTGCAAGTCTTTCTTGACACCTAGGAGACTTCTTCAGCCCATTTCATTCACTTAAGATGACTACTAGGTGGCCTGTCATGATTGCCAAGACAAACCATGGCCATGTTGCAAGTTACAACACTGAAATGCCTGCTGTGCCCCTTCCACTTGTTCTGACATTGCCCGTTACATCGCACCTAGCCTCATGCCAAGAATGCAAAAAAAAACGTTATCGTGCCAGAAATGCAGACCTTGGTAACACTACTCAGGTCTATTCAGTTAGAATACCAACACTTTTTCACCCTGCTAAGGGTGAAGATGGGAGATGACCAAAGGGCAGTGCAACAGTAGGTGTGGGAACATGCTCATTGGGGCTTGCCTCACAGGACCCAAGGCGAATGGCAGAAGAAAATTGATTAACTCCACCAAGGCAAACTTAGTGCTACCAAAAGCCATGCAGCAGCCCTCCTGGAGCCAGGAAGGACAGGCACAGCAGTGAACTCTCATGCTTCATACATTTCTCTGAAGGCACATGAAAACATGCTTATACTTCCAAACCATTACTGTTCTCTTCCACTGAAAGCAGTCTCTAGGTACTTCAGAATTATGTTATTCTGTGACAATGGTATGGTTGGAGGGATTTTGTACATATACATGTTGATCCCTGTTTGAGTAAAGCTTTTTGAAAAAATACAAAATACACAACTGGGTCATTTAGAACCAGCACAGAAGTTCTGAAACAATTCCTAACTCACAATTTTGAAGTTAGATGTTTCAGGGTCTTTTCCAAACTTTACCTAAAGAAGGGTGCCTGAGTTATATGAAGTTCTGACACTCCTCACAACTGTATGACTGTTTCACTGGAAGTAGGAACTTCCAAAGAAAATCCTTGTGTTCATGACAGTGTTTTTGTTTTTCATCCCTGTATAGCAAAGTACCGTACAACTGTAATATAAAGCTCTTGTCCTCTCACAGAGAGGGAAAAAAACCCACATCTCTTACCAATCCCTATGGGACAAACAAGAAAGACAAATTAACCTCAATGCAAACATCAGAATTTTAGGATTTTCTCATATCGTGCTGACAGCAGCAGACTAGAATCTAAACAAGTGGAAAAAAACAACATCTTCCTGGCTCTCATACCACAGCTAAAATATGTGTCTAATATTTGAACTTGCATTATGGAAAGTGTCTCAGAGATCCTACTAGGGCATAGCTGAATTAGTTAACTATGTCAAACCAAATTATCATGCCCAGCTTTGTAGGGAACAGCTCCTTCCCGCAGCTTCAGCACTCTGAGGTCTCCTCAGATTGAGAGCCAAATGCCAACTTGGGAGATTCATTTCAAGAATGCAGTCCAGACAGAAGTCTAAACACTATTGTGACAAACTTGTAAAAACCTAACAATCTTCTCATAACTTCTTTTTAAGAAATGCATTCATTGTGATAACTTCAAAGTAGTGACATCCATGTGACTTAACATTATTGTTTATGTTCATACAGTATTCAAAAAGTTTCCATTGAATGTAAGAATTGAGATGAACTTGCTCAATGAAACAATCTGAGATCAAGTAAAACACATGAAAATATTATTAAATTAATCTTTTATGAATATTTGGATTAATTTTGAAGCCACAATAAATTTCTTGTCATCAACTATTATTTACTTTTATTTTTTAAGCACGTGTAGCTTTGCAGTTTAAGTTTTGATTTATCCAAACTCAGACCTAGATAGTCCACATGTGGAACAATATCTAAGCTATCTATTTTTATGTAATACAGCTTTGTAGAAGGACTTAATTTTTTTCCAGAATCACTATGGAACTCTCTGCAAAGACAAGATGGGAAATACAATCTCAAAGGGCTAGAAAAACATTTTACAAAGTCAGTGTGTCCAGAACAAAATTAGAAACTGATTTGCAGTATACAGAAATTAGAATTATTTTGAGACATAGGACAGGAAGGAAGGAAAGAAGACAAATACACAGCAGAACAGTAAGACAAGACACCACACTAAACTCTCATACCTAGTCCGGATTGTAGCTTTTGCTCTCAATCTCTGCTTATATAAACAGAATTCACGTCTCCTATTGCAAACCCAGTACCAGTTCATAACTTTAACCTCAGAAAAGCAGATGTCCTTAGGGAAACTTAGTCCTACAGAATCCAAGTCTCCTCTTCACTTGGCATTGCTGTATTCTATTTACTTAAAAGGTCTGAGTCATAGTCATACTAGGGGTTACAACAAAGTCCTAAATGTGCAAGGAAAACTTCTTCAAAGATCAAATTAGACAACAGGTAATTACAGGGTGTTTTAACCCAATCTTTAACCCAATAATCCTGCTTGTTTCAGTAGAACTAGGCTAAAACCACAGACTCAAACTCACCAGGATTGTGCAACCATCTCATTTTATGATTTTAAAATTCAATTCTGTGACAAACACCTACCAAAACAGCCTACTGAGAAAAAGCAATTATGTTCTGGGAAATTTTAACAAGAGTAAGAATACAGAGAATGAACCTCTCATTTCCTAAATCTTGAGACTGCAATCGAACAGCCCCTCTTTGGATGCCATTGCAATTTTTTTTTTATTTTTTATTTTTTTTTAAAAATCACACAGGTGACTTTCTTGACATTTCCAAAGTTCTGAGAACTGACCCGTTTGGATTCCCCCAAGGAACTTTTTATTCGTATTATATCTCCTTTGTAATCAACACTGAGAAATGTCACTTTGATTAAACACAATTCTGAATGGCTAAGACCACAGTACAATAAATTCTCCAGAGCTATCTTTCAGAACAACTGATTGCTCCCCAGTCTTAATGCCCCAGAGTCTTATTTAATCAAAATGATGTTGCTAATTAAGGATTAAAACTCAGAATACAGTAAAAAGGAAGGATATTTTTTTTCTTCTTTTTCTCAAATATGGGCAGGTCAAGGAAGCAGAATATGCTCTAAGGAACTAAACAGTTTCATCCACCTTTGGTAAAGCTACCTTAGTCACTGAAGTCTGGATATAATTCAAAAGTCTTTGATATTAACATAATTGGAGGAAAAAGGAATAGCCAGGAAAGCCATCCTCAAAGGAGAAAGGATCTTCATTAATTCTTCAGCATTGAATTGTTAATATGCAAATATTCTCAGTTTTTGTTTTAATAACTGGGCACATATAGAGAAAGGAGAAAAAAGGGAGAAGTTTAGGGCTTATTTCACCCTGCCTTGTAGCAGGAATTTGGAGGTTCTCACTGCAACTTCAGTCCACAGTTTAACCAGAAAGTACAGGTGAATGCATGTAACAGTGTACAGTGCTACAGAAGTGATAAAGGCAAACATCTCATAAATGACCTCTCTGACACAGAGACATAATTAATATGAAAACCACTGAATTTTAAGCACCATTTTATGAGCAATTGTCCCTCAAATTTTTCTTAGAAAATTTAAAGTATTCAAACCGGAACAGAAACGACAAAGTGGTTTATCTGATGCCACAGCTTTACAGCAACAGAGCTGAAACACAGCAGATCCCTACCCCTGAGCTGTAGCAGTTAGAGATGAGTAGCAATCCCTAGTTCCAGCAAACCAGCAGACTCTACTGCTGCCTGTCATTGCTAAAAAATTTACTCTGATGTAGTTTCTAATATGTCATTGAATTTTGTCACTGCCAGTTAGAGAGCAGCAGCAAAATATTCTAAAGGGATAGCCATATTAATGGTAGAAAGCTAGAATATGTTGTTCTAACAGCAACTAGGTTGTCAAGTCTTTGAGCATCTTGGCAAACCAGTTCATCTTAATTCTGATCAAAGATTTCCATAGAGTCCTCAGTCTAGATGAGCATCTACTGCTCCTAGCAAAAGGAAAAAGTTAGGAAAAGTTTTTACAGAAATTCCTGGAGACTATTTCAAAAATCTAAGTGTTACACAGTTAAAAAAAAACCCAACCAACAAAAAAAATTATGAAACCCATCATCTGTAGAATTTGGCTTGTAAATCAGCAATGAATTTCAAGGCAATATTATTATCCCCAAGAGATAATTAGATGACATTAAATTACCAACCAGTTGAAAAAAGAAAGAAGTTCCTTCGGTCCACAGTCCTCAAGGTTGTACGCATTTAATGGACAGACTATAGCTCTTATGCCTCCTATTCCCAAACTGGCTGTGAGTAACGCAAAGTAGAAGACTATTTTCTGCTCCCTTTTGGTTAGTGTATGAAGAATATGTCGTCTGTCAATGTAAATATCTTCAAAGGGGAATGCCACAACAGGTAGTAGGGCTGTGCCTGGAATTGGAAAGAAAATTGTCATTTGAAATGGATTAGAATAAAACTGATGAATAAGATTTCATTGGTTTCTTTTTAAGCACTTAAGTTGGGAAAACCACGTGAAAAAATAAAAGATATATAATAGAGGACTGGAAAAACCTAGAGTCTTAGTTCTGTAAAGAGCCAGAACTTTTCTGGATGTCACCACATAGAGTAAAGCAAGAATACTGAGGGCCTTGAAGAAAACAATTTTCCTCTGAAATCCTCATAAGGATTCAGGTTCTTCAAATCAACTGAAGAGCTCAGTCTGGAGCTCTGTAGCTCCTCTCACTGGCCTTCCACATTACCTCTACATAGAGGGCAGCAGCTCTCCACTTGCCAGAGGGCATTAATTAAAATATATAACTTCACCTGATGAACCACCTATCAATCAAGAAAACCATCCCATGGTGGAGTGTAGCCTTTTTTTTTTTTTTTTAAAATATCTTCTTTAAAGTCCAGATTTTTTTTGAAAACCATAATTTAACGAAGAAATTAAAAAACTATGGAAAAATTTCTTTTTTCCTCCTGCAGCTTTATGGAAAATACATGATTTCCAGAAGCTTTACCTAGAGAAGCACTGCCATGAATTACATTTACCACCTGCAGTCTGCAAAGCAAGTCTTTCAGATTTAATAAGCTGCAGATTCTTCAAGTTGCAACTGGAGATTAAACTGAAAATATATTGATGTATCAACAACACTAACATTAGCTATAACCCAGACTACTTTTGTGCAAATCCTAACAAGTCAGGAATGTTTGATGATCTCAAAAAAAAAAGTTTGATTAAAACAGTACCAAATACATCAAATTCTGTTTGTGTCACCAGTCTTCTACTTTAAGATATGTATTGAAAGGACAAGTGGCAGGAGATTCCAAACCAGAAGCCCATGGGAAAAAACAGCAGAACATAACAGCAATTGTTTTTCCAGGCTGCTTGCACAACAGTTTTGAAGTCAGCTCAAGAACATTTGAGGAGTGACTCCAATTTATTTTTTTCCTTACTTTGTTTCATGTCTAAGTAATAACACAACTGGTTATTGCAGAAATCAGACTTGCTTATGGTAACAACTGGTCCAACTGAAAAGTGTTTCTACCAGCTTGGTTTAAATTGACAGAATAATCACCACCTGTGAGATACACTGATTTGCTACAGAACAGTAATACTTAATCTGAACAGTGCTTTTACATAAAAGATCTCCCAAATAACAGGTGGGGAATATTCAGAATGTCTTAACAGAAAGCAGGCTCCAATACAGATATTTGGCTAGACCCTCTCTACTTAAAGCAAAGTTTATTTATACTGGTATGTGCTTAAGTACATCTTTCCCTCTTGTCCAAATACAACAGTCATATTCCTTTACATACAATAAAATCTTACTGCCAACAGCTGGAAAACAGTTTTCAAACTATATTTCCAAATAAAGCCTCCAATCTGTTCCAAACACCTTAGATTCTTGCTAAAGAGACCAATTTTAAGAGTTGAGCGTCCACGTCTTGAATGGCTACATCACTTTAGAGCAGTTGTTTGTGCATCACCTACTTACACAACGCACATGCAAACATTCCTTGGTCTTGTTCAAAGCACTGCCTCACAAAAGCTTGTAGGCAAAATTACCACAGTACGTTTTTTAGAGGAGAACTTCAGTAATTAGTTGTTTCAGGAGGTGGCCACAAGTTTGGAGAAAGTTATCAGATTTCAGCCACAATGCTCAATAATGCTCATCTGCAACAGAATTACTAAAACATTAAATAGTCACCAGGCTGTCACCTACCTAGGAAGTGTAGAAACATGCAGATGCATACAAGCTTGATCCTCCCCACAAGGCATTCGGCAAGCCAGCCAACCAGGACTGGTGTCAACATGGAGGTGCCTACAAAGCACATGTTGACAATAGCTGCCTGGTAGTTGCGATAGCCAAGTTTGACAGTACAGAAGAGGATCATATTGCAGACAATGCCAAAGAAGGTGAATCTCTCACACAGCTCCACCAGCAACACACAGATAGCCTCTTGGATTTTCTTCTCAGGCTGCGACAGATTTCCAGCATGGCTGCTTCTCCCAGGTAACAGTCTTTGCTCCTTATCAGCAGAGTGGTTCCAAAGTTGCTTCTCTTGCGTATCTCTTCTATTTGCACCAGCCATGTTTGTCTTTTTTTGAGTACGACCAAGTAGAGCAGCTTAAGTAACAGGTATACTTCTGTTCTCATCCGCTGTAATTAGCAAGCTGGTTAGACTCTTGCTTTGAATTCCACACTTCACTACTACAATTTCTTAGGGCACCTGTCACCTTTGTGACATTACATACAGGATCAAAGAGTATAAAAAAAAAATAAAGAGCTATATCAACATTTCTGCTTCTGAATTTAGCAACCCTTAGGAACTCAACCTTTTTATTTAATTAGTTCTTTTTGGGGTGAACAGGATTTTTTCCCCAGAATTATATTACCTATTAAATTAGTGGAGCCAATGCTGTATGTACAGCTCTATCTGTATGTTAAAGATAAAGGCTTAAATACACAGGAAAGCTAACATTTTTAGTAGAATTCAACTAAGAGATCAGGAAAATAATTTGGTTAAAATAATCTGATACTTTAATTAGGTAACAAGTGAAAAACTGCAAGCAGAGATAAAGAGGATTTTTTTTCTAAGGTTAACAGTATCTAATCATTATTACATTTCTTGCTATTTTCAGTTGAAATTCAGATAAAGTTAATTATAAAAATAAGTAATGCTACTGCTTGTAAGTTAGAGAAACAAATTTTAAAAGAAACTTGAATGTATTAGCAAAGAAAAAAAAAAAAAGACAAAAAGCATTCCAAAGCAACCTAAACCAGAATTGTTTCTCTTGGACAGATACTGAGCCACAGCTACAATGCATCATAAGGGGCAGGGACACGGGTGACGTGCTCTTTCATATCAACCAAACACAATCACCAGCTTCAAAATAAATTAGGAAGAGAAACTTAAAGCCCTTTATAATGCTCCTGCTGCCTTATCCACAGGGACATTTGCACATTTCCCACATCAGTTTCTCCATTTTGCAGAGATCATTGAGATCACTAGCACATCTTAAAAATACTTCCAATCAAGAACGAGAAACATTCTGCATTTATTTTGTGAAAATGCATACACATGTTACAAGGCAATGGTAAATCAGGCTTGCTTCTCTAAATAGAGTTTTCAACGCCTCTGATGGTATTTTTTTTGAGACATAGGCTCCACTGTTTGTTTCCATCTGTCCATATAGCTACTGAAATGTTACCTTTTCAGATCTATTTAGCACATGAGAACTCCTACATCCCAAAACAGACGCACAATAGTACATAACTAGTATGGATAAAGATAGATTCTAAGATTACCTCCAGAAATTAAAAAAAAAAAATTCTCTTAATGTTGCTGTCAAGTTTTGGTTTACTTCCCTGGCTTGTTACTAAAGCAACTGTGATGCATACACAATGCCCAGAAACTCTGAAGCTTAAATTTAAGTAACAATAGATTGCTCCCCAAAATAATTCTTTTTTTTTAAAAAAACTAGTACAAGTCTAAAGCAAGATCTTAGATACCAAAGAACTTAGAGTTTTCAGATAAGCCCAGATAGGAATGTGTAGCATGCCAAGAATTATTTGTCTTCTGATCTACAATAGCTAAAATGATCTCCATTTGGACAAATCAAACAGAAAAGTTCAAACTAGAAATCACCTGTAACTCAGCTTAGCTTCTCCATCAAAGCCTAATGAAACCAATCCCAATTAAAACAGGATAGGGAATAATAATTTGACTAAAGGGTGCATGTGTCTTTTGTTGCATACAGAATATCTTATCTACCTCCTCATGAAAAAAAAAAAAAAACTCTTTTTTTTTTTAAGGAAATATGACCCTTTTTCACAATCAGATAGAAAACATCAAGATAAATACACTCCTGATTCTATAGATATTTCAATGTAAAACAGTCTCCTTTCCTACAACTTATTTTAAAAAGTGCAAAGTTTACCTGTTGTCATGGGTGCTAGCAATTCAGAGTGAATCATATCATGGGAACCAGTGGAGACAGCAAGGGTACTAGCTGGGATGGCTGTATCTTAGTCCTCATATGCTCTCATTTACCCTAATTTTGGGTTACAAGCTGGGGAAAAGAAATAATTGACTGAGCCTTATAAATGCCCCAGAAAGCAGGAGGTGGGTGATTTTGATTGCCTCTTTTGAATTGCTTTTGCCTGTGACTCATATGGGTGTGGTGGCTATGACAGTGATAGATCACAATCAGTAAATAAGTTAACATGCTCAATGCTAAGATAATATACAATTTCATATAACAATATCTTTATTGATTTTTTTTTCCTAGTCACTTCTGCAGCAATCATAGCAATCATATCTAATTATTTCACATGGTTTAAGTTGAATTCTAGTTCAATCACCTGGCATTCATGTGGCTTATTCTTAATACACAAGGTAGTAGGATTGCATAATACCTGATAAAAAGCTTTTTTTATTTGAATTAACATATGTAGAGTTTTATATGTACACTGAAGCAAGTAGAAACTAGCTGTAACAAATAACTTCTATTGCAAACTCAAGCCCTTCTAGAAGTACCTCTGTCTTCCAGTAAGGACTTAGTGTATTTTTTAAAACAAATTTTCTTTAAAGGATAGCTCTCAAAATGGGACAATTAGATCTTGTAGAGAGGTTTATAAAAATATTTGCTCTCACATGACAGTGTCAGCTCACTAGAGGTCTGACCATTAATAAAAAGAGTTGCTATTTTTTGCCTATCAACCAGGGTAGAAGGTTATGTCTCATACTAGAATCCGTAAATTAGCATTAGGCAAGTGAATTAAGTTGGACACGTTGGAACTGAAATTTCTCCGACAAGTGACAGTTGTCAGGGTTTTTTATTGTGGGGGTAATGTATTGAAATTAAAGAGGCAGAACTTCAGTGTCCAGCACAATAGTTCCTCTGGCTAAAAGGCAGTATGCTCTAAATCTCTTTGTGTGTTCTAGAAGAGTCACTATCTCTAATATCTCTAGTATCTTAGCACCTTTAATTCAGCTTTAGTCTTACTCTTTTAAAGAATATGTGATGTTCATAGCAGCAGCTGTGGTTCCTGCTAAGTATCTGGGAGGTAAACATAATTCACACGGACAGATTGACAATGCAACACAACAATTTTGACACTGTAAATGAAAAAATTACATGGGTCAAAACTCTCTAATTAGCTCCAGGATTCTCATTAACTAATATGGATTGAGAAGTTGGCTCAATGACCACTGACCTGAGGACTTCAATTGCAGTCAGAGCTAAAGCATTGGGTGACAGTTTTGCCAAACAGGGGCAAACGTGCCTGGGGCTCACTGCCTGATGGTGTAAACACAGGTCCAAGGTGGTAGGTTGAGCAGTCAGCCACAGTACAGAAACACTGCTCAAAGCTGGATGTAAGAAAAGGAGAAAGCAGGAAAATGCTGCACAGACAAGGCTGCGGGAATGCTTCTCACATTGAGTGTCTTGCTACAGCTCCAGGTGACTAATTAGAAGAGTTATAAGGTTAGTGACAGAAAAAAAAAAGAGATGTGGCAAAAGCACAGGCAAAGACTAGACTTCATGCTTTTCAAAATCACCACTTCAATTTACTTCTCTTATGTATATGAGAAATGCTCAATTTAACACATAACAGCAGTTACCAGCCCAAGTTTGATCCCTGTAGGATGCCCTTCTGCAAGGGCAGCTAACCATCACTTTCTGCAGGCACTGCTCATGCCTGCTTTCATCTAGAGCAATGGAGGAAGGGTCAGGCCCTCTAAAATTGGGTATATCCTTCTCTCTTTTCTTTTTCCTTCCTTGCAGTTACATCTATAGTAGGGGAAAACTCAACGAATACAAATTACAAGCCTTTTGAGGCATAGAAGTCTTGTACAGGTTGGAGATGACCTGCCACTTGTGAATGTGCTTCACAGGACTTCACAATAGCTGTAAGGACAGAGTTTAATTGTAGAAGAGGTAAAATATAACATTTGTTTATATTAAAAAAAAAAAAAATATTTAACTTCTAGTATGAATTTCTTTGTCTTTTTCTGTCAACATTTTTATTCTTTTTTGTCTTTTTTCCCCCCATCTCTATGTGTCACTTCAGATAATATCTTATTCCCTATGTCCTATGTGGTATTTCACAGGTGAATAATGAAAGTTCTTCTATTTAAAAAGTTAATTTAGACAACTGTTTTAGCAATTTCTGGAACTGCAGTCTCAGAGAATTCTGGCTGCTGTGCAGGTAGTCTTAAATAAGAAGTGGGACAGAATATGACAGTGCTTCTTTTGAATTCACAGCATTTGAAACCTATATGTATTGCTTCTGAAGAACTTCATCAGCATCAGTGAAACGCTGACTAACATTTGTCTGACTACATACCAGAAGAACAAATACAAGCAAAATCCAAGTGCCCTGTGAATCGTGTAAAAGGTCAATTAAGAAAAGGAAAAGTAGTCACTGGGAGGTTGAGAAAGCTTTTTTTGTGAAATCTGTTAGATTACAAAATCTACTCAAAATTGTTTTATACTTTAAAAAGATCTACTAAATGTTATAAAAGTATACTCTGAGGGCTGAAAAATCACATCTATGAAATAACCTGTTACTAAAATTACTGATTATATGATAAATTCTCTGGGAAGACTATGGTACCATGTCATCTTTGAATAATTTTATTCTCCCTTTAGAATGTATTCTGGCAAAACTTTCCACCCTTTAGGCTGATGTAACCGAGAACCTTAGCCCAGTTCTGCCTTGCTGCAAGATAAGATGTAATGTCTTGTTCCACAGCAACTTTTATCTGTGAAAGTGCAAGACAAGGGTGAGACTTTAGGGAGAGGCTGTGTTTTAAGAAGTGTATTTGTTTATTCTTCCTTGTGCAGTCAAAATTAAAAATTATGCAGGAAAGCCATTTTTTCCTCATTCTGGTGAAAGATATCATATCAAGAAAGAAAATAAAATCTTTCTGTCAAGAATGCCCAAGAGGTCCCGATGGAGAGAACAAGCAGGACCTCATCTGTAAAAAGCTTTCTTTTCTCTGCTTGTCCTATGAAATTCTGCTGTAGCCATTACTCCCCAAGTTCTACTTTTTCTCCAGTGTGATATTTTTTTCTCTCTCCTTCTCCTATTGAAGTGGGGAGTGTGGCTAAAGCACAGAACTGACAGGAAGCAAAACTTCCATAGCTTTTTACACAGTACCTAAGCAAGAGCAAGTGCAAGAAAATGTAAGACATGGACATACTTGAGCAAGTCCAGTGAAGGGCCACAGTGAGGGGACTGATGCACCTCACATATGAGCAGAGGTTGAGAGAGCTGGGACTGTTCAGCATAAAGAAGAGAAGGCTCAAGGGAATCTTATTTTTATAAATACCTGAAGGGATGGTGCAAAGAGAAGAGCCAGACTCTTCTCAGGACAAGAGGCAATGGGCTCAAACTGAAACACGGGGAACTCAATTTAAACATATGTAAAAACTTCTGGGGTTGTCAAACATTGGAGGAGGTTACCCATGGAGGTTGTGGGATCTCCATCCTTTGGGATATTTGAAACTCAGCTGGACACAGCACTGAAGAACCTGCTGTAGGTGACTACTTTTAAGTAGGTGGGGTGGACTAGACAATTGCAAGAGGTGCCTTCCAACCTCAACAATTCTGTGGCTCTGAGGAGCAATAGTAAATACTTTGCCAAAGCAGAATATAAGCAAGAAGATAATAGAGGAAAGAAAGACAGTTGCGGCGTATCCCTTCTATGAGGGAGAAAGATTTGCTAATTTACTTTTATAATTTTGCTTCAGGGACATGGTTTTAAATTTGCTGATCCTCAAACCTTTGCTATAGATGAAAATTATTTTGGCATGATTACTCCATTCCTTCAAACTGCACGTTTTATTTTGGAGATTTTGTTCAAACATACATAATTATCTATGCTAAGCAGTTTTTCATATGTTCTAAGGCTTTTGTCTTATTGCACCTAGTTGACGGTTTTATAATTCAGGAGTAATTGAATTGCAATTATTTTTCATGATGCATGGTATGGTTTTATATCCCATTGTTGGCAGATATTCTTTATGATGTCGTTTGGTCTAATGGGAAAATTAGAAGTAGCTCTATCATATAGAAAGATGGCTTTTTTGTGTCATGTTATAGTTTGTAGATGGCACTCAGGATATTTTCTTTTGACATATAGATTTTTTGGTAGAGACTGAAATGAGATTCTAAAGCAGGGTTCACAATTGAGACAATATTATCTGTACACCCAAGATGATTTCAACTATTCTGCCATAGTGACAGTTCATTTATATTCAAGTCCGTTTAGTAGTGCGGTTAGTATTGTAAAATACATATAGAAGTACTATGTGGTGGCAGAGTTTCTGCTCTAAATTCATCCCTGATCCAATGTAACCAGTTTCAGAGAAGCCAGGAAAAGATGTCAGCATCTCTCTTAGAAGCAAATATTCATCAAAACAGGGGATTGACAGTAGATCTCCCACCTCACTGAAGAGCTTTCCAACCACTGCAGTGCCTAGATAGTCTCTTAATCTCTCCTGTTGGAGATGTAACACATTGTGTAAAGCTTTATGAGCTGTAGGGAAGCTGACTTTGTAACCTAGAGATTACGGCTACTCTCCTGGAATTTGGGGAGAGGGAAATTCAAGGCTCTGTCAATGAATAGTTAATTATGTCTCCAAAATAGATAGTCCTCAGCAGAGAGGAGTGAGAAAGCACTATCTAAGAAAAGCAGTTTGGCACACTGGATGTAGGAAAAGAGTAGAAAATGAGAGCTGAATGCTAGAGCCAGTGCAGCATCCTTTTACAAATGGAAAACGATTGCTTTAAAGTTTTCAGTTTTGTCCACAAAATAATATCTGGAATCTCACAGATTTGCATGGTATGAGTCAATGGTCATATGAAACCCAAAACATCTGTCCATATAAAATTCTCATAAACAGATGATCACATAAAAGTTGATAACAGAAAGTTCCAGGTAGCCATCTTGAAACCTTTTTTATTTCCCTGTTGGGTTCATACACATTGTAAACTGGTACAGGAAAGAGTGTAACATAACCTTATCTATTTAGCTACAAACTGGAATGTCCACAAGCTGAAAATTATGTGTGTTACTACAGACTCTGTCTACAGTACCTTGAGTGACTTGATAGAGGGAGAAACTGGCAGAACTGAAAATGCTGGTCCTTGTAATAGCCAATATTTTCATATTAAAATTGGGTTTTAATAGAGTTTTCAGTTTTCATGAAAGATGTCAGCATTGCCAGCAGGTCAAGGGAGGTGATCCAGCACCCTCAGCGCTGATGAGGGGATGTCTGGAGTACTGGATACCATGTCTTCAGTTGTCAGCTATTTGCCTAAAATGAGTGCAATTAAAGTTACACTTCTTATCTGTTGAAATGTACAGTAGAACTGTTTCAAAATTAGCTCTTATTCTTATGGTGATGGCAAGCAAGTTGGAATTTTGTACAAGGCATGATCCAAACATAGATTTGTTTTCTTTTGTTAAGGGTTTCAGGATGTATCTTCTGACATCTTCTAGTCTGAATAGGTCTGGGCAAGTCTGGATCCCGATGTGGTCTCCCAAGCACCAGCATTTCTTTAAGCCTTCTCTTTTGTTTGTTATTTAATGTGGAAGCCACATACATCTTCTAAAGTGAGAAGCCACATGTTGCTGCTTTTTTTCTCTGGGACACAACTACATTAAGGGCCTCTACGTTATATGCATTTAACAATTGGAGTGAACTTTGTCTGGTGTGCCAGCACACCAAATTAGCGAGCTATATGTAGTAAAAACTGCTGCTGCTAGGACCTAATCCAGCATAAGGACAGGTAAATATACAGTTGCAGTTATATATAAATTGTACTTTTAATTATTGGAATAAGAAACCAAAGGTCTTTTAGGATACTTCAGACAATAAAGTCTACATTGAGCTCTTTATCTTCTCCAGCGAAGAAAAATAAGAATTCTTGATCTAAACCCCTGGGAATGAGGCTCATCCATAATTTGAAATATGCAGGTCATTAGGAGTTTCCCTTCTTACTAAGGAGGATTGTATCATGTTATTTCCATCTGTTTAGATGTAGATGTATAGGCGTCCTAATAATCAGCCTTCTTTCTGCTTGTCTTCCCTTTATAGCATAGTGAGACCATGAAAGTGACTAAAGCCCACCGTCATCATATGGCTGCTCAAAGCGTGTTCTCCAGACATACACACACACATTTTGTTCCAAACAGCTTTTCTGAAATCTGATTTTCAAATGCAGGTGACAAACAGTTAAGATTTCAGTAATAATTCTGGGAAATTCCGTGCATGGTTTCTGAAGGCACAGTCTGTGTGCACCTCTATTTGGTTTTCAAGGAAGTCAGCCGTTGCTTGGGATAACATATAATTTTCAGCCAGTGGTATGGGCCATAAACTTTCCATCTTCTCTTCTTTGTTCCTTTTCCTGGTACACTTGAACCAGAGTTTGAGAAAGGGGCTGCACTGAGGCTTAGGTCTCACCATATCTGCCTCTAGGATTTTTACAGCCTCCAAATATTGGTCCAGGAGCACACAGGAACCTTAGGAAAGGGCAGTATCCTTGGTCCAGATATGAGTTTTGATGCAAGAATGGCTTGCCTTATCAGAAGTTCTGAGCACCTCCTGTCTTCACATAATCCACAAAAGCTACGGCTGCCTGGTGCCTAAGAAAAAGCACAGGATAAACTCCAGTCTTCTGGCACCAAGACCTCCAGATTTCAACACAACCCAAGTCCTCACCTGATTGTTTATAAGTTTTGCTAATTCTGTACTAAAATACTGTCACTGAATCCATCTAGTACTTTATTCCTACAATCCTTCAAAGTGATGCAATGGAGAGGTTAATTATGTTTATGTAGGCGAAAAGAGAAGGAAACCTTGGATTCACTCATTTTCTCCCTGACTTTCATTAGTTAGCTGGAGTAAAACCTAATATTAAACCACTGTACAGCTTATAATAGTGTAGTCTGAGTTTTCTTTAAATATGGCAAGACAGCATGTACACAACTTATTTATTAATGGAGACAAGACAGATTAGTGTCTGTTACATGTTTGAAGTGCTTTACCTATCATATCAAACAAAGCATGCTCTCTTATTAAGTGCAGCTCAGTTTTTTTGCTTTAAAATCATTAATACCTATAAAAAGGAGAGGGACACCAGATACCAATATAGCAGAGAGTGAAAGCAGTATGTTGATATAAAAACCCCAAATATATATTTTTGAGAACATGGTTAAGGAGTCATCATTGCAGAAGCATGATTTTAAAGACCCACTGACACTCCCAGTAGATGGTGCTCAGTTCCATCAGGTTCTGGTGCTTTTGAAAATCAATAGACATTATAAAGCTTGGAGAGTGTTCAACGGCTTGCACTGATGGTGTGTGAGAGTAAGGAAATACGTTTTGTTAACATGAAAGTGTGGGCAACGTCTATATTTAATTTTCTATAGTCTTGCTATTGAACGTCGCAGGTGAAAAAAACCTTAGTAATTAACTTAAAATTGAGCAATGGATTAACATTTTTCAACTCTAGTTTCTGTTTAACCTGCTTTCAACTGAAACAGATTAAAGAAAGCTCACATAATCTTTTCCACCGATGTCTGTCCCAGGGTAGTGATTTCTTCAGCTGCAAGGTTGTAGGAAGTGAATGCCTGCCCATGCCTCATATGCTGAGATCAGTATGTCATGTAACTTTATAGCTGTCTGTAGTTCTGGGCCTCTGCTATTTGATGACTTGACTACACTCTTTCCTGACTACTTATGGCAGTTTAAAGACGCTACTGAATTTCCAAAGGTATAGTTACTCCCACCTAAATTCCAGTCTCTGAGATCTGAATTTGTGTTTGGAAGTATTGTTTTCAATTCCTGCTTAAAAGGCATACTACAACCATCAATGGCTGTTACACCTGCTATTCAGCGCTCATGCAGAATGCTTGTCATGTTCAATGTACAGGTACAAGAACCGCCTGCAATATCTGTCTGTGCAGTCTTCAAGGCATGGAAGCAATTTAAGGGAATGAATACTGGAATAATTATTAACTTTGTTTATATTTGATGCATCTTTAAGATTGGAATTTGTTGGTTTTTAAACACTGGACTTTAAATTTCACTCTTAATTGCTGGTGTGTGAATTTTGTTATAGAAATACAATTGATTACATGGTATTTAAAAATAATCCTACCCTATTTTGAGAGATGCAATGTACTACATTTTGAAACATTCATTTTTCAGAGAGGTGCACTTGAATGTGTGATTCCAAAACAATATAATCAGACCAAATAGCTTTATCAAAGATAGCAATTCAAGGCTTTTAGTGCAAATGCATCACAAATGCTTACACTTAGAAATTCTCTTTGTAAGATTGTGTTTACAGACTCTGCCACAATAGGTAAAGGAACAAAAATATCTTTGATGATTTAGCAGAGAAAAGGGTAGTACTGAAAAAGAGATGAGAAAGAATGGGATGCAAGCCACTATTGAAAAATAATTGATACTGTTACAGAAAGAAGGGCTAAACTCAAAAAGAAAGACAGAGGGAATAATAATGAAATAAATTTGGTATGAGGTGTTCACATTTTACAATTAGATACATAAGCGTTTGTACATCCATACAGTTTTGTCACATTTATACTGCACATTGACCTAAAACCACATTTGAGTTTCTCAGCTTTCTTTCCCATTGCTTTCTCCTTGACAGAGTTTTTGAAGATCTTAGATATGAAATCTCTTAGTGAGACGTACATCAAGTAATTATACTTGTGGCAGAAGAGATGAAGGTGGAGGAATGCAAACTAGGTTTTGGTTATCACACTATGATTTGACAGGAGAAGAAAAGCAAAGGCACACTAATTTCCTCACCCAGTTCCTCAGGCTGAGTTGGAACAATGAAGGAGAAGACTACATGCCAAGTGATGCACAAGGGGACCACATGGGCTATACTGTTTAACAATGACACAGCCATGTAACCAAAATGCTTGCCTTACTCCATGCTTAACAGTGGGCATGAATTTTGGAGGAAAGACCTCGGGCTGTAACAGAAAAAAAGTCTGGAAGTAGCCCTAGAAATCAGTCTGCACACATAAGGAACCAATACTTCAGTCTTAAGTAAAGACTATATTTACTTCTTGCAGTCATAGTATCTCTCTATCTGCTATTCACAATTCCCTTTCCCAAACAAAACAACACAAACATACTTGAGAGAACAGTAAGACAAGCACTTTAAAAATAGTAAGTGTTAAACTTCGGGTGACCTGTGCAAATCTGTTCAGTCTTTTTTTTTTTTTTTTTTTTTTTTTTTTCTTGGTTTTGTAAAACC
>VZRU01009196.1:124136-155748 GCA_013398155.1 Pedionomus torquatus
GGGGGGAGGGGGTTATTTGTTTTGTTTTGCATGTAACAGTCTCTAGAAAGGGTCTGTTTCTATTTTTAAAGCAATTCTGAAGTAAGCTAGATATCAGTGAAAGCTGCCAGATACCCAGTAATGGGATTCTTTCTTTTACTTTTTTGGTTTTTGGTGGGGATTTTTTTTTTTTTTTAATAGAATGGGAAAAAAATAACTTCTCCAATAAATTTGGTGTTTCTAAATGCTGGTCAGGACAAACCTCCTCTAGGAGTTTAAATTCCTGTAGTCCATTCAACCTCCAGCCTGTTGGCTGCAGCTACCAACAAAGGCTTACTTAATGAGTGCCAATTGTGACAGTACATTTTGCAATGCTGAAGGACCAAAGGGCATGCAACCTGCTCTGAGAAAAATGCCTTGTCTCAACTGGGGAGAGTGTGAAGCAAAAAAAAATAAAATACTGCCACAAAAAAACAGACAGTATTGAGGAGCCTCTGCCTGATAAAGACTGAAAAATATTTTAAACCTCATTAGAAAAATAAAGTTTGCCTATTTCTCCTGTTTCATACACTGTGCAGGCAATGAACACATATGCTGTCACATTCATATTTTACGGGCTCTTTTTTCCCCCCCAAACCTTCGTACCTCAGATTTGAACTTTAAACTTGTGACAGTGTTATGTTCATTAGAATAAGAATCACTTGCTATTTCCATTGCAAAGCTCCCCCCCAGAGGTTATCTTAGCTGTTTTATAAATCATATCAGGAGGAAAGCTGGCATAAAGGTTGACAGCTCACTCTAGATAATCATTTCCCTTTCTCTTAAGTGACTTTAAGGAGAAAGGAGCGTGTAGCTTGCCAGTTCAGTTTTTAGTGGTCAAGCATCCCCATCTAACCACCACCAACACACTGGCTAAATTAGCTTTTTAAGCATTTTACTGAAATGCGGGAAAATTACAGTCCTGCTCACAAGGAGAAAGAATCTCAAAACGTTCATCAGCTATCAAGCTGTATTTTCTCCGTCCTCCCAGGGCAGAGCTCATTACACAGAATGGCATGAACTCCAAGGCCGTTTGACATAGGCTGGCACTCGAAGGGAGGCTGGGGTTTTGATTACTGTTGATTTATCAGCTTCCTCAAGAGTTGGACTGATTAGACTAATGGCTTATACAGGATATGATTTCAGGAGAAAAGTCCTGTATCGTGGGGGCAGACAAATGAAGCAAGTTAGGAAACAGAAGCTAAAACTGAGGGCAATAGTCTCTTAAGTAGAAACTTAAAGGGAATAAACAGGCATCAGAAGAATCCCAGGTTTAGAAGAAAAGATCATCCTGTGTATTATACCTTTCCTACACACATTAATAAAGGTAAATCCTGCCCAGAGACACTGAAACAGTCTGAAACGGTGCCAAATCTTCCCAGGCTAAATAAGAAGGAAAAAAAAAATAAAGGGAACTGTACCTTTAACACTGCACTTCACCATGACCTGATTACAGGCTTCTTGGAATCAATAGGAATCTTACACTATTTCTACAGGACTTTGGGAGCCAGTGTGGTTAGAAAAGAAGGGTTCACTAGAGCAAGTGAAGTGGGGAGGGTCACAGGCAGCAGATGAAAAGCCTTTCTTGGAAATTAGTAGTGAACGTAGCAAATATTAAGGAAGAAAAAAAACACCTGAAACCATTAACTTGAAAAGTAAGTATGATTCATCTGCTAATCACTGCATCTATCCCTGAAATTGTTGTCTCTTATTTAAATAAGGACAATAAGACTGTCCTTTATAAAACAAATAATCCTGAAAGTGTATATCAGTAACTAAGATGTAGAGAGCTTATTTTCTCACTGACTCATAATACGGAATCAGAAGACAAATTCAATTCAATGCCATTAGGAAGAATAGAAACCAACCCTGAAAAAAGAATACCTTTTTACACAGCGTATAATTGGACTTTGAAATTAATTTATCTTGGAAGCCAAGAACTTGACAAGATACAAAAAGGGACTAGATATTTATGCAGACAATAAAAATTATATCAAAAAATATTATTTTTCAGGAACAAATGCTTGAAAAATATATTAAATTTTATATTGAGATATTTAGCAAGTGTAAACTGACCAGCCCAAGCTGACAAAGACAATAAGTAGTTCAATTTGGTTAGCCACAAATCGTTAGCTATAGTGGTGTGGAAATAAAGGAACTTCTGAAAGTAGAACAGAATCTGAATCTTAGGTAATAACTCAGATGAAATAATTCCAGTTAAAGAGATAGTACATAAAGCACTATACCTTGCAGATATTACTCACTCTCTGTCTGCCCGTACTTTTATTAAGCTGATCTTAGCTTGTACAAAACTCCCAGCAACCAAATTAATCTTATATCTTGTACACCCTGATAGTTTAAGAGATTGGCAGCCTATTTACACTGAGGGAAGAGATTCTATGTAAGCATTACACAGCTGTTTACACACGTAAATCTTAAAAGAACAAAGGATTACACATGACGCCAGCCAGTGAAGTGGGTCAGAGTTTGCAGATGGGCAGGAGGGCACAGAACAGCTTCCATCACCAACTCCTCACTACAGGGTGCTGGGTCTTTATTTCCCAGGGCTGTCAGGCTCCCTCAGGTCCACATGAAGATGTTTTAAACTGCACAGATTCTTAGACCGGTGCAAAACCAACCAGGATTGTTTACCTGATTTTTTGACATGAGTTTTTGTAAGCACTAGGAGAGCTGGGTGTGCATTTGATGTTAAGCGCATATTATGCCCAGCCCTTGCCTGTCACCGAGTTCAATGCCGAGAAACAGAACTAGGAGGCAAATGCGAAATCAATGTTTTGTTTGCTCTAAAGGAAGCAAGGAGGTTAGGAAATTGTGAAGCAGAGCCTCTGTGTTGCGTTCTTCATCCTAACTTGTTCTCAGTGTTGTTGTATGCATTGCACTAACTGCTTATCTACACAAAAATGACACTTCATGCTCATTGAATGCAAATTCTTCGAAATGAAAAATGGGAAATATTAAAAAAAAAGGCAATGATTTGGGATTTCTAGTGAAACTACCTTGGGATGCTAAGTAGTTAAAACTGACTTAGTTTTTCACATAGCCATTAACTTCTTTAACAAGAATCTGCTGGAACAACGATGCAGCTATTCCAGAGCCTCGCTGAGAGTTGTTATTGCAGTTAAGACCAAAGTGTGCTTTTAACTTTGCAGCTTGTGATGAAAGACAGTTGTTGCATCAGTGGCAGTTCCTGGCAATACTGTCTTAGATTCCCAGAGATGAACATGCCTTGGGTAATCTCACAGAAAACAGTGAAATGTGGCTGGGTGCCGAGGTCAGTGACAAGCTTAGGACACAAAATAAGAATCACTTGGGCCCATTGTCCCCAGGAGGACAAGGAACATGAAGCATCTTTCAAGAAGACAGCAGTATTCTTCTCCAGTGGGAAACAAGCTTCTCCCTGTTTTGCTGCATATTTTTAGCTTTGGTCAGAGATGTGAAAAAGCTAGGGTGGTACTTGCTCCTCCCTTGCACTTCCCTGGCAGTTTCTAAGGACAGAGCTTCATTTCACCATTATATGCCTTCTGAGAGAGAGAAAGATCATTCATCGGGGTTAGTGACTGTTTGGGACAAGAAATGTCTTGGAAACAGCAATGTCTTGGGTCCATTTCAATGAGAGCTAAATATTAAGGCATCTAGAAGGCCACTTCCATTTTGCCTTTGATTGAGACACCGAAGATAATCTTATTATTGTAAAGATGTAATTTATGCAGAATTGATAATAAAGCCTGATACTCCAGTTACATCTCTGCTTTCTAAAAGCATCGGCCTGTGGTACAGGATAAAAATACTGCCTTGTTTACTCCAGACTCACCTTAAACCCCTAACACAGACTTTACACGGCCTTTTTGCATTTGCTATTATAGATGCCAAGCCATTAGTATGCCTGCCCTTTTGTATTAACCTGAAATTATTAAATTAAATGTTTATGATTATGGCTGTATTTCATTGTTCCTTGAATGTGGACAGTTCAATACAATTTTTAACCTGCCCATGCTTGCTGCCGGGGGGCTGTGACTCACGTTTGTTTGAAAAGAGGCAGCACTCCCAGACTGTCACTCACCTGGGTTATTAGAAACAGAGCACTTTAAGAATTACTCTGCCACCTCCTCGCCTCTAAATATAGCTAATGTGCGTGGGTCTTAAGCGATTTAGCTAGACTGAGAAAAGGTCTCATTCCAAATAATCAATTAAAAATCCATCATTTTAAGAACTATGTGGGCCTCAGGCCAAATGCATCTTGGATGTAATACCTTTGACTGTTTAATGCTGATATTAATTATTTGTATTACAGCTCCAGATCCAAACTCAGAATGAGATTTCTTTGCACTAGCAAGTAACAAGACCTGTTCCAAAGAGTGAACTATTTAAGCAGGAGTGATGGACAAAGAGCAGCAGCAGAAAATCATCGTTATTCCCCACTTCACGGATGGGAAACACAAAGACAGATTCAATGACCTGCCCAGGGTCACATAGGAAAAAAAGTAATTCATAAATCCCAACACAAGGTCCTAAGCTGTGAGATTTGATCACATTCTTTAATCAATAATAAAACACCACAGATGTCTAAGAATCTAATATCTACAAAATTACTCCAAGGTCTATAGGTATGATACAATTAATTTCCATTAAGAGCAGTGAGATATGAGGGTACTTTGTACTGACCACAAAAGTGGGCCTTGCAGAATTTGCATGTTTTTAATATTCTTTGCATAGAGAATATAAAAATCAAGGGTAGTCTAATTAAAATAAAAATGAGGGGAAATAGTTGCCAAACCTTTGACTCAAGCTAAAACCAAAATAACTGATTCAGGAAGTTAAGCTTTATTTTTATAAAACAACAACAACAAAAAACCAAACCAAACCAAAAAACTACAACAAAACATCTAGAAAAAACAAAGCCTGTAAGTGAAAGTATTTATAATGGATTTTCCTTTTTTAAATGAGAGCGTTTTTTCTCAGCATTATGTGTTGCATTGGCTTAAGCTTCAGGGCCGTACGTTTTTTAAGACCCTCCTCCTCTATCAGCACAAACAATTACCAAGATAAATTCTTACAGATTCACCTGCTTGAAGGATTTGGATTTCAGGAAAAACACCAAAACACCAAGTATCAAAGAACTTGCAACATAATCACAAGAATCAACAATGCTGAATTGCACAAGTCAATACCTGCACGTTGTAAGGAAGAAGTTAAGCATTGTGGGAGAAGTTCAACTCCCCAGCCCCCATAAGGCCAGCTCAGGGAGCTTCCATAAATACCTGAATTCATTCTACCCAAAAAGCTCTGGAGTCTCTTTCAGGTATTTCTACAAATGTAACAGGAATCATCGCTGTGTTGTGCAGTACATAATCAGTCCTTAGCATGTATAGACTATAACCTTAGAGTCTTCCCACCACTCTCTCTTTTTGCTTGTTAAACTGGCAGTAAAAGACATTTACTACTGCTCTGACTTTAAGCCTGAATCTTGCAATGAGTTATGATCGTGTTTAAATATGTGCACAATATACACATTACTGATGCATATATATACACTTTCAGGTGTTGTAACAGGTCTGACTTTTACTTTACACTTTTAAAGCTTGTAGCCAAACTGGAACATATGGCTACAGCTCTGGCTAGAATATCAAACAACAGTACTCATGTTATTTTTAATAAAGTATGCTGCATTTAGAGCATTGATGCCACAATGAAAGTGGAGAAATTAAACCACATTTCATTATAACCTGTCCTAATCCTCCATCACTGTCGATACATAAATCAAACTGATATAAGACTCTCAGAAAAACCCATGGCTAGTACGTTTTAACTACCACTCGTTTTGCAGAAAGACATTACAATGCAATACTATTTTCCTTCCTTCCACTGTTCTACAATGAACTTCGATTCTCTAAGGAATTTACACAGGGAGCCAACCAGCATTCTGTGTTAAAACTATTGCACAGAAGTGCAGAAGTGAGAAATTAAGTTTGCTGCTATATAAGAGATATTGGGATTCCTGGCTGGCATGGAACTAGATGGAAACTTTGTCCCATCAGTGTTTATTCTGATAAGTTATCTCTAGCTGCTGTAGGGTAAAGTTCTTAGGAAATATATGCCGTTGCTATCACTCTTGTCACTTGTGAGAGTTAAACTGCAGATAGGCCTCCCCTCATTCAGTATCCACTCTGTGAATCTTCTTTATCACTGGAAAATTCAGGTTTAAAGGAGATGCCACTACTTGTGACTGGGCTTATTTTTCAAAAGCATAAAAATAATTTAAATCCTTGCAAGCCATTTACGCTGAGTGTGAGCCATATCCCACAAATCAGAACAAAAAAAAATCTCCATTGGCTTCCATAGGGTTTGGATCAGGTGTATTGCACCAGAAGAAACAAGTCAACTACTCTTATTTCTCCACAAATGGTAGTCAAAGGACTTAACTTAAAGTTACTACCAGCCCGTTAAGCAATAGTTATATTTTGTGTCTTTCTAAAGATTCCATAAAAGGTCACAAATGTTTCTAGGTAGCTTGTTTGTTCAATAAAATTTTGTAAAGGAAGGAAACTTAAACCAGTGTTCATGGCAATAATGGAATGTCCACAGAGTTTAACAGGACCTTATGGAGACCAGTAGCAGAAAGATCGTTTTCAGGCAAATCAGGCCACTGGTAGTGTGCCCTTGACTTCCCATATGTAGCTCTAATATCAATTTATCTGCCTTGTCACAGGAAAAGCAGAAGGAACACTGCGTGGTAAGCAGGAGTGAGAAGAGTCCCTGAACTGGCTTCAAAAGTAAAGTGGGCACAATTTCAGAGAGGCTTCTTAGACCCTAGAAATGAAACAGCGCACCTGAAAATTCAGGATTAAATGACTGATGTAACTTCATGAAAGAGTTAAAGAAAACATGAACTAAAAGTAATGGTGAACACATACAATTTTAATATTTGGGGCTAGAATCTACCTTTTGATTATGTGGTTATGCAGGCCAGATAAAGAGCTTCATTTATGCTGCTGCACAGTTGATAGCTTTGAGTGGTGTTAGACTGGTAAGGCAATGAAGTGACTGTGTCATGCACTGTAGTGCTAGCAGCTCAGAAAAATGAAAGAAGGATGGGAAAAAAACTACACCCTCAAACTAAGGAGACTCACTTCACTCTGTTACAAGTTAATTACCTAACTGCTATGAAGCTAAGGGTCAAATTCTACAATCTAGCTGAAGAACAGTCACTTTCAGAGCAAGGGAGGACAGAACTTGGCTTCCATCCTACAGTAAGCATAGTATCTGAAGCTTCCTCTTTAAAAGGCTGCCCATTGATAAGGATGGACTAAGTATTATAACAGATGCTTCTGATAAAAAACACTCATAGCTGGGTATGGTACTCAGTAACAGGTTTCAATAGAGCTACTCAGGTGAGACAGCTGTTGGTTTTGGACTACCAAAGTCCACATGGTAGAAGGACCATGTGTGATTTATAGACCCGAACTTCATTGACTACAGGGTTTTCTGGAAAAGAATATTTAACATTTACTGAACACAAGGCCTAAAGTAGTTGATCTTTTCATTGGCTTAGGTAGACTTCTGATCACAATCTGAAAGACCAAAAGCTGTTGTGCACAGTGATATTATGAAGCCCAAAAAGTAGGAGTATGAAATCTTCATCCTTGTTATCATGTCCGGATGGTTGGTGACCAAAAGTCACCATCTGACAATTAGTTGTTCAGTTGGCTGTTGAAACAGTTCAGGATCTCATTTCACTTCCCAGCAAATGACAGCATGTGACTGTTGCAGCAATGTTTTAGTCAGGCTTCACAGGAGGATCCGAGAACTGAGTTGTCGTCATTGACTGGTTATTCTCTTCCTTCTTCTTGTAGTTCATTCAGGTCATTGTTGAGGTGGGTATAACAAGCTTTTCTATTCCTGTCCTTGGAATAAGGAGTAGGGGAGCAACATACTAAGTATTATCTGCCTTTTTAGGAAGATTGTCATTTGGCTGCCTCATGTGAGATTTATTTATCTGATTATCGTAGAATCATAGAATGGTTAGAGATGGAAGTGACCTTAAAGATCATCCAGTTTCAACCCCCCTGGCCATGGGCAGGGACACCTCCCACTAGATCAGGTTGTTCAAAGCCCCATCCAGCCTGGCCTTCAACACCTCCACGTACTAACCGGACCGGACCCTGCTTAGCTTCTGAGATCAGACAAGAGTGGGTGTTCTCAGGGTGGGATTATTAATCAGGCAACTACTCAGTACAAACATTATAAAATGAACTTGGCCAATATGGACCATATTATTATTACTGAATCAAATTTTATTTGTTTGTAACTCATGAACTACTGCATAACTGGTCTCAGTGTGACTATATGTACAGTGCTCCATACTATGCACAGCTGAGTGTGATCATTACTCTTCACAATCCCTTGCTGAGTCTGAACAGTACAGCACAAAACATAAAAATATAAACACATATAAGATCCTTTAAAAGGGTTAGAGAAGGCTTTGAAAAAATCTGTTGGAGATCTGTTTGTGAGATGATTTCTCTGAGTTCAAATGGGCTATAAAGTTTCAGGAAGAAAATATGTAAAAGGCATGAATATGCCATCAAATAGCTTTCTGACAATTGGTGTCAGTAAGATTACCTGATGAAAGAGAAACAAATTAATTTCTTGGGCAAGGCAGTAAATGATTGGATCTGCACAGATATTACTATTTTTTTTGTTACTAAAAGCACCATTTTCAAGCATACTCCCTAAAGCACTAACAGTTGGAGCACACACACACAGAACCTTGAGGCGCTGATATTAAACACATCACAAAATAAATAATCCTTTTAAAAGCAGTGAGGATGGAATGAAAAGCAGCCAAAGCAAATGAACTAATTCTGAAATCAGGATGCCTTAGTACCTGGGTCTCTATTGGATTGCAGTGCCCAAATATACATCCATCCAAACATTTTTTATGTGATGGCAGCCACGTAATCTCACTAGTAGTGAAGCAACATTACTACAATTTTCCCTTCTCTTAATATACATCCCATCCCTTATCTGACTGCATTCTAACCCAGGATTTTGGAAAGGCAAATTACATTTTAAGGACACCTCCCAACAGCATGAAGAACAAGTGTCTCTGATTCCTTTCACCTTCTGTGTTCCATGCTCCCTCACAATATATAGACCTTCAGTGTGTAGCTTCTTGTAGCTTCTCCACCGTGCTAGAGCTACAAGTCTAGGTCATATTCTGCATACTCTGGGACATTTTTGCTAGTGTAATATGACATGGACCAGGAGAAGGATGTATGTTGGGTACCTTTGTTTTGTTCTGTTCTTCAGATACAGGAAAACACATTTCTTTAACTCTCTTCAACATGTAATCCCATACTCAAAATCCTTACTCAGCTTCACAAGAAATTATTTTTTCTTGTGCAAACACAGTTCATGCTGCCACTAGAAGCCAATATTGCCTTTTGCAGATATGCATCTGTGTGGAAATTAGGATGGGGTGAAGAGCACCAAGAACTCAGTTCCCAATACTCTTACTGTAGCTACCAGGCTAGGAAGCCAATCTTCCATGGAAAGGGCCAAAATCCTGCTCTCCCCAAAGTGGGAAGCTGATTATTTTTCTTTTAGGAATGCTTCCTCATCCTCTCTTGCTGCAGAGCTGCTACAGTCATTTTACACATATACATATCTTGATGATTCACTATAGCTACTGTCAAGGGCATATTTTCCCCTCAGCTTCAATATACCCAAATAGGTAGTAAAATGCCTTAGCCAATAGGAGAGTGGCTCATTCCTGCTGAAAGAATGCAAGGTTATTGCTTTGCAATCCTTCCCATGTAAGGAGGCACATATAATTTTTCATGGTTCAGAAAAGCAGTAGGAAAAAACTGGCTTTTGCTCCATGAGGAAGTGACCTGTCCTAGATCTGTGCCATCTCACAATATGACAACTTCTCTCCTGCTCTAAATTCAACACTCATGGTCAGAGTGCTGGAGATTGGAGGAGGCAAGGGGTGTATTTAAGGTCTTTTCCTGCTGCGTAGCAGAAAAAGGTGCTCTGTTCCTCCTGCTTACCTCCTCTCCAGGTAAGGTCTGTGGATACCTTCTCTGCAGAAGGGCATCAGGGAGTATTTCAGAGCTCCTACACGGGCAGGAAAACTTTGCCTTAAATGTGAAAAGACAGACTGCAATGGGAAAAAAACAACAACCCAACAAAAACTCTCACAGCCACCAGGACTACGTTATTGAGGATGCTATTTGTCATCTGCTGCAGCAGAGTGTGCATTTTGAAACAGGTTGGCAATTCCATTTCATTCACCTCTTCTCTTTCCTGTTCCACAAGTGTCATTGAAAGTAAGCAGCAAAGTCACCCTCTTCATGAATTTCTCAAGCTGAAATGCTCCCCTGAGGATTGTTATCCTGCTGCTATGTGATCTAGTCTGGAAGCCTGCATGTACCAAATTAAAGAGAACTCCATGAATCAAAGCCGAGAGACTTGATACTGAGGTATATAATGAGCACAAGAGCACATAAGGCCCAGTCCTGCTCCTACAGAAATGAGTAGCAAGGGTCTGATTCTGATTTTGCCTATCCAGCTATAAATCAAGAACAACTTCACTGAAACCCACATCAGTAAAAAGTGAACAAGCAGTCTTTCAGCCACTAAATTCCCAACATATCACACTATATTTAGTACAAAACATTGTCCCAGGTTGACTTTGCCTGCAGGGTCATCCTGGGAGGAAATGATGAGGAAACATTCAAACTGTCTTAAGAGAAAGGTGGTTATGCTACAGCAGAGGAGTAGGTTATCAGAGCCTACTGAGCCTCCCACCAGCTGCCCATCTGCAGAGAAAAAGAAGCAGGGACCCTTCTCAGAGACCAGCCTAAGCAAAAGTACTTCCCCCCCTCTGCTATACTGCCAGATCCTCTCAAATCCAGAGCTGGCAGAGGATTTGATGACCAGACAACTATTAAGATATTCCATAATATGTTATGTGTTTATGAGGCCTCTTTATTCAAGCTACACAGACAGTGCAGCTGAATATCCCTTAGCAAGGTGAGACTTAAAAATCCATAGAGCATCAAGCTAAACTACAATGTGTTATATCAACCAAAAGGTTTTCACCAGGACTAGTTAGAATTGCAATGGCAAGGAAATTATTTAGTTGCAACAGAGTGTAACAGAGAAACACTGGTTATCATAGCTTGGGGGGGAAAAAAGAAATGGTATTTTTGTGAAGGCCTTGTACTCATCAGAATAGGAAGGCTGAAGCTATGTGAAAGAAAATTGCCCATTTCTACCAGGAGAATGTATGATTTTGTGATGTCCTTTGTAAACGGGATTGCACCAAAGAACATCATCACCACTGGAGAGAATAATTGCATCCTTATCTTATCACCTCTTTATCTTTTGAATAAGAATTGCCCGGCAATGCACCATACACTGGGTCACAACTCTGCCCAAAGAGGATTTGTGTCTGGGTAGTGACTGAATATGAATTTGTAGCCTTTTTTAACTGGGCACTATATGGACCACTAAATGAAAAACAGTCCCTGTCCCAATTAACTTTTAAATTACCTACACAACTCTTTTTTTTTTNCACAGACTCTTGTCCTACTGCTGCGGTTTGTTTGGTTTTATTTCCCATCCCAGGGCTTTAGGGAGTGTGTCTCTGCTAAGCAGTTCTGCAGATGTTCAGAAACAATCTTACTGCACAATACAGTATCTGAATAATCGTCTCAGGTGACTATTAAAGTCTACTGCTGCACCGTAAAACCACGAGGAGTAATCTTGCACCACAGCAGAAAATACCCAACAGCCAACTCTGCAGAGTGTCGTTCCTGTTAGCAGAGAGCTACCACAACTGACAGAAGATTCAGGAAGAGAGAAAGCACACAGGGAAGGCTCTGGACCTTAAATTGTTCCTTTTCTTGCCAACTAAGCAAAAGTTGCTGATTGTTAAATATTGAATTGGTAGTATTCATCCCTAGCCAACTGAAGTCAATGGACTCACATCGGGGAGGACTTTAACCCATTACATGTGAAACGTTTGTCTTCTCCTTTCCCTCTCTGTCTCTCCTTACAGCCTTTTATATACTGCAGGAAAGGAACCCCTTTAAAACCTAATGTATGGTAATACATTTTAATTGTGGTTGGCTGGCCTTTTGGGGATAAAATGTGCTGGATCCAAGTCATTTTGCTGACTCTAAACTTGGCTCTGTACAGAGAGCTGGGGGAAGGAAGGTTGCTAATAAAAATAGCTGTGCTACCTGGGAAGGCTCAGCACACTGAAAAGGTATTGTTGGAGTGGGCCCTGTAATTGCAGATAATTGATTTTTTAAAACAATGATGTTTGGCTCACACTGACTACACAGTTTGCCTCTTAACCCTGACATAAGAACAACTCACAGCCAAATTTAACTCCCAGACAAGCACACTCTGGGCACTCAGTCCACACAGAGCAGAATGCACTCATTCTGCATTCATTACACAACTTCTTTCAAGCTGTGAGTTGGAGAGAGCTGAATTGCTGAAGGCAGGAATGTCCAGCTTTCATTTCCTGCAGGATTCTAAGACACACCCAAAAGCTGGGGCACCTGTTTTCTCTCCCCATATCCTCTGACTTAGTACTTCCACAGAATCCCATCCACAATCCTACCACCAGATCAGTGATAAATGCCAGTTCACAGGACAGGTGACTACTGCTAATGAATATCTTGCTTACATGCAACACTTAAGTTCTTTCTTCCATATGGTTACTTCTCAAAAATAACCACCTGTGCAGAAGTGCACTTTTTAAAGTGCACTTAAAGAGGTTAACTTAAGAAGTTACCCTTAACTTAAGTAAAGGGTAAGAATGAACAAAGGTTCAGACCATCATGGAGTGATTTGGTACCCTTAAGGAAAAATGAGCTTGCTTCAGCCCACAGGGCCTGCTTCACTCACTGCCTTACCTAAATACCTACAACTACACACGTGTAAAAAACTCACAGTATGATTTGGGAGCACTTTAGAATTTAACTTCATAACTTTACCTATTTGTCTATAAACACACCAGGTCAGGTCTGTATGTCTACAGGTATCTCCAGTAACTGTAAAGCTTTCGCTTGTTTACTTCAAGGAATCTCTTCTCTGCACAGATACCTTAGCAACTTCTCACTAGATACTTTTTATCATCTCTGTGTCTTCTCAGTAGCTAACTTAAATTGCCTGTAAGCCCTCTGCATGCATTTGGAATGGCACTGTAAGCAAGAAACCTTCCAGTTTGGTCTCCAGCTTTGTAATTTTCATGTGCCACTAGAGCAGAGCAGTAGTATGACACCATGGAAAACCTATCTTTACCGGGCTTTTCCACTAACGATTAAAACCTCAACCTCTTAAAATTAATTTTTCTCTCTATACTTTGTCTCCTCTCTGTTTGATCTGTGAAGTGAAACTTAATAACCTCTCTGCTTTTATAATGAATATTTTTCTCCTCCCGCTACTTCTATGTTATTTTAAAGGATCAGATTTTGTTCTGCAAGCTCTACTTAATAATGCTTAACAAATAACTCTTCTCACTGGATTAGTTTAAAAGTAATTTACTATGGTTTCTGCAAAATCTGTTTTATTGGTACATCTGAGCATTATAATGCTATCAACTCTCTTACGGACTTTAACGATATACAATGCTTTCCCAATAAAAACAACTGTACAGATCAAATAGCATCACAACAGCTGAGGTTAATGCCTTTTTTTCCTTCAGTACAGCGCAGGACTGCAAATACCTCACCGCATACTCATTACTGTCAGCAGCAAAGCCATTTCTGTGCTGCAGATGTGTTTTCAGTTGATGCAGCATTCATACACAATGAAGGAAAAATCAAGGCAAACGGTCCATGATGTGCTTATATAGAGACCTACTGGAAAAGTTTGCCTGTATGCCTGCTGATCCCATTTCTGAATTGTTCCTCAACTGGGACATCAGTGTGTGTAGGGCAGCAGTCTGCAGTTATTTTTCATGTGTTGGGAGTATTTCTTCTGATATATCCACATAGAATCATAGAATGGTTAGAGTTGGAAGGAACCTTAAAAATCATCCAGTTCCAACCTCCCCTACTATAGGCAGGGACACCTCCCACTAGACCAGGTTGCTCAAAGCCCCATTCATCCTGGCCTTGAACACTGCCAGGGCTGGGGAATCACAACTTCTCTGCGCAATCTGTTCCAGTGTCTCACCACCCTCACAGGAAAGAATTTTTTTTTCCAGTATCTAATCTAAATTTCCCTTTTTCGAATTTAAAACCATTACCCCTTGTTCTATCGCTCCACTCCCTGTCAAAGAGTCCCTCTCCAGCTCTCCTGCAGATTCCCTTCAGATACTGGAAAGTTTCTATAAAGGTCTTCCCAGAGCCTTCTCTTCTCCAGGCTGAACAGCCCCAGCTCCCTCAGCTTGTCTTCACTGGAGAGGTGCACCAGCCCTCTGATCATCTTGGTGGCCCTCCGCTTGACCCATTCCAACAGGTCCATGTCCTTTCTCTGTTGAGCACTCCAGAGCTGGACACAGTACTCCAGGTGGGGTCTCATGAGTGCAGAGTAGAGGGGGAGAATCACATCCTGTGACCCGCTTCATGTCATGCTTCTTTTGACCCAGCACAGGATATGGTTGGCTTTCTGGGCAACATTGTGGCTTTTGATCCCTATCTTGCATGTTCTTTGTAGCAATGGTGCTACTTGGTGGAAGACAGGAAGCACCTTTAAAGGAAAACCTTACAGTCTCTTTAAAGGATCAGCAAATGAGCTTTATGGGATTTTGAATACAGTATTAATGACATAAAAATGGGCAGGCAATCAGCAGATATGACCCTTTTTGTGCTTTGTGAAGATTGTCTCCTTTTACCTTTCCTCACTGTTTTTCAGTCACCACCCACTGTGACTGGTAACTTAAATTATATTCTATTGTTTCTCTCTCATAAGTGAGCAACTGGAATATAAAACTTCCACTGCTGAGAACTGCTGTCCTCAACAACTGTCATGAATAAAAGAGATGGATGGATGGATGGATGGATGGATGGATGGATGGATGGATGGATGGATGGATGGATGGGCACAGCTTTTTTGGAGTCAGAAGCTCAACCAAAAGGCAGTTTATGCCAAGGACTCCTTCACTGAGCTACAACCAGCAGGAAGCATTCCTAACTGAAGAAAGAGCCTTCCTTGATGTTTTTGAAACAGTTCCCCAGAGAAACCAGACAGCAGTTTGAGATCTTCTAAAGGAGAAGCATTTGAATCACAGCAAAATTGCACAGATGTCAACATTTGATATAGTGAAAGTGCTTTCTAGCCAGAGGGTGTATGTTTTAATGGCATAGCACAAAAACTGACTCTGGTCCGTTACACTAACATTTTTGTAACACTTTCCTTTTGGCATTTAAACAGTATTTCAGATTTGAAGTTAAAATATGATCGGAATATTAGTGTTCAAGGGTTTTTTTTTACTCTGTAAATCATTGGTGGATTTAATCTTGGAGGCATAATTTGTCAATGTTACAGAAGAGCTATTTGAGGAAATAACTAATTTATGTTAGCAAGAGGGTAGTGAGCAGAAGCTTCAGGTGTGGTGAAAACGTTCGTTACCACACTAATTATGGTGAATAAATGAAACCAGAAAAAGAGAGAGGATGGAACAAGGCTGATCAACACATGCCTCTCCCTCACTTTCTGTAGTCAAAAGAGAATGATTGCACTTATCTGGCCTTCTTTGGAGTATCTGTTCCTTGCTGGAGGTTAAATGAAAAACTCTTGTAATCCTACTTTTATGCTGACCCTAAATTTGCGTCCTGATTCTACCGTCTCTGGCTATATGGATAGTTCTTCAAGTCAATGGGAAAATTGTCATGAAAAAGGGCTGCTCACGTGAATGAGGTTTGCAAGATCAAGCCCTTCATGATCAGTATAACCCTGGGCACCAGGCTGATATGGCATCACTGATTTACAAGAGTAATCCTATTAGCATCAAAGGGACAATTCACATGAGTAAGGGCTGTNGTTTTTGTTTTTTTTGTTTTTTTTTTTTTTATTTTTTATCCTCTTCCTTTTCCCTTCCCCCTTCTCCCTTCCCTTCTCTTTACCTGTTTTCTTTTACCTGTTTTTCTAACTTTCTGTTTTCCATTTTTATTTTTTTTTATTCTTATATCTTTTTTTTCCTTTCCTCCTCCTCTCCTCTCTTCCTTCACTTCTTGTCCTCCTCTCTTCCTCCCCTTCTTGTCCTCCTCTCTTCCTCATCAGTTCTTTTCCTAAAATAAAGGGAATTCAATGACAGTGTGAAAAAACTAATAAGATGTTGGCCGTTGGCCTCAAAATTCAAAGACATGCAAGCTTTCTTGATTTCAGAAGCATTTTTAAGGTCACATGAATCAATCTAAATTTCCAGAATCTGTAAAACAGGAATGTGAAATCCAAACAAAAGGGTGATTTCTGTAGAATTTCTAGCTGCATTTTTCCTTCTCTTTATATCCTGTGTATAACTAATGAAAATGGCCTTTCACCTGGCTTTCTGGTATTTCCAGATCTAGAGTTTTGAGAACTGCATATAAATCAATTACCAGCTTTTATTCTCAAGTATAATAACATTTATTATGTTTTAATTTGTTAACTTAACAGGTACACTTTCTTTCTAAACTGGCTTCAGATAAGGATTAGAATGCCAAACAGAAAAAAAAAAAAAGAAAAAAAAAAGAAAAAAAAAAAAAGAAAAAAGGAGGTAATAGAAAACAGGTATAGTTTTATTTCAGTAACTCAAATTACATTGTATGCTTGGGCTATATTATACAAGAATCTATGAAGATACAATTCCTGCCTTGAAGGAAGTTAGGAGTTGCAGAAATGTGTTCACTTTTTTTAAAAAAAATTGTGCGTTGTTTTGTTGACCTCAATGGAAATACTATTTGCTGTGTCTTTAGCAAGAACAAAGGTTCCTGAACCAAACTTTTACCATCTTTTAAAACAAGTTCTGATAGTAAAGTCCTTGCTCAAATGAGTTTCGCTGTGTTTGATAATTAATTAAAGTCACAAAGGTCTGCACACACAGGTAATAAATGTGACTCAAAGCATAAAAGTAATACCAGTGAATGCTGAATACATGTACCTAAGACTATTTTTTCCACAATGATACAGCTTGAAAAATTGTATCCCTTTCTTTACTGGTCAGATATATCTCTGTCTTCTCCAGTCTTATCATGAGCTTCTTAGTCTCAACCATTTGCTCCAGTTAGGAGGAACTGTAGGGAATAGCATAATTTTTCTCTGAAGCAGCAGTGGGAAGCTTGGATACCAGGTTTCCTCCTTTTATCGCACTCTAGCATGCTGGTAAGAGAAGTTTGTAGCCAGCTCTGAAGTTCCTTTATTTCTTTTACACTTTGCAAAACAACATGATGCACACTGATTGCAACACCACTGATGGCCTGGCAAGGCAAGAATTATTTTTTTTTTCTTTTGGTAAAGGTTCAGATCCACCAAAACAATGTAGGGGACCAAAGCGCCGAGGCTTTAGGTGCTTTGCAGTTTCTCTGGTAAGCTTTGCGCCTGCCTGGGCGTTTGTGCAACCACTAGCCGCTGGGTATCTCTGATGAAGGGTCACGATCTTTGGTTTCCCTTTGTCTCAAAGTCCAAGGGGCTTAAGGCCGGGCGGCCTTTTCTTGCTTGTTTGCTTCTCCTGGTTTTCCCTCTTTTCTTCCCAGGTAACGCTTGCTGGGGCCGGGGCCTGACGCCTGCCTTTCCTGGGCGAGCCACCAAGGCCTGCCCGCCCGCTCACCGGCCCCGAAGGCCGCGGCGGCCGCCAAAGTCCTCGCTTCGGGCTGGGCCGGGACCCGCCTCCGCGCCCGAAGGGGCGACAAGAGGCGGGGCCGGGCAGGGCGGAGGCTCAGCGGCCGGTTGGCAGCAGCGGGGTTCGGCCGCGGTGTGGGCGCTTTCCGAGGGGACGCGAGCGAGGTGCGTGGGCGCTGCGGGATGGTGTCCCCCCNCCTCACGCAGCGTGGGCGCGGAGGCCTGTGCGGGAACGGGAGAGGGTGGCCGGGTGCTGGGCCGCGGCGAGCCGCTGCTTAAACCTGCTGCGAGGGCAATTGGGAAAAGCCGCGTTTACAACAAAGAAACGGGGAAAACGCCGTCCCGGCGCTGGGTCCCGCAGCTGCGCGGTCAGGCGGGACGGGGGGAAAGTCACGCGTGGCCGGGCCGGGCCGGGCCGGGCCGGGCTGGGGCGGGAAGGCGGGACACGGGCTCAGTCGCGCCGGCTGCGGTGTCTTCGCCCACTGGTTCTTCAGGTTCACCCCATGGCATCCAGCTGTATACACTTAGCCGCCCCCAGGCTTCTCTCACAGCCCAGAGATCTGCCTTTGGAGATCAGGATGGCCGCAGCCTTAGCCCTGTGCTATTTTGGGGTGTGTGCTTTTATTTTTTTGCGTTTCTCCTGGCGTTAAAATGAATAATTCTATAGTATGCTTTCTGTAGGGAAGGCAAGGCCTAGGTTTTGTGAGAGTTTGGAGAGGCTAACCCTGTGAGTAGTGAAAACGGGTAAAAGTGGTGTAGCTCCAGTGGGAGGAACACAGTGAACAGTTTCTCATGACTTTGCATCGGGTTTTTTGGATGTGTTTTCCGCATAGTTTTAAAATCCGGAAAGGAAAAATTCTCTGAAGCCACAGATCAACCTTCTTTTTGTTGTGTGGAACTATGCAGGTTCTGTAGAAACTGTTGGGGAAAAAAATCTTTGCTGAATCACTGATTATCTCAAGGACTGCTGTAAGGTGAAGTGAAAGACAGTTATATTGAATTTCTTGTAGTCTCTAGACCTAGTGCTTGGCCTGGTGGCCCAAGCAGTGTTTTGGAAAGGATAAAAGAGAGAGCAAAGTCCCATCACGACAGCTAGACTAGTCCAGGCGAGGCTAGGTTTGTTTCACTGAACAAACAGCTGATTATCTCCATCTTGCCCACCTGCCTACCAATGATGTGCCTTCAGAGCAATAGTTTTCTACAGTTCTTGGCTCATCCAGTTTCCCTTGTTTGGCTATAGCTGACAGTGACTCCATGCTGAAAGCAAGATGAGCAATTATTAGAGCTGTAATCAAGTTATTATTAACTATTGTTAAAATGATATCATAGGAAATAATGAAATTAACTATAACAAAAAGTGCATTTATTTTGGTTTGGAGTAAAGCTAAGACATACAAGTTTTAGGGATTCCATCTCACTAAGTGCATGATGGAAAACCGTGCAGAGCACAAATTAAATGTGCAAGGAGACCTGCTTTTTGTTTTATGTGCGTTCAGTCCTTATCCCATTCTTAACTTTATGGTGTTGGTAACAGGTACCACCTCCATAGGATTGTGGGTTTGGTGTCGTCTCAGTGGAAAGAGAATTCATTAGCTTAAAACTCCCGTGATAAAAGCATAAGTAGTTTATCTGTTTTTTGTCAATTTTTTTTTGTCATTACAGCTTAATCTTTGTCCGTGACTCATGCTAAAGCAAAATTTAAGAGCAGGGTCTCAGGAGAAAAATGCGTGTTTAACGTGGTTTGATAGCAAGTGATTGCTGGGTGGGAAGATACTGGTTAGTTTGAAAGCTGAAGTGCAATTGTAATTGTGTCATTCCACCAAAAAGAAAAAAAAAAGGCAATACTGATTTTCCTCGTTAGGCAATACTGATTTTCCTCTTTAAACACTATAGTATGTATAATGTGTCATCACACTCTTTCTATCCTGGTAACTGCTTAGGGAAATCCACTAGTTCAAATTAATTGGTCTAGAATTGATCTAATTTGTGTTATTTCAACAGTATACTGATTTCTGCAACAAAATTTTGGTTTTGCAATTACTTTCAATATTTTGGTAGTTTATATTTTGACTTAATAAACAGCTATAATGGAAGGAAAAAAATAAATTATTCTCATCTTAAAGTATTGTGCCATTGAGAAAATAAACTGAGGAAAAATAAATTTGTCTGAAAACAAATTTTTCACAGTGGCAAAATTGGGCTGCTGTTGCAGTGACGCTGGAAAAAAGAAAGGCTCTCTGACAATATTGTTATCAGAACTTTGTCTTGCTATGATGTTAGCCTAACTGTAATGTTTTTTAAAGGTCGTCAATGAGAAGTGGAGAGATGGCTAAATCAACCCAGTTAATTGACAATGAAGTCTTCCGGGCTTATGCTACTTATACAGCTATTGTTCTTCTAAAAATGATGCTAATGAGTCTTGTAACAGCATACTTCAGAATCACAAGAAAGGTAAGAAATTTGGAATACTGTCTAGTAGAACAGGTTGAAATTTGTATTGAAATATAGGGGTATCAGGTTTTTCTTTTCTTTTTAGCTTTCAAATACTGGTGCTGTTCTTTTTCTTCCTTCTCTCCCTTCTCTAATGATATTCTGTGGTTGGTGTGCTGATGCTTTGTTGATCTCAAAAGGATGACAGAATTTTAGAATGACAATTTAACAGAATAGACATCTTCAGTGCAATTACGAGACTGTATCTTACAGTTGCATTTGACTTACTCTACCCTTCTGAAACATTTATCTTATTTTTAAGTAAGGCTTTTTAATAGCTGTAATTTCCACTTCTGCAAAAAGCTGGTGACCAGGGTGCACAATTTATAAAGCAAACAAAAAGTGATATGGAGCCATGGTATGTGAGTAACCAACTAGTAGGGTTCGAAGAGGGGATGTGAAATAGATTTGCATGCATCTATAACTCTTTCATCCAGTTATTCTAAAGCTCCTTACATCCCCTAATTGTTTTTGCCTTCCCATTGCAAGTAGGTCATTATTTTAAAATAAAAATCTATTTTTTTCTAGAATGAGAGGCAGGCTGAAAATGTATGTGAATTGATGTGTAGGCTAGATAAGTATATGAAAGATTGACTGAGGTTTATGAAATATTGTAGAAGCTGCATCTACTTAAGGAGATAGTGCTAATGGGAAACGTGTTTTGTTTGCCCTGTTCTTGGTCTTATTTAGGCATCTGCTCGTGGCCACACTTGGAAACACTTGGTCCTGGGCTGAAAGAGCCCTGAGTTTGCCCCACGTCTGCAAGATGCTGTGTGCTTCAAGGGTTTTATTGCAGTCTTTTTTGTTGAAATACTGTTTTTCATTCCTGCTGGGTGGCAGAAAACGCAGCTAAACTGTTCTGTGGTTTGTGAGGTCCTAAATAGCACAGCATTTGAGCTACTGCTGGTTTCTGATAGTTGCCTCAATCTTTGGCAGAGCTCAATGTTGAACACGCAACCTGTTTTGTATGTTCAAAATAGGACTCAGATATATGTGTTGTAACTTTACTTCCTTTTGCTCTTGCAGAAGCATGTCAACTGTACTGCTCCTATAAGTAGATCCAGTGGAGTCCTGTATTAGTGCTAATACCATGTTATGATCCATATGTATGCAGGTGACGATAGCGCATTAATTAATTTGGAGTACCTGGTTTTCTTATGACAAAAAGTAATATTAGAAATAGGAAAATTAATGAAGTAATTTTGATTTCCCATTTAATATAAAAAAGTCTTTAAAAAGTTAAGAAAAAATAGAAGAAAGCAGTTAGTGAAGCGAGAGAAGGTAAAATATTGCTGATACTGTTAACGTGTCTCCAGAATGTTTGAGGCTAAGAATATTTTAAAGAAAGGGGTCAACTGTGGGACAGAAAACAATCGTGTAGCTCTCCTAAAATCACAAGGTTTTCTTGACTCAAGCCTGCATAGCCTGAATGGTCCGCAGAACGCATGTGTTGCTGCGTGTCAGCAAGGAGATCTACTACAGCCTACGTTAACTGAATGAAATGTTGTTTTCAAATACTGGCTTACTGTATTTGGAAGTAATAATGAGTCATATAATTTGTACCTTATATCTTAGTAAGTACTTCTAATTTGTACCTAAGAGGAAAGAGTCATAAATGAGTATGGGACTAAGATGGGATGCTATCACTCTGTAGATTTCTGAGGAAGGCAGGAATCCAAAAGGACTTTCAGATAATTTGTCAAGAGTAGTGAGAAAGAGACTTAGGCAGGACACTTGGTAGTTGTACCTTCCAGGTCCTTACAGCTTCAGCCCACTGGCATTACTTCAGGCCAACTAACGGTCATCTCCCAAGCTTGTCCATCTTACAAAAAGGCTTTATCTACATGTAAAAATTACATTTGAACATTTTTTTTTTAACAATATATAATTCCCTTGCATTTAACTTCAGGTAAGTTATTTGAGGTTATGGATGTATTGGTAAAAAAAGTGACAGCAAGCTTTACAGCAAGCTGCCTTGACTAGAAAAAAACATTCTGGCTTCTAATATCTTGCATGCATTTATGTTTGAAATAGGCATTTGTCAACCCAGAAGATGTAGCATCATTTGCTAAAGGTGAGAGCGCTAAAAAGTTTCTGCGGACTGATGCAGATGTCGAACGTGTACGCAGGTAATGCATAGAAGTACTTAAAAATTCTTTGACGTAGCAGAATAATACCAAATCAAGGAATTAATTGCCCCCTATTCTTTTTAGCAGGCCTGTGTGTTTTGTGTTGCTTTATGTAGTAATCTAATACACCTGTTTGTCTCAATGAACAAACCATTCCACATTCAAAGGGTTAGAGTGCATACTAAAAATAACATCCATTGTCTGGTTAAAATAGCTAACTCTTGGATAGTATCCTGTATACATCAGGGAAGTGATGAGAAGATTGTAAAATATGGTAGTAAGTGTAAAATCAGCTTTCTGTATAACTTGAACAACAGTTGCGGTATTTCTGTTTTTTCCTAAAGTGTAAAGGAAACACCAGGAGGAAGAAGAGTGAAACTGGGTTTAAGTAATGTAACTCCAGAGTTGTAATGAGGGCATTAATCTGGCAAATTGTACTGAGTAGGAGTCAAAGCCTCTGCTCTTTTTGCTCTTTTTGAATCGAGGTTGCTCACTAATGTGTTAATTGTATAGGAAAGTTGACCAGCCTTCTGGAAGAATGCTATTAATACTATAGCATTGTGCAGCCTGTAGTGTATGTATTTTGTTTTGCAAGATATGTGTGAGAATGTGAGCTGTATTTCACTGGGCTGGAATGTTGCAGCTTATTTAATTTTATTAAGCTGATGGCAAAAGTTTGTGTTACCGAAGTCATAACTTTAGAGATGTTGTTTGATATACCTGTTCTAACAAGGAAAGCTCTTAATGGAATGCTTTACATGCCATTATTCCTTAATGAAGCTAACAGTTTATTTGCTATTTGTGTATTTTTGTACTAAAAACTTGAATATGAATGAACTTTCCTTTTCTCCTCCTGAGTGGTTCAGGGTGTTAGTTGTTTAATTTGCTGGTTATTATATGAAAATGGGTACTTTTTGGTAAGTAGTAAAACTACTATTTGAGGATTAAAACTACTATTTCTCCTATTTGTAAACTCTAAGAGCACAACTATGTTGATACTAACTTTATGATCAGATACCCTTTTAACTGAAATTATTATGTTAGAGGAATGACAACTACCTCACAGAGTCATTTGGACAGATTAAACATTTTAGGACACTGTATCGTGAAATGTTGTGTTGCTGGTTTGCAGAGCTGTTGAGACTTCCCCAGACCTAGAAAGTCAGCTTGGTTTTAGTTACTCTATTGGTGCTGCAGCATCCATTTTTCCCTCCCAACAATGGTTGGCTTAGAGGTTGTTTCAATCAGTAAATTTGGCTGAAAGTATAATTTATCTAAAGAGGGAAAGGGAGTAGGGAAGGTTTAGGAAGAGGCATGAAAGAGTACTTCTTCAGGATCTGGAGTTTAGTCTCAGCACATTTTTAGTAAATTATATTATGGCTTTGAAATTTCAAACATTTTTCAGTTTCTGTAGTGCTTAGAAGTGAAAAAAATGAACCAGAAATGTAACTGGCACACCTGTTAGATGCTCAAAAACAACATTCTTCAACATGATTGAGCTTCATGAAGGTTTATACAATGTTTTGTATATAGCATATTTCATATTGTCTTTGTGGACACTGTGAACTGAGTTTATGGGATTGGAATGGATGATCTGGGACATGAAGGCTAGTAGTTGTAGTCACAGTCTTCTAGTTAATTGATGTTCAGTTGAAAGAATCTACAAGAAAATTCCAGCTATCTGCCTTCTTCCCCACCTTTCTTTGCATTTTTTATATACCCAGGTACGCTCATATAACTCATATAAATCCCTAGTATCATGAAGATCCTGAGCAAAACCTTAGTCCTTTCACACAGAAAATCAGAAGCTTAAAAACGTGGGGTGTGGCATGAGAGACCAGAGCAATGTCATGTGAACGTGCCAAAGTCATTTCAGTGGTTGAATCAAGTTCTCACTGCTGAGGAAGCCAGCAGTTGTAATAGAGACTTAACAGGTGTGCACTTTGAAGATGCTTAAAAATATTGAGGCTTGAAACTGTTCATTCAACAAAATGTAATTTTGTAAACCAACTTTGCTTCTTTCCCCAGAATCCACCTGAATGACCTTGAGAATATTGTCCCGTTTGTTGGTATTGGACTGCTGTATGCTCTTAGCGGCCCCGAGCTGTCCACAGCCTTGCTGCATTTCAGGATCTTCACCGGGGCTAGGATCCTCCATACTTTAGCATACTTGATCCCTCTTCCCCAGCCTGGCAGAGGTTTGTCTTGGGCAGTTGGGTATGCGGTGACCGCCTCGATGGCATACAAAGTGCTGAAGACAGTGTTTTACCCGTAGCAGAGTCAAAGATTCTGCATACTATTTGACATTCCACGCCAATTTTCCAGCAGCGTGTGTTGATGTCTTGAGTGAGCCAGCATGAGTTTTCTGTGGTGACTGGAATTAATTTTTTAACAGACACTTTCCATTCCTGTTCAGAAATATTTCTTTTTTGAGGGAAAAAAAAATCCTTCTCCCTGTGTTCCCTATTCATGGGCTGTATTGGCCAAAATGTTAGATTGAATGTTCCCGTTGCGATTTGTCAAGTGCTTATGATTCTAAACATGCGATGATGCTGTATTGATAGCGTGTGTGTAATTTTCTACAGATGCACTATTTCTGGCTGTAGCTCTGAAGTCTAAATCAATAAAGACAAGAGGAAAAAAAAAAGCGTGTTTGTATTTTTGTTTTCATTTTGACTCTTCTCAGTGCAGCCAGCAAATAGCTTGTCACTATGTATCAGGAAGAGATTCCAATCATACAGTTCTTTGAAGAATGCTTACCTTAATAATAAGATATAAGCAGTAATGCTAGGCTTGTTGTAAAAAATCTTTGATGAAATTGTTGTTTGTATAATCCATTTTGGGATTAAAAAAACCCAAACCACTGCAGCTCCATTTCTGTCAGTTGAATAGATTACAAAGAAAAAAGTATTTGGGCTAAGCTCTGTTTAGTGACACTGGTGAAAATTTGAAGTAATTCTTTTTGTTGAAGTTAGTCCAGACATAGGCTTTGTGACTGGATAAAGGACAAGAATTTGTGGACTTTTTTTTTTCATTTTGGAATAAATTCAGCATAAAATGAGTGACACTTATAAGTGTATATAACAAGTAATTCAGATGTGAATATATAATTATTTTTCATGTCATACTGTCATATATGCTGCTGATAGATATAAGCAAAGAGTAAAATTTTCTATGATGTATCAGTTTGAAATATTTTCTTTAAAGACTCATCCTGCTCTTTTTTGTTTTGTTTGTTCATTTGTGTAACTGCACAAGACTTCAAGAAAACAAACAAACTTACCCAGAAGAGTCTTTATGTCCAGTGTGCTGGTCATTGGCAAGTTTTAAACTGCAGAAGTCAGAGAGCAACACCTGCAGTTTAGTTTCCAGTCCCAGGAGCTGTGCTGTCCAGAGAGGGGATGGAGAGTTCCCTCTGCTGCCTCTGTATGGCAAAGGTTTTGCTTTTTCTCTTTTTCTGTGGCAGAAGGTGAGCCTGGATTGACAGGCTGAGGGAGTTGGGGTTATTCAGCCTGGAGAAGAGAAGGCTTTGGGGAGACCTTATAGCTCCTTCCAATTTCTAAAGGATGCCTAAAGGAAAGCTGGGAAGGGCCTTTTTACAAGGACACGTAGAGATGGGATGAGAGGTAACTGTTTTAAACTGAAAGAGAGTAGATTTATGTTAGGTATTAGGAAGAAATTCTTTCATTTGTGGGTGGTGATGCACTGGAACAGGTTGCCCAGAGAAGTGGATGCCCCATCCCTGGTGGTGTTTAAGGCCAGGCTGGATGGGGCTTTGAGCAACCTGGTCTAGTGGGAGGTGCTCCTGTCCATGGTAGGAGGGATTGGAACTTGATGATCTTTAGGGTCCCTTCAAACCTAAACCATTTGATGGTTCTGTGAGGAGTGGATGTAGTACCACAGGGCATATCACAGAAAAGGCTACCTGTTTACCCACAGTTTTGAGATGAGTCAGTGGAAGTCCATGCAGTCTTATGCGGGGTATAGCAGAAGGATGTGGCAAGGGTGCAGAGAGACTGCTTTAATCCAAAGAAAAGAGACTTATTACAATTCAAGGGTAGTGTTTAAGTCATGTCTACTGAACAAGAGAAGGGTGAGAACTGAAATCGGGAAGTTAACAGTGGTTTACCAGAAATTAGTCTAGCTAATGAGTGAAATAATGAAGAACTGGATCCTCTAGAAGCAGAATGCTTAAGAGTGAAGGATTAATACTAAAACATTGTGGACCTTGAGTTCTTTATGTGGCAGATTAAGCACATGTCAACACCTGTGGGTTACCAGGGACTCCAATGGGAAACATGGGCTTTTGTGTTTCTTCTTCTTGCATCTTTCTCTGCCACTTCCTGTCTGTGCTGTTTTCCTGCTGCCTCTGTTAGCTTTTCATGGGATATTGAGACCAGCTACCTTGGATGGTATCATTGTAACAAGGTAAGATTTGACATCAGCTCTTCCTTGCTTGAGAAGGAATTAGTGACGGAGGAAAAAGGGGTGAGAATGTGTCCTTGTGCTGGGGCCCAAACCAGTCAACCTGCCAACTCAGAATGATCACTCTGTGGCCACTCTTTCCTCTTTATATCGTGATACCAGCATCTAAAACTATTACTTCCTTCACCGCTTTGTAGCTTGGCCTCTTCTTTCCAGCTGTGTGCCTTTCTATACATTCAAAACAACAGGAAAGTAGCCCCCAAGCAGAAGGGGCTTATAAACATTTAAAATTCAGCGGCAGAGTGAGTCCTTTCCTTTAGTATTGAAAAGGCTCTTCTGACAAGCCTAGTTGTCATTGCCAGACATAAGCAGGAACAGCATTTTTAACTCCTTTCTCATCAAACTTTGGTACAGGAGTCTCATTCTGAAGAGAAATACCTGGAGCGTATCTTTATTTCTGTGATCTTACATTTGAAACAAAACTAGTTTTAAATCCCTTCCATTTGCTCAGTGGCTTCAAAGCCCAGAACACTTGCTATGTGCCAAGAAGTAGAAAATACAAATGGAAACCTGTAGAAATACCTGGAGTGATTCAATATTATTCTGTGTTTCTTTTGCATTTATTTTAAACTTGCATTTTATTTTCCTTTGCTCCTGCATCTGGGTGGGGTACACACTCAATCTGGGAAATCTGCCTTACCACCTTCAGTCAAACTCCGACTGCCAGCTCTGTGGAAATATGTTGGAGTGGTCCTTGTTAAATGGCTCTTCAGGCCATGATTTAGAGAGGTATACTGTACCTGGTGGTGTACAGCTGTAAACTTGGAACAGTTAGTTTACTTCCAGGAGAACTAGTAAAGGAAAAAGAGTGTATTAGTGAAATGTGTTGCTGAGCTAAACTGAATTTTCACCTTTGAAAGCATGCACATGTGGATTTTGGACTGCTACTACTAGGTTCTGTTACAAAATCAGTAAACGAAATAATCTGTAACTGATGAAACGATCAGCTGTTATCAACAGGTACGCTGCTTTTGACCTGGTGAAAGTACAGAAAAGGAAAGCTTGAGATGGACTTTTTATAAGTGCATGTAGTGATAGGACAAGGGGTAATGGCTTCAAGCTGGAAGAGTAGGTTTACATTAGATATCAGTAAGAAGTTTTTCATTCTGAAGGCGGTGGGGCACTGGATCAGGTGCCCAGAGAAGTTGTGGATGCCCCATCCCTGGAGGTGTTCAAGACCAGGCTGGATGGGGCTTTGAGCAACCTGGTCTAGTGGGAGGTGTCTGTGCCCATGTCAGGGGAGTTGGAACTCGATGATCTTTAGTGTCCCTTCAAACCTGAACCATTCTAATGGAGACATAAAAAAAAGGTCAAGGTATTGTCTTCTAGGCTTCTTTTCTGTTCATTATGCCTGTCTTTCCCACCATTAAGAGAACTGGAGAAGCTAGAAGTTTTCTTCTCTCTGCCAGTTATCCCTGGCATTTTACATCCATACCTCTCCAAAGTACTTTGTGTATCTTTGAAGTGGCTTTAATAGTTGATCATGAGGTACTTTAAAATACTAGCTGACATAGCTTGACCTAGTTAGCTGATTTTCTCTCTGAGTGAATTTCATGGGCTGCTTCATTTTCAGAAGTATAAATGTGAGCAGTTCCTCAATTTAGTTGTCAACTCCATGGGTAAATGCTTACGTGGCTTTGGCCAAAACTACTTTGTCCGAGTTTTCATGGCTACAGACAGACGTGCTGAAGGCAGTGAGTGAGTTGTTGAGAGGTCTGGTAGGCTGGCAAAGAGCTCTGAGCTAGGACTTGCCATTTGAATGTGACTTCACGTCCTGTCACAACAAAGCAAGTGTTTAAAATTGGCCCATTAAACATTTCCTTGAATTTTCAGAAGTAAGTGTATATCTGAGCTTCACTGCCTTCAGTGTGTTTATTTCAGGAAGCTGGGTCAATGTTCTGAAGATGATGGAATTGCATAAGTCGCCAAAACACAGGAAAAGTGTAGCCTCCCAATTCAAATCACTTTGAAGGCTTGAAAGTTTTCTAGTCCTCTGAGGCCTGTTATGGTCATGTACTTCATGCTTAGCTGTGTCTCTTCCTAGTTTTTTACAGCAGCAAATTCAATCTAGATTTCTGGTGGAACATTCTTGTAAATGTATGCCCTTTCTGCAAGTGAACAATGTTTAGGAAAACTTTAAAACTAGCGTTTTAAGAGTAACTGGAATGTTGTGTGTTGTTATTTAAACCATCATATTTTTAATTTCAAGGCTGCAGTTTAGAAAGAACTTTTCTCTTTTCCAAGCCTTATCCTGCCAACTGAGATGGCCCATCTCATGCTCTGTGTATGAAAGGTTGTATTGACATATGTTAAAATACTCTCATGATTAAATACCTCCAGCTGTTGGACTCTTAGAAAAGTACATCTTTGTGATTCACTTTAGAGTGAACTAAAGCAGTGTTAATTAAATACTGATTTTCAAACTTCCAACTCTTGATTAGTAACTCCCACTCATAGATTTTTGAAGGCAAAAATATATCATTAGCTCCTTCAGCCTGACCTCTAGTGGAAAATACGCTATGGAATGACTGCCCTTCTACTGAGGTTAGTTTAACTGCAGGACAACTTCCAGAAAAGTGAGAGCTCTTCAGTCAGAGACTTTTGGGAGGCAGGCGTTGATCCAGTCTTTTCTATGACATGGTTTCTCTCCAGAATGTACACACACTAAACCTCGTCTTTAAAAACACTGTAGGTTCTTTTCGTTGGCTTTGTTTTTTGGGATTTTTTTGTTTGGTTTTTTTTTTTGTTTGTTTGTTTTGTTTTTTTTTAATAGATTATTAAATTACTGTAGTGCAAAGTGGAATATGAAACACTTTAAATAGGTGCCTTCCTCCTACAAAGCACTCTGCTCTTTACTCTTCTACACTCTTGAAAAACCAAAAATTTAGAGCCCCTTTCCACATATAAAAAAATAGTACTCTTGTGTTGTAAAAACAGGCATGAAAAATGTGAGGGATAATGCCCGAATGGTTTTTAGGTTTTTTTTTCTGTATAATAGTGTTAATTAAATATTCTTAGGAATATACTTTATAGTGAATATTTATACACAGGGCTGTATTCTGCACAGATGCTTGCAATGTCTGAAGTTGTAACCGTGATCCTATGTCACAAATTCTGTAAATAGTACTACGGTGATGTAGAGCATCCCTTGCTAGCCTGGAGTGCAGCATCTTGAAATGGATGCTTATAAAAGAGTGGAAAATAACATCTCCAGCATGTTTGCTTCAAAGCCTACTGACTTATAATATGGGCAGGGGAGTGGCAGGTGACTTCTATTAACTAGTCAACCTCTGTTCCTTGACATAGCATCTCCAAGCACTGACCTGTGTGCCAGGTGGCAGCTTTTTCCATGGAAACACGTTTATAAGTAATTTATTTTTATTCATTGAAGGACATTATTTTAGCAGTGGCTACATAATCTCCACAACTGAATGCTTTCATATCTAGTTCTTCTTTGCTGGTGTGTCCCAGAGTGTAACACCACTGACAGCATCTTTCTTTTATTCTACATATCAGATGTACTGGTGGACTTTTGAGGGAGCGTAAGAAGAGCAAGTTCCAAGGAGCCTGTGGGGTTTTGGTTTTGTGGGTTTTTGTTTTTGTTTTTAAAAAAAGCAAAAAAGAAGAGTATTTGTCTCATGGGTACTACTTGTCCAGTGAGAGGGAATAAATTCAGAAGGTAGTGTCAGTTCTAGAGAAACAATAAGGAAAAAAAGAAAGGAAGGACTCAAAGGAGGGAAATACTTAAAAATATTTTAGTGGTAGCTTATCACAGCATCAAGCAGCAAACTAGATGAAGACTAGTAGATGAAGCATTTTATGAGAGGCACATAGCTTTTTTGCTTCTATGGTTTTATTTTATAAACCCACTTTTCTATCTCTATTTAATATAAGTTCATTTTAAAGAATGTTTTTCCTTGTGCATCCAGTCATTAAATATCTGCAAAGAGGATTATAGATACCTCTAATCAGAATGGAGATTACCTATGAGCTGGTTCAACTCAGTACCTAATTCTCTTTAATCAGTTGCCTTCAACACAGGCACCTGTGGCACCCAGACCACTGCTGTGGCAAGTAGAAATTCTCATTGTGTGACTACAAAAAACAGCTTATGAAATTACCCCCTGAAAAGCCTACCTACAGCACTGGAGAGGATGATTTTTTTTTTTTTTTCATGGAAAATCATATATGACATGTATATATGCTATACATGACATAATTATTATAATTATGAAATGATAGAATTCAGCATTCTTAGGGCAGTGAGGAGGGTGGGCAGCAAGCTCGCTACCCTGGATTTCGGGAGAGCAGACTTTGGACTCCTGAGAGATATGATTGGCAGGGTAGTGTGGGAAAAAGAGCTGGAGGGGAGAGGGGCCCATGGAAGCTGGTTAGTGTTCAAGGATCACCTCCTCCAAGCTCAGGAGAGGTGCATCCCAAAAAAAGAAGTTGGGCAGAATAGCCAGAAGGCCAGTGTGGATGAATAAGGAAGTGTTAGGAAAGCTCAAAATCAAAAAGGAGGCCTATAGAGGGTGGAAGCAAGGACAAGTGGACTGGGAGGAGTATAGAGAAACTATCCCAGTGGCCAGGAACCACATCAGGCAGGTGAAAGCCCAGAGAGAACTAAATCTGGCCAAGGACATCGAATAGGAAAATCTTCTATAGATATGTCAGGGTTAAAGGCA
>VZRU01009196.1:156386-213844 GCA_013398155.1 Pedionomus torquatus
AGAATGGCTGGAGAGCAGCCCTGAGGAGAAGGACTTGGGAGTGCTTGTGGATGAGAAGCTCAACATGAGCCGGCAGTGTGCGCTGGCAACCCAGAAAGCCAACCATATCCTGGGCTGCATCAAAAGAAGTGACCAGCAGGTCACAGGAGGTGATTCTCCCCCTCTACTCTGCGCTCGTGAGACCCCACCTGGAGTCCTGTGTCCAGCTCTGGAGTCCTCAACAGAGAAAGGACATAGAACTGACTGTTGGAACGGGTTCAGGAGAGGGCCATGAAGATGATTGGAGGGGTGGAGCACCTCTTCTATGAGGACAGGCTGAGAGAGCTGGGGCTGTTCAGCCTGGAGAAGAGAAGGCTCCAGGGAGACCTTCTAGCAGCCTTCCAGTATCTGGAGGGAGCCTACAGGAGAGGGACTCTGTCAGGAAGGGTAATGATAGGACCAAGGGTAATGGTTTTAAACTGGAAGAAGGGAGATTTAGATTGGCTATTAGGAAGAAATTGTTTCCATGAGGGTCGTGAGACACTGGAACAGGTTGTCCAGAGAAGCTGTGGATGCCCCAGCCCTGGAAATGTTTAAGGCCAGGCTGGATGGGACTTTGAGCAACCTTGTCTAGTGGGAGGTGTCTCTGCCCATGGCAGGTGGGTTGGAACTTTTATCTTTAAGGTCCCTTCCAACTCTAGCCATTCTATGATATGAAAAACATACATGACACTTCCTTTCTTCAAACTTTATGGAAAAGTATCCCTTTCGACAGTCACAGAAATCAGAAAGGATGTTCAGAGCAAGGGTGAGTTTGTCTGGGAGCTGGCTAGAAAGGGTTTAGCTCTGTAGGTTGTCCCTCATTTCTTGGAAGAATTTCTGAGGTTCGTCTCTTTAACCCTGACTTTAGAGAGGAGCTGCAGGGATGGATGTGCATGGAACCACAGTCGTGGTCAAAGTAGGTTAAAAATCCTTAAGTGTCTCCAGGGACCTCTGTAATTGCTACAAAGGTAGAACATCATCTGCTGCTTCTTTTGATAGAAAGTGAAAGTAAAAGCTCAGTTTTCCTTAACGAGCCTGCAGTTATATTCTGGCATGCATGACTGCCTCATTTATTTAATACTGGGCAGCCATACAACACAAAGTTTTTTACTGTGGGATTTTCACATCAAACCTGTGACCAGATGTGGTCCATCTTGCAGGCTGCGTATCTGAGAGAGCAGGGCTGCTAACTTACCTAATCTCTGTGTGGGTGTCCCTCCTGTACTCTTAAAGGGGTGTTTTCAAAAGAAAGCCCCAGTTTGTTGCAAATACAGATACTCTTTGGTATTAAAGTTAGCTGGGACATGTAGCTTGTACTACTCAGCTGTTCTGTTGTGTCTCCAGCAATTTGGAGTTTGCTGTGGATCTCTCATTGTCTGTAGCTAGGAGAAGGTTCCAGTGCTACTGATCTGTCTCTGACAGATGGCTTATTCTACTAATATTTCATGAGCACTTATGATGATTATGTTGAAATATTCATCATGCTAATATAAATGATAAGTACTAAAACTTATTGTTAGTTCATTGGGTGAGATTTTGGAAGTTTTGTCAAACTGGAATTTCACACCTGTTGATGCTTAGCCCTCAATTGGAGTTTGATATAGCTGTGTACTTTCAAGATGAATTAAATTAATTTCGCAGGTCCTTTTGATTTTCCACAGGATTGTTCTGCAAGTGAGGGCTGGGATGCAGCTTCCTTCATTGTGTCTGCAGTTCTGTGGCAGTGTCCTTTGTTTATGGCTCTTTTCTTTAGGTTCATTTTGAGGAATCTGACTTTCTTCAAACAAATCTGAGTTCTTGGAAAAAATGACTGTTAGCTCTCCTTTTGTTTTGCTTCATCTTTCTGTTTTGCCCAAATGGAGTTTGGTGTTAAGTATATTAGCAATGTGTTTATGATAGAAAATAATATGTGTTAGAAAATAATAAAATGTGCAGACTTTTTGCTTTCCTTAATTTTGGTCTTTCCTTCAAGCTTTCATCATTCCTGATGGGAAGCAAGCGATTCTTCTGACCTTTAGGCATGGCAGTAGGTTTTTCCTCCCTCTGATCGTTCTTAATTTCGTGCACGGTACCACTAGATGTCCCTCTTTGGCTTTTTTATTAGGTTTCAGGACTGGGTCTATGAAGACTAAAGTGGCTGCGCTTTGGATCTCTGGCAGATTGAGTTGTAAGGGGAAAATATTTTGCTAGCTTTAAAGAAGAAATTTATAATGTATATTAAGGCAAAATAGTGTCTCTGTACAGTAAACTTGTACTAAAAAGAACTTTATGGAAAAAGTGACCTTTGTGAAAACAGAATATTTAACCTGTGGCTGAAGTGTTGGAATGTTTTGTTTGTTTCGTTTTGCTTTTTTAAAATTAATAAGGCACCAGGTAACTGCGACATTTGAATTATTCTACTGAGGTTCCTAGGGAACTATGCAATTTATATTTTAATTGTCTGCTATTGTTTTTGATAAGTAAATACATTTTTATGATTTGTATTTAGCAGTAGGGTAGTCTGAACAGGACTGAGGCTCTACAAAATCTCAAAGTGAGTAAAGAAGCAGAAATAAAACTCAGAAGCTGTGTCTGTGTGCCATAATATCCAGAGGAGAGACTCAGCGCAAATAGTTTACTTGAAAGTATCTTGACAGTTACAGAATTCAACTTGGGAATTTAAAGGTGCTGTAAAAAAATGTCGCATGTATTTATACAAAACTGGGATGCCCTATAAAGCAATGTGTGCACAGCAGATTTACTTGTCACACGAAATGCCAGGAAAGTGGTGGGGGGCATCTTTGAGTGATCCACTTGGCACAGAGGTGGAGTACAGTGTCAGCATAATGAATAGGACCTTGCTTGGTGGATGGAAAATATTTTAAATTGAGTTTTTATTTAATGGATTTGAACTTTTCATGCCCAATTACCTTTTTGCTGAAAGAGAACAATAATAATAATAATAATAAAGTGCAAAGGTTCAGTTTCATTCTAGAAATGGGAAAATGTGCTTGGAGAGCTGTCAAAAGGCACAGTCAGATCTCAGGAGCATGGAGGAAGGTAGCTAATGCTCTGGAGCGGATGTCCATCAACTTCTTTTGTGGCTTTATATGTCCTTGTCAATGGTAATGTGACAGAACAGGATGAGTCATGTACAGGGACGGATGGCAACAAAGAGTTGGTTAAGGTCAGAAAAAGTATGTCCTTGCAAGGGGGGTGATATAATTTTCTTAATTTGTCCAGTTAGATCTTACATGCATCTCATGAATTATGGAGAAACCCACTCTGCAAGATGAAGCTAACAGGATTTAGGGAAACTGTTCCAGTGTGTATAGAAGTAAATTCTTTCCACAGAAAGCTTAATCCATCCTATAGCAGAAATGTAAGAAGGATGCTGAAAAGCAAAAATCCTTATTAAATTCTACATGTCTTTTCCTTCTGAAATAATAGCCTCTTCCCAGTGAACTTCCTTTGTAGGAATTTTTAACTTGAGGCACATGTACATCCATGAAGTTTATTCCAGGTGTGTTGAAGTGTACTAAATAAGTGTACTGTTCAGAGTGTATGTAACGAGAGATGGCACATCTATATGTTATTTATTTAGTTCTCATTGCTATGATATCTGGGTTACTATGTATTGGCTATAGACTTAATTCAGAGACCAGTGAATTGGATGGAAAAGTTCTCGCTGACTTTCACAGGCTTTGTATTTAGACAAGCAGTCTCTCTCTTATTCCATTCATTTAATTAGTTATGTGCAGAACACAATCTGCACTAGAATATTTACTGCAGGCAACAGTGCCCACATAAAATACTGTGTTTTGTAAAATTTCAGAGAAAAAAACCTGTCAGGTAGGTAGGTGCCACTCTATTTCAGCTTTAACTCAGCTATAACTGCCACTAGAAGTGGCTGGTCCATTGTTTACATGTTCTTGATCACAGCAAGAGCTTTATTGATGGTTGGCCTTTGACTTGGCGTTACTGATGGCTCATATGGTGCAATCCTCAGCAGGAGACATAAGAGAGCATCACTTTAAAATGGATCCTGCTGGCCATGTGGTGCTGTTTTGTTCTGTACACTGCTAAAAGGGCCACTGTCAACTTGAAATCTCGTCAATTAAAAACAAACAGGCTAATAGGAGCTTCATGTCCCCAAGTCCTTTTGCCAGTTTCTGTGGGATTGCAATCAAGAGTTTCCTATTTTTAACCATGTTTTTCTCATTCTCGTTGGTGGCTTTGTGTTTGCGTGTGTGTAGAAGTAGAAACCATGCTAAAGGAGGCACTGGCTACTCCACCAACATGGAAATGAAAGAGCAAATATTACTAAACCCAAAGCACACAAAGTAAATAATCCACGTGTGCTTTGTGTATTTCACAAAGTAAGAATAACAGGCATTTTGCCTTTAACTCAGTTGCTAAGAATTTTGCTAAGATTTTTTTTTTTGCTTAGTGGTAGAATAGAAAAACTGAGTGATTTTTTTTCTGCCAACTTCTAAAAATAATAGTTTTAAAAATTGAATAAAGTTTGTTATGTCTGAATAAAAATTTTAAAGTACTTTTTGAAACAAAATGGAAAATAATTATTAAAATTGCTCTGATACTCTGATTGGAAAACATAATATTTTGTATTGCAAAACACTACAATTAAATAAATATACAATGGATGCAATGGATTTTCTATGCATTTACCTACAGGTAACATTTAACTGTGGTCATATAAGCTTCTTTTTTACCTCGAACAAACCCCTCTGAATTAATGGTTCCAACAGTGCTTAAAATTGGAGCCTGGAACAGCTCAGGAAGGTTTGTGTTTGGTTACACAGTGGGCTATGTACTGGGGAAAGATGTGGAGGTAGACAGGGCTCATTGTTAGGGGACTGATTCTAGAGGCATTAAAGATCATCAGTTTCTGTGGGCTTCAGGGCAAATTGATGGCATTCAGCACTTTGGTTTGAGTATACAGATTCAGGTCAGAACTATTGATTTGGTGTATTGAAAGACTCTTGAAATGTTTTCTGGTCAGAACACTAGGTGACTTCTAGAGAGCTACCCCAGCACCATTGACAAAATCCATGCAACTTGCAGACAACACATACCACATCCAGTGAAGACCAGGAACTAACTGACCATTGAGATACCAATACAGAAGATACTGATCTCTGTCATATTTGGAGAGGCCCATCACACAACTGAAGTAATTTTCCAGCTGCTAGTAGAACTACTGTTTAAGTTTGATTATACATTTTCTCCCTCTTCTGTTTTGAAGTGTTAAAGTGAGACAAGCAAATATACCAGGGAGTGATCTGAGATCCTCATATTCTCTGAGGTCTCCGTGCTGTCAGTGGACTTGGTGTTGGCAATAGAAAGTCTGTTGCAGCTCTGGCAGATCTGGTTGATGGAGTGGTTAATGATGCAACACTTTTTTTAGTAATGTGTCTCATTTGGACACCACAGCACATCCTGTTTGTATTTCATCTCCTTTTCCTGGTACTTTATCTATGTCCACTACTCTTGCATTTTGACCCAAGGGACTTTTATTTTAATCATTTGCTCTTCCTACCTGAACTTTCTTGTACATACTTAATATTACTTTACTTGGGACTTGAACATATGGAACAGCTATTTTTAATTCTCACAGTTAACACTTGATTGCTTAAAAGATATATTTTTCTACTTTCAAAGAAAGCATTTAAAATCTCCTATATTCTCACTTGCTACCCAACAAGGTGATTAGTGCTGACCAGGAAAGCATACAAAGTGAAACTCTTGATTTTGGGTTGTTTTGGTCCACTATCAGGACAGTAACTGACTTTAGTGAATGAAGAAGCCTTATTCTGTGGGGACTTAAAATTTGCTTGCAGGTATGTGGGTCCATTTGGCCCACTCATGGACCAAAATAGTCTTACTACATAGTCTTATCAGGGAGGCACCAAAGTCTTGCAGATAGTTTTTATTAGCAGGGCCTTGATGTTGTGAGAATCTGGGTACTCTTGGCAAGAGTAGCAGTTGCTTGCTTCTGCTCATAAAAGCTAAGAGTTTTATAACCGGAGGACCAAAAGGCCTGTATTCTCTCCCAATCTTATTTTTGACCAAGTCAGGTAATATCTCTGTATTTCTGTGGCTGAGTTGTAGATCACACAATTCACACACACTCTTACATTCTCAAGCATAAATGTTCAGCTGTAAGGTAGGAGAAAAAAGAGACACAGAGGAAAAAGGCAAAGTGCCAAAGAAAAAAGTAAAGCAATCTAGTATCTTGGACCTGGAATTAGGAAACCTCTTTTACTGCATACTGGCATGAGCTGGGCCACCTCTTTTTGCTTTGATTTTATTTCTGTCACCTTTATTTTTGCCACTTTGAGTAAGAGACTGTGTCTTATTACCAGTGAGATACAGAACCCACCATAACAGGATCATGTTTCTGATGGAAGCTGCAATTTTTATTTGTTGCTATAGGTGGTACTACAATATTAATATATAATATGAAAAAAAAAAGAAGAGGAAATAATAAAAAGATGAGAACAATCAATAAAAAGAATGGTAGCAAACAAATGCTGATGTTTCCTGCTCTCTAAAGAGAGTTCCACCTGTTTTTCAAGCTTGAAGGGATATTGTGAAATTCATGTGGTAGCTTTTGAAATTAGTACAAGTCATCTGTTAAATACTCTGTGTTCACATCTCTTCCGCCAAACCTCACAGAACCATGGCTAGATTATGCCCTGCTCCTTTCTCCTCACCTGGTAATTGTCTATGCTAAAAACCTGAGAGCTTTACATAAAGGTTGTTCCAAAATGGCCAGCGAGTCCTGAGATAAGACACAAAAGTTAGGCAATACTTTTCAAAATGAAGAAGGCCATTGATATAGGCAGCCAAGACAAGTTTGAATGGTATCTCATCCATAACACAAGACTTAATCTCCACGGTCTTCTCCAGCCTCATCTTGGACAGATTTCCCTCTCACTCAGCTTTTCTAGACTATGTTATTTTACTTACAGATAAATGCTATTTAGTTTTCTTTCATTTTATAGTATTGCTGCTTTAAAGTCTATGTAGTGGTTAGATAGTCCAGAGAGGAACTGAAACATAGTAAAAACTTGTGCAGAAGTCCCTCCTGAGAGAGTTCTGTTGATCTCCCACTTCAATTATTCTTTCTGATTCATGTTACTTTGGCCAGAAGTATGAATGTCAGTATCAAACTCTCCAGTTTTTCCTTGGTTACTAAATTTGGGAATGCAGTAACATAAATCAGTATTCAAGGCAGCTGTTTTTTTCTCAAAGCTGCTATTCTGACAGGATAATGCTTACTGATCTTCTATAGTGGCATCCGTAATAACACATTCTCAAAGAACAGTTACTGTATAATAAAATTGATTCTTTAGGATGTTGAGGTCAGCATGGGTCTTCTGACTTGTCCTACAACCTCCGTGTTTAGAGTGCTCACATACTGTATGGGCTTTGACTTGCAAGAGAACAAAGAATAAATGGGTGTCTTTCTCTTGAGGACTTCAGAAAGAGAAGGGATATAGGGCTTACAATTATCAGCAGACACACTTTGTAGAAATATCTTGTTCATTTTTATAGTACTCCTGTATACCTTGAAGGACATGTGGACTCTTTTCTGTTAGGTAAGAAATGTTGGGTGGGGGGTTGAAAGAAATGAATTTTTTAGCATGTCAAGGAAGACACCTGAAGTGAAAATAGATAACATAGAATCCTAAAGTAATTCAGGCTGGATGGGACCTCTGGAGATCATCTTGTCTAGCTCCCCTGCTCAGAGCAAGTCCAGTTAGGTCAGTTAGCTCAGGACCTTGTCCAGCTGAGTCTTGAAGACCTCTAAGGGTAGAGTTTCTACAACTTTTCTTGACAACTAGACTGACATCCTGTTATCTAAAGTTAGTTACCAAGGTTTGTAAAAAATAGTATGACTTTATCCTAAGTGGGGATGATCAAAATACAGATGCACCTCTGTGTGTGTATAAAGAAGGGCACAAAAGGTGGCAGAGGGAAAAGCCAGTGAAGTTCTTCATGCTTAAGGCCCTATCTTGCCCATTTGAGACGTATTGCTGTGAGATGGAGAGCTACGTTCCTTGTAATGCCTCTTGGGTGCTGCACCATGGAGGTACGGGAGTGTCTGTAGGAGAGGCTTGTGAAAAGAGGATCCAAAAGAACAGAACTCATTTCTGATGAGTTTGTGCTAAGCCATGCATAGGGAAGACAAGGATAGAAGTTCAGGTCCCAGCTGAACCGCAGCCTTCTGTCCCCTTAGACCAGTAATCTGGGACCTGATCCGGAAACCATCAGTTGCTTGGAGAGTCACTACTTAATTGGAGTTAGTCTTTAATCTTCCCTGTACCTCATTCCTGTTAGATAAAACACAGGTGGTGAAACCTTTACCTGTTTTGCTTATCTACGTCACAGGATCTTTGGGACAGATACCATTGCTAATTATACAGTAGTTTCCTTGCATGCTACCATAACATTAATAATAATAATAGTAACCACCTTTCAGTATGCAATTATGCATTTCAGTGTAGACAAAACATTGTAGAGAAAGTACTCCATGGTGTAAAATGTTTACTGTATAATCTGAAAGGTCTGTCTTTGTGCAGCGTGTGTGGTTTTTCAGATGTAGTCATGTTTACTCAGACTGCCTATAAAATATGTTTTAGCCTTCCCTCTCAAAATATATTCCACTGCATCACTATAATATCCTTGTGAAACAAACAATTGGATGGTTTTTAACGACCAAACCCATAATTTCACAAGGCTTTATACAAATGGGAACCGTAGTTAAGATTTATTTATTATGTAAAATGGCAGGGATTATTATGTTTATTACTTTTAAATTGCACAATGCTTTTACATTAGGATCAATTTTAGAACACAGGATTAGCTACTATAACTACTGGCAGTTTTGGTGCCTTATTACCTTCTATTATATTCTGAAGTGATTTTCATTTATTTAATTTAAACTTCTGTCATTCTGCTTTTTCAAGCCTTAATGTCTCAGTTTCTGGAAATCCAGTTGGTGTTTTCTATCTCCATGGCTAAAGAAATGCTGTTATTAAGTGATATGATGGCTTGTTTAGTCCCTTGACTATTCCAAGGCTCACTTTGCTTAATTTAACTACTGTACTCGCCTGCTCCCTCTCTCCTCCCCCCCGCCCCTTTTTTGTTCTTAATTGTTTTCAGAGTACTCAACTTCCTGTGGGGAATCAGTCAGCATGCCAGACTTCAAAGCACTTGTTACAGTAGACCAATTTGGCAATATGCTAATTTAAGCCTATTTTTATATCTTTCTACGTTGTTTCTACGCAAACAAAGACCATTTTGGACATTAGCGAAAGAGTAAAGTCTTTGGAGGCTTTTTTGTTGCCTCAGATCTTACTGGGAGAAAAAACGAGAGTGACTCTTAGCCTTTGGAAATGGAAAATACCTGTAGGGTCTTACTCACTACATCCTTCTCTAGATTACTTCATTTTATTTGCTTTACCCAATCTGGTCCTGCTCTCCTTCAAGTGAAACCACATATATCGGGTGTGGATTTGCTTTAAATAAGGGCAACTGGGACCCAGTTCTTACTGTATGACTGTGAGATGTGAGGCTGAGGAGCATGGGTTGTGCAAATCATTATGCGTTCACAGAATGAAAATATGTGAAAACTAAGGAATTCTTAATTAGACAGTTTGGACCTCTGAAATTTCCAAGGACAGTGAAACAGGTTGAGTCTGTGAAGCTTTTAAGTGTGCTGGGCAAAAACATTGCATCTGTAATTGCATGCACATTTACTGACAGTGCGTAATTTAAGCTATCAAGCACCCGGCAAGTGAATCTAGGAGATGCATATGAAAATTACATACAAAGTTACCCACAAACACATAGTTGCACGACTGAGTTGCTTAGAGGGATCATTGATTCACATTCCTTCATGGAGGAAGTTACAGAGTGGTTTGGGCACAGTCCAAGTAATATTTTATGTATTTTACTTTAACATCACACATCGTCTCAAGGAAGTCAATGAGGTCATAGTTCCAGCTTCATCAATACTGGCTCTACGCATATTTGAATCGTTTGTCTTTAAAGATTTGGTCTGGATCCATCACAAAACTATGATTAGTGCTATTTCTGTTAAAATAATGAGGGCACACAATTTGCTGCCAGCTTTGTGCTTCATTCTGGTTGTAAGGCAGGGACAGATGATCTGGCAGGAAGTATACCAGGATGATTTTTTGAATGAATCTGAACTGATAAGACAAGTTCATTTTGGGTCTGAAGAGCATAGCGTTTTTGTTACTTTATTAGGGGGCAGGGTCTTGTAGAAGCATGACCTTGGATTTATCACCTGCTTATAGTTAGAGATGTTTAGCTTTTTGGTGGAATTATTTGGTGATAGAGAGAGAAATCCTGGCCAGATTCTGTAAGTCTTCAGAAGTGGTATCAGAATCTTGTTTAAGGCTGTTATTAGCTTTGTGTTTAGTAATCAATGCCTTTGCAGTTCCTGATTATGGTAATTTCATTAGTGATACTGTTCCAAAATAGCACGGATTGATTTTTGCAAGGAGAGTCTTGTACATGAAGAAACAACAGGAATTCCTTTATTCTCATATTCATTTTTCATCATCAAACTGAGGAATGCATTTTCAAAATGCTCTCTTCATTTAAGAAGGCACTTTTGTGCTGGAGGACTTCAGACATGAATAGAGAGGCTGTTGTGTCAGCAGAGGCTGCGTGGTTATAAAGGGCAAAGACAGGTCATATTATGAAGAGTTATTAGGAATCTCTTAGATGTAACATATAATTTTTATTTGAGAAGATGGTGAGCATGAACTCAGTGTAGAGTGCTGGCAAAAAGACCCTTGTGCATAGGCTGCAAAGTGGATTCCTGCATCACCTTCTTTCTGCAGAGGGAGCACTGTGCAAATCCCGAAAGGCCAATGATTCTTCTTCTACACCTGAAGATTGTCCAGCTACTAGCTGAATAGTTACCTTGATCTGGTGGCTGAAGAATATTAAGTTCTTAGGGACTTCCATAAACTAAGTCTGAGGTCTAGCCTGTTGGAGAGCCTGATCTATCACTGTGGTTAGTAATGCTGCCTTTTTGGATGTGTGTGATCTAAAAGTGGTCTTTTAGTTGACAATCTCAGCTGAAAAATATGGTAACAAATGTCGGTAAATTACCAAAGGGAATTTTATTTGGAATTTCGTAGTGTAAATGAAAAATTAAAGAGATGAGTAACCTGCCATTATTTTCCTTAATGGAATTTAACACCTTCAGTTCTCATAAGAAATAAGAAATGTTAGTGGATCTTAAAGTGAAAACGTTATTTTTAAACAGTAGGTTGGAAAATTTTAAAGCAAAGTACTTTTTAACTTTTCCAAAGTATTTTAAAACTGCTTTCTTATAGCCAAAGCAGCTGTCTGAATTCTGTCTCTCTGGTAAACAGTTTCTCTAAAATTGTTTGTCTGGTAAAACAGTTTCTCTCAGACTCTCTAAAATGCTATTTCTTAGTAGTTATGCAATGTGATATTTACATACATTGCTCCAGCACAGTGTTTCTTTAAGAAATGGTATCATACATTTAGCCACATCTATAAGGTGGAGTGATGCCTGCATATGCAAAAGATCAAACTATAAGGATGTCTTTGGAAATGGAAGATAGCAGACTCTCCAGTAGCCCTCATTAGTGGAATTATATAGTTATAGCTAAGAAAATTATTATCTGAATACTACAGATGGTTCAATGGCTTCTTAGTGCGGGGACAGAGTGGAAAAAAAAATCATAATCAAAACATGCTGGGAATGACTAAATGGAAAATGAGAATTTTTTTCTGAATCTTAGTAGAAACAGCTCCAAGTCAAAATGTCAGATTCAGATAGCTACAGACCTTGAGGCTAATGAGATCTGGATCTGTATGTTGTAGCTTGCATCCATAGTTTAAAGTGAATTTGAGATCTAAATTTATATGTGTGATGCAGTTTAATATCATTTGAGTTTCTGGTTCTGGTTCCAAAGAGCTCTTAGCCAGTGATCTGAGGAGCTTCTGAAGAAGGCAATGGAATGTATGCCTCACATTTTGCCCGAGTCTTTAAAGTCAGAAAGATTTTATATTCTTTATGAATGTGAATGTACAAAAGAAGTATCTGTATTGTACAAGCGTAGGAAAGTAAAACAACTTCTCTCCTAGTAAAAGTTTAGGTCTTGTCCAGTAGATGTTTGTTGTTATTTATTGAATTTTGCTATATTGATTTCTGTAACTCTGACTATTTATCTTTCTCCTGCAACACACATTTCAGTAAAAACTCTTTTGGGGGCAAAAGGGCAGAATGAAGTCTTTGCATGGCTTATCTCTAAAGTAGGAAGTGAGAGACTCAGAAGTTGCACCTACAAAAACCAGTAGGGACTCTTTGATGTCTCTCTTAATGTGCTGGGTTTAGATTACTTTGTGAGTACAAAAAGGGTGAAAGGTTTGAGGTTACTTTTAACTAACTCTTTGGATCATGATTTGTCCATGGGGTAGTTTTTAATAGAGCAGATACAAGGGGATGGGCTATCAGATGCAGTGGCCTCAGTCTTGAGGCTGAAATCTAGCCTCTGTCCACAAAAAGCTTGCATGACCCAAAGACTCATGATATTTTCAATATCATACTTCTTTAAAGTAGGGGGAGGGGGGGAAGGCCACAGCATGGCATATTTTTTCTCCAGTTTTTCAGCCCTTTCAAGTTATTTTCTGTAACTAGGAGCACAAAATCCTCCTTTTTAATTTTTTGTTTAATTATGCAGATGCCTCCAAGATGTCTGAATGTAGACCATTAAGTACCGCAAACTGCAAGACAACAGCACAGCAGTAGGCTGCATGATGCAGGGGATTTAGTAAGATACCATTCAGTCCTGTGATACTGAAGTATGTTTAGAAGTGTTCCTATTCTATGGCAATCAGTTGGTAGTTCTTTGTTCACCAGCTCCTGTATTATACATAAGTTTCTGCTGAAATTAAAAGCTTTGTGAAAAGGAGAATTTTAAGGCTAAACCATTTAATCCAGTCTTGCATTCTTAAAGGGTTACTGTTTTCAGCTGAGCCTTCTAGCTATATTTTGGAGTCAATTTGTCCTGTAAACAAATATAAATTAGTGTGACAATGTTTAAGTTTCAGTGAGGGAATTTTAAGGTAAATAATACTTCTGTGAGTTTTGCACAGGTCAAGAACATGCAAATTCACACTCCCATGTGTCAGCTCATTCATGCTAAGAGTAATAACAACATGATTTGAGGTTAAGCCTTACAGTACAGGTCAAATTCTGTCCCTCAGTTCATCTATCGCATTCCTTCATATAGGACAACAGAAAGTGGTGTCAATATGCCCACATTCTTCTGACATCCTAATTCAAACTACAAGAGTTTCTAATAAGCTAACAAATCTATTGCGTATTTATTTTTGCAATAGCAACAAACCCCACAAGTCGCATCTTTCACTGTTAGATATGCCCTAAACGCAGTTAGTTATGTTCATACACTATTTTAATGACTCTATCCTTTTAACTCGTTTGATTAAGACCTAGTTTAAGTCTTTAGTCATGATGCGAGGCTTTCAACTCATAGGTAATTGCTTCAAGAATTCTGTTAAGCTGATGTTACTGCAGGATTTCTGACAAGTTAAAAAATACAATGAAGTATGCAAATAAAAAAATATGATGAAAATGGATCCTTTTAGACACAATACTGATAGGAAGACTAAAGCTCTTTTCAAAATTTTCTTTACAGAAAATCTGGGATAACTAGTCCGTCTACCCCAGATATATAGCTACACAACTTGGATCAGAACCTAGCCTTGAATATTTTACTTGTTTCTCTGCTCTACTCACATAAGGAACTGATAAATTCTGCTATTCTTTCTCAAATAGAAATGTTATATTTTTCATTCTATGGGTAAATGGATTAAGAACTTGTCAGGCCAATTTTGCAGCTTTCTTTCAAGAAATTCACAAACCTTTAAAATGTCATATTGCTTTTATACTTTAAAACGTCTTAAAGATCTACCTAGGGAAAAGATGCATATTATTTATGACTTTCCTATATATTTTGACTTCAAATATTTAAATCTACTAATTACTGGAAGAAAAAGACAGCTGTGATTTCTGAAGGATTTTAAAAATCAAAGAAAATTTACAGGTTAGGAGTTTGTTCGTGTGGTGACAATAAGCCCTGGATAATTATAGACTAATTTATGAGCTAATTATATAGGCTAAAAAATTCTGCCTTTTAGATCCATTTTGGACAGACCTGTCTACGTATAAATCTTCTGTTACTTGTGTCTCTCTTGTTTGTCAGTGTGCTGTTCCCCTCATTAGGAATAGGGAAGAAGGAGCAACATTTCCAGGACTTCAGAGAGAGCACTTCACATCCTGGAACAAACAGGACAACACTGGCCCAGTTCTCTTCCACAGAGATATAAACCTATCTCTCCCAGGAGCGAAGCTGGAGAGGCTATGGACATCTTTCTGATCCCAAAATATGTATGTGAGGGATGCGGGACGGACTTCATTGGCACTACATTGACAGTGTCATTGGGCTGCATTTTTGTTTTCCTAAATGCAATGCTGTTATTATCTTTAAACTTCCATAATTCTCATGTAGTGGCCACCATATTCAATAGACAATTTGAATATGGATTGTTCTGTAATTGAAGCTAAGCAAGGACACTAATTAATCCCTTTTCTGCAGTGCTGTAATGAGTTGGCTAGCTTACAAGTACAACTGACCTCTAATGGATGGAATCAGTACTGTTCGGTCGTTTGTCATGTCTCATAGGGCATGGTGAATCTGCTTTAAGTTAAATAGTAAGGACTTGTGCTTTTGGGTCAGAAGAATCTCATTTCAAGCTCAGCAGCTGCCAGGAATTTCTGAGTAGTTGGGGTCTCCAGCTCAAGACTGGGGTGTCATTGGCGAGCTCAAATGAGTGAGCAGTTACTCCCAGGAATGGGTTAATGCTTTGCTCACCACTGTAAGAAAGTTTGCAGTCCATCCACGGTAACAAATGTGAAACTGTAGGTGGTGAGATATTTGTTATACTGTATAAACAGAACATTTCAGAGCTATTATAAAATTTGCGATTTTTGGTGAAGAGAGCTCTTTATTATGTATGTTCATTGTAGGGTAGCTAGCAGTGATTCATGGAATACTACTGTACATCTGATTTTAGTAATTATCCATTACATCATGTTAGCATATTTCAGTAAGTAATCAATTCAGTTTTTGGTATACTGCTTTAATTCAGGTTTCGTTCCTTGCCTTGTATTTATTTTTGGAGGTCTGCTGTCCATCTTCGTCTGAAATCATACTGCCCTTTTTTGCAATAGCCATTTTAGGATAAAATGGTTAATAAGATTTGCATTTAAAAAATGAGCTAAAAGAACTGGACCCCCTCCAGCGAGAAGCAAGTAATTATATCATTTGTATTGCAAAACAGGAGCAGCTATAAAACATCAGCATATATTTTAAGAAAATTTATATTCTTCGGAAGCATTACATTACATATAAAATGACAGGTCAGGCGAAGGGGAGAAACCCTCTCCGGTGTAAGTAACCTGCAGACTCGTAGGCAGAAGCGTAGGTTTTATTCAGAATTCTGCTTAATCAAGAACTCTGAATTTACCACTTCTAGTTTTTTCCTTTTGCTTTCATGGTACTGTGATTATGAAAGCTACTGAGTGACATTATTAGACCTTGTCTGTGATGAGAAGAATGTTTCGGAAGATTTGTTCCAGAAAATCATCCAAGTGTTGCTCAACACATACACAAGTCTTTTGTCTGAGTAGTTTTTCTTAGATTTCTTCTTCCCACACCTGCCAAAATATGAGCCACTGCATTTTTTGTCTGTGTAGCTGTGCAAAAACTGGCATAAGTAAGGCGGATTTTGCGCTGTTGATTAAAATAGCAAGAGCTGTTTTGCGTAGCTTAGATGCTCCTGGCCTTAAGACCTCTTGTTCTAAGCAAAAACATGGGAATTGTTATTCCTCTCTGGTTGAATGACTAAACCAGTTTAAACAGTCTTCGGGCAAAGCACTGTTTGTGCTAAAACACATGCAACGTTTTGTGAATTTCAAATAGAAATGCTCATCAGTTTTTCAACTACTCAGGAATAATGTGTTATCTCATGAACTAGAATCATGTATGTTTGGCATTTTATTAATGAAAATATTCCCAAATCAATGTCTGTTAGCTTGTTTAAATATTCGGTGACTTCTACCGTGAATGTGGACCATTTGCAAAAACGCTGTCAGGTGACTATCAATAAATTAATATGTTAATTAAATCTGCATCTGTGTACAGACTTTATTACTGTTTGCTTTGCATCTTTTTTAAAGAAAGCTTTTTGAGCTTTTATTTTTGTGTGTGGCAAACTTTACATTAGAGTTGGTCAATCTGTTCTGATATTGGCAGAAGGGGATTTTCATTGATCGTTTTCTCTGTATTTGCCTTTTTTCCTCCTTCTCTAAACCCTAGTGCTGTAATGCAGAAGATTTATTGTCAATGATTTATTAAAATGTAATTCTAAGGTGACTCCTTATCGTGAAAGTAATCTGCAGGCTATCTTTGTTTAAACTTGCAACCCGCTTTGTCAAAGAAAACAGCCTATGAAATTTTCATTATAATAGACAGGTTTTTATAATGAACTGGGAAAAAGCTATTATGACCAAAAAACAAATTGTTAGGAAACTTATGCATTGAAACAATATGCTCATTAATTGCAATTTTTTTGGGAGGGTGAACAATTCCGTTTAATGGTTATATTTTTCAGTCTTATAAATTAATTTGAATTACCCAATATCACTTAATTTTTCCCTAGGAAAGCTTCTGCTTGCCCGAGCAATATTATAGCTGCTAATTCAATTACACTGAAATTGTTTAATAGAAAATATAATTGCTTATTCATACAGAATACCCATTAAAGAAGTGCAAAGGCCTATACCCTAGGGTTACTACATATTAGTACTTTGGGAATTCAGGTGGGAATGCTGGGTAGGGAAGGTGCTGACTGATCTTTAATTGTTCATCACCTGCCTCCAAAATAATATGAATGGACCCAAACTAAATGACCACTCATTACAAGTTTCAATTTAGGAGCTTGGCTGGGGTCAGCAGATTGCTTATGCTGATCGCAATGATTTGAAGTTGTGATTACCATAAGCAATTTAAATTTTATTGATCTACCCTTCTTGAAAGTTGTAATTGAGCATAGATGTTGGACCCGTAGCTCTCCAAACTAAATTGTACTCTGAAGCCCTTGCTGGATTACTGCAAGAATCAATAAGCAGTCAGTCACATTAACAATGAAATAGCTCCATTAACATACAGTGCTACTGGTGAAACTTTATTTAGGAGGGGTGTTAGTTCACTTCATTGTTTTATCAATGAATTTCAGTTGTACAGGGAAAAGTATAGCTTGTGTACGCCTAATGAGCTTGCATAATGATAATCTTATATTCTTTAACTAGGAGTCTTTTTATGGGAAAGAAAGATTATTTTTTTTCTGTGACAGATTTGCTTTATTACGGGCAGAGGAACTATGTAACTGGAATTACAATTTGTTAACTGTGAGGCACTGAAATAACTTGGGTGGCAAAGAGATTTCTACTGTGACATATGTTCACTATTAGTGGGTTTCAGACAAAAGGTCATGTCTCAAACAGGAACACAGACACACAGTAAGTTTGTAATTTATATATATTTGCAACTTCCCAGTGGAGTTTAGTGGTCAGCTTCCTAAATAGCTTCCCCCCACTTCAAGTTTTCTGTACCTCTGTAGCATTGCTGAAGAGATCAGAGCAGTTACTAGAGAAAGACTAGTTGCTCTTACATGAAATAGAGAGTAGAAACAACACAGGAGGGGTTCCTAAGATGCATAATCGACCTGTCTGTGATGCGTGAAACAGTTTTTTCCCATGATTCAAAAGTGACTCAAAGTTTTGGAAAGAAGATGCAAAAACCAGGCTGTTTGAAGTATGGCACGGCTGGAAACACAGAAATATCTCTGGCTAAATCTCTTATATATCCCTTTGTGCTTTATAGCTGCTCTCACTATATCTGCTATCTTAGTTTGTCATGACTTTAACTCCTTGTAATCTTCTTTACTGTAGGACCTCGAAGCACTAGCTACAGTATAGCCTCTCCCACCCCTCCATACTAGGTTCTAAATGAGCAATGAACCAATATTGGTTTACTTGACTGGCAGTGTCATTGAGCTAATTAGTAGTTGTAATTGAGTAAACTTGGATTTGGGAAAGTACCCAATATAGCAATTTATCATAGAATCACAGAATAACAAGTTGGAAGGGACCTCTTGTCCAACCTTTAATTTCATGTTCATAAATTATTTACGTTTATACCTCCTTACTACCAAAAGATCTGTAGATTTCACACTCTCTCAGATAATCCTACTGGTGACCCATTCACAAAGAAATGAAAGCCACTAGCAGTATATCAGGCCTAGTTTAGACACTGATGAAAACCGTTGCTGTTAGACATAATTACTTTTCAGGAGCAAAAGACCTCTCTCCTAGTGAAAGTATTCACATGCTTTTGAAGAGGGCTAATGGCCATCAACACTGGCCACGAGGTTACACAGCAGCACTGAGTAGTGCTGGATTACCAACCACCCTTACATCCTCCTTGACTTGAATACGCCCTACAGGACAAGAACTGTAATTTCAGCACCTCGGTATTACAGAATTATGACCTTGTAAGTGCTTCACAGTCAAAATGTCTAACATAGATATATGCAGAACTGTCACAAGTATGTTTGAAATTTAGTAGTAGATCAGCTTTCTTAGTCTAGGACATATAGTTCAGATCAGTGAGACCAGACTTCCTACAGTGAAGAGCACACACAGCTGTTTTCTGGAAATATGCTCCCAAATTTTGATATGAGCTGCTTTTTAGTGTAGGAGAGTTCAGCCAGTTCTTTAGTCCTTTGCAGCTATAACAAGTATTTTTTTCTGGTCCTATAAGTGCAAGAGTACCTAATGATATTTTTGCTGGCTTTTTATTTTTTCCAGGTTTCTGCCACTATATGCCACATCCTCACTGAGGTGGTAAACTGTTTTTCCCTAGATCTTGATTTCTCAAGGATTCAAATTAATGCTTGTGTTAATTAGGCCAGCTCTTGGAATTCCTTTCTCATTCAGCAATTGGTGTGGGTTATATCAGGTTCTTACTCAGGCCCACATGTACTTTGCAGAGGATGAATAAAAGAAGAACACATTCATCCTTTGTCATTCCTTCTGCTGATACAGTGTTGTTATCCTGGGGGATTCGTGTGTAACAAAAATACATGCTATTTACATATAATTTCTATACCAGCTTCTGACATAGAGTAGACACAGACCAATGTGAGATATGACATTGATTCACAAAAGGCTTAATACGAATGTTCACTTTCAAGTACAGCAACGTTACAAATGTAAGACACCCTAAAAAAAGACATAGCTGATCTTTGTAAAAGGAACATCACCAAGAAAAATGTTCAGTGAAAACTGGAAATTGCAGTTCTTCAGATAAGAAATTATACTAATTAGAAGAGGACTTAAGTATTTTATAAACTATAAGATCACTTGTGAAATTGATAATCAGATATATACTCCGTTTTCAAAAGGGAATTTTGAATAGGGTGTTCTACTGCTAATATATTTCTCGCAGAAAATCCGAGAAAAATGTCTGATTGATCTATATCCTATATAAAATGTCATACATCAAGAAAATTCCACATGTACTGTCTAAGTGTTATACTGAAAGGATGAAGGGTTCTCTGTCATGATAGACCGATTATGAGATATTATATATCAAATTACATTGAGGAATTAAGATTCTCTTCTAGTGCTTGAGATTCTGATCTCTCTATCATCTCTCTTATGGTAGAGCTTTGGCTTTGCAGGTCATTTCTGATAGGATCTCTAACCAAAAAAAAAAAAAAAAAATCCCTTTAATTGAGAGCCCTTTACAGTAAAAAACAATTAAGTTTTGAGATTGAGATCCATTTAATTTTTACTTGTTTTAAGCACCATCATAAACATCTGCCACCTGGCATAGAAACTGCTTCATATGGCAGGTGGAGAGATGAGATTTATTTAAAAGTTCTTTGTCTTTGATACTTTCCCCTGCTGTATTTTCCAGTGAAGTAATTTGAAACTGATGGCATTTAAATAACCAATTATTGCCATAATGGAAGAATACAGTTAAAAATACATGGAGTAATTGCTGTCTTTCTAAGATAAGAATAGAGCAATAGGCATAATAGAGCAAACCATCTTCAGTCTAGTTTGGCCTCCAGCCATAACATTGTCCAACACTTTGATCATTCAGAAGAAAATCAAATGCCTTCCGCCTCTTTTCTGTGCATATATGTAATGCATAAATTGATTGATTTATTAACCTGGATGAAAAAAAAACGTTTTCTTGTTTCCTCTGTAGATAGTGCTGGAAACCTCAGATCTGGGAACTGACTATATTCAGTTTTTAACTCATCCACAAAGTCAAATCAAGTTTTGGATCATTCTCTGAAAAGTACAATGTACATGTGGAACCTCTTTCCCACCACTTGCAACCCACCCTCTTCCATATGCTCCCTTACGTGCAGACTTCTTGTGTATTTTTTTAATGCCACCAGAATTCCAAGGCAATTTGTAAAGAAAGATGAAGCCTTTCCATTGAGAAAGTATTATATAGCAAGCATGAGAGGTGGGGGCAGGAATTAAAGGGAAGACAAACTCTGCTCATGTTTTCCCTGTCTTGACATCCTTCACATTATTGCATACTTTTTGCATGACATTTTAGGGACAAAGAAAGAAAGAAAGGTATTTCCTATTGTCCTCCTTATGGGAATTTTGACCTCTGTAATGGAATCATTTAGTAAGATCATCTGTTCTTGCAAAATTTGAAACATCTTGAGCAAATGACCTCATCTGAAAGTTCAACCTGTGAAATTCTTGCTGACTATTAGGTCCACATGAACTTAATGCAGAACTAAGACTATACAAATAGTTAAGAGTCAAGAAAATTTACAAAAAGTTCCGAGTGCACTATTAGCAACTAGAAAGTCAGCAAACATTGCTTTAAATGCAGCCATAACACTTGATTCTTGTGTCAGTAATTTTCAACAGCTGAATGTGACTGTAAAACAGTATTTATAACTGATCCATTTTTATTGCTCTGACATTCCAAGTAGTCCTAAAAGTCCTTCCAAGTACTGAGGGGAGAAAGAAGAGTGAAGATGCTGATGATCATAATACCATGAATTTTGGGCAAATTGTTCATCCGTCTCCAAATTTTAATGAGTTTTTTTGCTTTGACTGTGCTAGCATTCAATCAGTATCCTTGTGACTCCATTCATTTACTGACCGGAAATTTCATGTAAACAGCAAAACATAGGTAAATAATAAATACATTCCTGAACAGCAAATGGGAAATTTTTCAGCAAAAATCAGCCTCTTTGTCCTCTGGTTTCCCATTTTGAGTGTTTATAACATACACATTGTGGCTAATTGAGAGATCAAAATTTGCCAGAATTATTGGGAAAATAATTTTAAACAAGAAATACATCTGAGGAAAAGAGAAATTATGTTTAAACAAAAAATTCATTTGATGAACAGCTACTATAGTTTGTCCTATTTTGTTCTTTTTTTCCCCCAACTCTTTATCTGACAAAACCAAAACTGAACGTAAACCATTGTCTTATATTATCATTCACGTTTCTTGATTGCTCTTTCTAATGCTATTTTTAATTGCTGAGGGAACCAGCCAGATATACTCATTATGGCATTCAAATCAATTCCCCAGCATCTTCCTCAGAGGTTTCAACAGTAGCTGTTGTCCAAGGAACGCATTCATGGACCATCAGTGTGTGAATGTAGATTTGTTTTGGCCAGCAACAGCCAACTTGCCAAGCTTCGTTTCCTCTCTACTTTTCAGAAATGAAATTTCCCACAACTAACAATCACTTTAAATTGAACGATTGTCAAATTTAACTCCTTTCATCAATTTCTTGTTTGAATCATTAGTAAATATCAGAGGCAGACCAGGCCAAAGTCATTTTGGAGGAAAATAAGGTCCAGGTTTTTGTGTATAGGCTTTTGGAAATTCAGGTGTACCTCTCTGCTCTGATACTGCTCTTACTATGGAGATTAGTCAGTTAAGGTTCCATTTTTAAATGTTTAAATTTAACCATGGTGATGGCAGTTAAGCTACTGGGCTGATTTTGAAAATTCCCATAAGGACTTATAGGGCACATACCTCTGGGCCATACTTTCAGGCGTATTTCAATGTTTGTTTCCTACTGATCCAGTTAACCTTTATACCTTGGTCCCTTACTTGTGTCTGTTTAGAGAATGATGTAAATCTGAAACCAGATGAGGATTATTTGCTTTTTTCCCATAACAGACAGAACAAAAGTATGGATCTAAATAATCCAGAGCACTGTTATTGTGAATATAGAGTAATCAATCTCAGATACACTGAATTTTACATAGTAGATTCACTTTTAATATCCAGTTTGGTATGACCCATAGTCTCTCTCATGCCATTGGCCAAGCTATTATCATATAAAATCTTGAACTATATTTGATGTCTCAGAATTTAACAGATTTAAATAATCAGAGATCAAAGGGGATTTTTTTTCTTGGTATTAGAAAAATATCAGAACATTTCTTTCTAAAATTATCGGTGATCATTTTTTTGCTGCAGTGACTTATATTTTATTAAGATAAATGTTTCTGAGAGCAGAAATGTCTATTCTCTTGGGGAGAGGGGTGTAGGTTACTTTTTTTTCCTAACCAACTAGAAGTTTCTAAATATTTTTTGTGACCTTTTTATGTATCTTCTTTTATACTGCGGAATAGTATCTGTTTTTATACATGCAAATATTAAGATACATAATTGCGAAAATAATGTGTTTTATGTGGCATAACAATCTTGTGCATGTATAAGAATAACTGTGAATAACCTTATGTAAAAACACTTAATTATTTGATATATTATTAATAATTTATGAGATATTAGATCATTAATATATATACCAAATTCTGAACTTTAAAGTCAGAGTCTATTCTAAGAACCCCAAAGTCTTTCATCTGGTATGAATTGTCATAGGTGTTTTTATTTCTGATTGACTTCTCTGTATGAGAAGATCCTCTGTTCAATAGGAGGCTGGAGAACCCAGCAAAAGGTTGGGTTCCTTCATTCATCCTTCTATTTGGTAGATGCCATGAGGAGGACTGCTTGTCCATGTATTCATCCAGCAGTGCTGCTCCATCTGCTTCACTCAGCAGTCACTCAGGTTTCCCCATATACATGACTTCACCTTAACCTCCAAGTTTAAGGAACAGAGGCTATGTCTTCTGAAGGTGAAATTGCCAGTGTTAGTGGGGGTCTTTATGTTGTGTCCTCCTATCTTTCAGTCACTGTAACGTACCATAAGGTAGATCTGAGGACTGGAAGAAAGATTAGGAGGATGAAGAATAAACGAACCAAGCAAACTTTGGAGAACAGTTGACTGGAGCAGTTGTGACAACATCTAAAAGAAAGAGGAAGAGGATGATGAAGTAGAATGAAAATACAATTTCTTCCACAGTGCAGATCATATCTTAGTAGAAATATTAGTTATGTTTTTCCACTGACTTGAAGGAATATAACTGGTTTACACACTGTGATGGATTTTGCATGGATTTGTGATGATTTCTGCCTTTTGATGATACAGAACGTAATTTTGGGGACCCATGAAATGGTCCTAATATTGTATTTACTGTCCTTTTTTATAACAGCAGTCCTTTGAAGAAGAAACTTTGTGATTCTTGTCTTAACTGCTTTTTAAAATCTCTTTTCTGATGACACTCCTCAAGAACTTTTGAAACAGCTGGAACGAACCGGAAAAGGGTAAAATCTTTAACCAAGTTCACTCCAAAGCTGTGGCTGCCAGAACACTGTAGTGATTATTACAACCACAGAACTGCTGTTTTATGGACTCTATTGACTTTCCTAATTTTTCTCATTCTATTTGATTAATTTACCCTTTGCATTTCACAGAACCTCAAAAAACCCAGCCCTAAAATAGCTATTTGTAGCTATCTCCCTTCTATTTGTGGAGGGTTTGTTCTGTTTTTCTTATATGTAAAAAATAGTTTTTCACAGAATCATTTCATGTAGTAAGGTACACAGTTTTTGTTGAAGCTGGTTGGAATGAGCCAGGAGCCTGAAATGTAAGTTGGTGAGTTACATGATTGGATAGCTGTAAATGAAGCAGAATTCAACAACCTTCCTGCTCAGACTGCAAGAAAAGAAGAGCCTGGAAATCTCAGGTTTGAAATAATAAATAAACTTAAGAACTTAGTTGATGAGAAGATTCTAAATTAAAATTAAAAAATTTTCTTAGGGACTCAGGAGACTGAAACAAAATCTTCTGCTAGATAATAGAAGCATTGTTTTCTTTTTGTTAGGGGAATTTCTGAGAAATTAATGTTATTACTTTTTTCCAATCTGCCCTCTAAAATATTCGTTTGTATGGAGACGTATCTCTCCTCAGTTGTCTTCTGTGATGCTTAAGTAGTTGTCTGATTCCTGTGACTTGTGACATAGAACAAATTTGGTTCCTCTCACTCCCAGCTGCACCCTTGAGGATGATACCACCTATGGAAGGCCTGCTAAACTGTTTTCTTATGAAAACAGATGGTGTCTATTGTTCCTGTAAGACAAAAGATTAAAAGAAAATGTCTGTCTAAGTTAGATTACATTCCGGACATCTGAATCAACTGTACATAAGCAATCTCTGCAACAGGGATGTCAGAATGACTGTGACCCAAAATCACGTTATACTTCAGTAGCAGGATTCTTAAAGAGATACCTTTTGAAATGGAGCATTGTGTTCAACCAGATGGTTGGCCTGAATTTTCATTGTTCCTCTTGGCTCTCTAGTGATATGCAGATTTCTATATTGCTTTTTAATTTTTTCACAGCTCTTCCTAATATTTACATTCAGATAATTCTGATGAAGAAAATGAAAAAAAACACAGACATAAAGAAGATACAGACCACATGTTTGTCTCTGAACTGTGTGTGTATATGCATTAAGGGTGGTTTTAAAGCTGTGCTAAATAGGTATTAATCTTGGGGGGGAGTTTTTGGTTTTGGTGGTTTTTGGGTGTTTTTGTTTGTTTGGTTTTTTTTTTTTGNTTAACATTTTACATGAAAGCTGCCACATTTGGGATAAGAGTGAAATGAACATAAGTATGATAAATGATAAAGTACTCCTGGGAGTAAATATACCACTCAGAAAGAGCATTGCTAATCAAGCAGTGCAGCCAGCTAATGCACTCTGTGAGCAAGCACCTCAAAAAGATTCTAAATTTGAAACATTGAAGACTGGCATTTAGTTTGAGTAGCTTCTGGTTTAAGATGGAACTGCTGTGGCAGGGGATCACAATAGCAAAATGAAGCCTTGGAAGGGGCAGAGGTTTGATGTCTTGTATTAAGAGACTAACAAGATCGAGAGGGAAAAAAAAGAGAACTAAAAGCCAACTTGCTTTGCTACTTGATTTGACAGTCTGGGCAGTGAATAGGATTAGAGAAAGGCAAGGACAAAATCTGGCCCTCTTAGGTTCACAATAGATGTATAACTGTTGGTGCTGCTTTGTTACAGCCGTGTCTTTGAGGGGCAGTCGTGAATGCCTTCATGAGGTTTGGTAGCCCAGGTGCCAAAAGGACTTTGGTCTGGCACACTGAAGCAGGCAGTAGGCATTGCTTTTAGAGAAAGCAGCATATGTTCCATTCGTGAATTTCATCTGCCACCCGCTCTTCAAGAGTGTAACACTGCCCACACAGCTTGCCTGAATGAAAATATATATTGGAAAATATAATTTTATTTCCAACTATTACTCAAAGTTGGAACTACCTAAGCTATGATGGGTGAGGAAAATCATGCCGAAGAGCTTCTCTTTTTCAAAAGGAGTGTGAAAAGTGTGCCTGGCATGAGTAAATTGTACCTAACTCTAGAATGTGTTTTGGGTAAGCATTAGGGAAGTATTTGATAATGTTTATCTAAAAAACTTTGTTAGTTTCCTTATGTGTTTGTCGATGTTTACAAATTGTATATAAGAAGTTGCATATTTGATTGTGAATCCATCTAATTTTTTTTCAGAAGGTGTTTTAATTTCACCTGATACTTATTCATCCTCACTTAATCTTGCACATTAGCTGTTTCATAACTCCAAGAATGATGCATGTCTTTCCCTGTGTCTTACCTGATCCTGCTGACATGGAAGAACACAGAATTGCAAGTAGTAATGAAGATGTGGTCACACTGGGTCTAGACTATGATGTTTTTTCATTTTAATCTGTGTTCCTTTCTCAGTCATTCCTGTTGTTGAAGTTGTGTTTTTTACAAGTATTGATCACTAAACTGACATTGCTGAGCAAATACAGTGATTTCAGGATCTCCTTTTGTTAGGGTAATAGTTATTGTAGTATACATAGTAACCACTATTTTTACTTTGTGTGTTATTTTGTGTTTATCAGCTTTTAATTTCGTGTACCATTTTATTGCACAGTCATTTAGTCAATTTTAACTTTGACAGCTCTAGAGGTTCAAAAAGCATGAATCAGGCCTCGGGAAATCATTAAGTTGCCTTTATAATTATTACTCTGGATGTTTTTTGTTGTCCTTTATTTTATGCAGACTTTTAAACTTTTCTCTGAGGCATCCAGGTCTAGAAATACCATTGTTTTCTTAATAAAAGTTTATATTCTCTAATCATCTTTTGATGTGGGGATCTGGAGACTTAAGAAACATATTAAGTGTTCTCAGATTCGTGCAAGAAGTTAAAGTATTGAGAACAGTGCGGAGATTTTCACTCCATGCCTCCATAGGATTCAGGTGGCTGAATAGTAACAGGGAACACAACTATAGGCATGTTAGTCAGACAATTTCTTTCCAAACTGGATCCAGAAATTAATCTAATGTGGACTGAAACTCACCCATGGCTGCAAACCCAGATGTCTTTTTCAGCACAACTTCAGAGAGATACTTGGAGCTCAGCATCTGTAGAGGATGGTTTCTCTCTTTACACACTTATCTGGGGTTGTTCAGCCCGGAGAAGAGGAGGCTCCAGGGAGACCTAATTGCAGTTTTTCAGTATCTAAAGGGGGCCTACAGGAAGGCTGGGGAGGAAATGTTCAGAAAGGCCTGCTGTGATAGGACAAGGGGCAGTGGATTTAAGTTAGAGAAGAGTAGATTTAGGTTGGATATTAGGAAAAATTTCTTTACTCTAAGGGTGGTGGAGCACTGGAACAGGTTGCCCAGGGCGGTGCTTGAGGCCCCTTCTCTGGAGATATTCAAGATGAGGCTCAGATTAAGCTGCTCTGATACATAAGGTGCAGAACAAGGCACACCATAAAAAGATTGTTCCTTCTGAACCTTTTATCATTAAATTATTTAAAAATATTTCCTATTTATGGAAGGATTTGTTGAGTTGGACCACTGTCAGTTTCCAACAATGTCCCAAGAAAGTTGCTACATGCTCAATTACTTCACAGAGTATAGACTGTTAGTAAGTGGGACCACAATCTTGCAGCCCTTGTAGCTCTGTATTAGCTTAGTTTGTGTTATAGCCAATCGCTGTCTGACCTCTCCACACTGAGGAGGAAATGCAATGCCATCTGTATATCTCCTAGTCACATTAAATTATGTCATTTATATTACGTTGGAATGCAGAGTTTACTTTATGCTTCACAGCAAAATTAGCAGGAGTAATAAGATATAAGCAGAAGCCCAAAGGTGAAAACTGTGGGGCCCGTTTCCCTCCAGCTTGCTTTGATTCTGCCAGGTGTTGAATTTAGGGAAGAGGGGGAGGTTGTTTAAATCTATGGAGGTGCTAGCATGTGTAAATGTTTATAGCTCTTAAACACCCACTGATCTCAGGCAAGACTTGCATGTGTTTGGTCATACAGGATCAAGTCCTTCCTCTTACTACATTAAACCCTTAGAAACATGAGCAGGAGAAGAAGAGGGGAAACAAGCATGCTGTGATTAGAAATTGATATAAAATATACAAAGTATTAAGCAAGAAACTTTGTACATTAAAAGAACAGCTTAATACTACCTGATAGAAAACTAAGTATACATCACTCTTTTCAGAAGTCTCTGTGACTCTGTCATACTCAGTGAGTATAGTCCTGGAGATTTTTGCTAACAGAAGCTAAAAGGAACCAGGATTTCTCTCCAGGGAACCTGTTCCAACTCCCATGGAAGCAGATAGAAAAACTGTTATGGATTTAAGTGGAGTTGGGTCTTATATGTAATTTTTCTGTCTTTAGTTTCCACAACTACATTTCTTTCAAAAAATACACCTATAGATCCACTGTCTGCTGCTCAAATAAAGTATCCCTCTGCCCAGAATATGAGGTACATTCCACATGGAATAGCTTCCAGAAGATACCACTTTTTTACTATAGTTTTGTATAAAATGGAAAGGCAATAAGACTGTCAGTTATTTGGTACAACTCATGCAGGCTCAACAGGATCCAGCTGCTCTTTGGACATTTATTGCTTCAGTCCTTTCCTGTTAAATGTCCACTGTCATTTTGGTTTTATGTGAAACCCTTCGTTCAAAAATATGATCACAGACAAGAAGGACTCTTAAAATAAAAAAGTTTTCCATGTGCTAGCTGGTATAAAACCAGATTACGGCTGGCTTGATGGGCTTAAAGAAATTTTAAATGTTAATTTATGTCCAAAATATTTATAAATGGTGAAAATTTATATCAATCTTTGACATAACTCATGCTATATTTTGTTTTATAAACATTCAGAAACTGTTCACAAGGAAACAGGATGTGCACTGTCTGAGGAGCTTTCTACCCTTTCCATAAAAGGATCTGCTACATGCATGTTATACAGAGCTGTTGTATATCACTTTAGTCTTAAAAAAAATATGTATATTTAGAAAGGCCAAGGATGAAATCCTTGAATCCTTGAATTCAATAGGAAAACTCCCGTTGATTTAATTGGAACAAAGATTTCACCTCAAATCCTCAGTTGTTGAAAACTAGCATAACCGTATTGAAGATGATGAAGTAATCTGAAGGATGCCCTAGTTGCATTATAGCTGAGGATCCGGCCCTCAGAATGCATGTATTTCTTAAGGTAAGAAAGCAGTCAAGAGGAAATATCTCAGAAGACAAGTAAATGATTCGAATTTACTTTGCAAGGTTAACCCTGGGCTAAAGAACAGAGCAAAGCCTGTGCCGTAGTTCTCTGCTACCCATTCATACAGGAGTGATTGTCATTTTAAATGAATATAATTAGGTAAACTTGTGTTTGTGTCAGATTTATATCCTCATTTGTAATATGTTAACAAATAAAGTGAAAATGTATTTATACACATTATATAAGCTGATCCAAAATCCTGATGTATGAACGCACAGATTTATAAATTATACTTGTAAATCAATGTAAATTGCTTGGTCAGAATGTTCATGCCTTGCCATCATAGAAATTAGATACAGAAAAGACTGATTCATTTACCTAGTCCATCTCCCTGCCAGCGAAGCATTATTCCTGTTCCTTGTAATCTTTTCTAATGTGTTGTCCAGTGTAATTTTGAAAGACTCAAGGATTAGGATTTTTTTATTTCCCTATCAGGTATAGATTATTTTTTTTTAATGTCTTGATAATAAACATTGAAAGAGGTGGCAGCATTTCAGGGCCAAATATTTGGAGGTACTGGGATCAAGTGCCTATACCATTCAAGAATAGGGAAGAGCAGTACAATTAGCACATAAAGATACAAAGTGAAACTGTGAGCTGTGTAATTGACGTACTACTCTTCATCTGTGCCTAGAGCTCCTCTGTGATGAAAAACCCTTCGCCACTGCTTTCAAAAATTGGCTCATTTCCATTTCAGAATATGAGAAGCTAGGAGTTTAATAAACAGGTGCTAAAGTAAAGCAAAACCTCTAGTTATGAAACGGAGGTATTATTGTCTTGATTGAGGCTCTTAACATTAAGGGCATACTTGGTTAAGTTTTATCTCTCTCTCATTTGCACAGATTCCATTTCCCAGCTCCGGATGTACGGGAGATTATATATAGCGATCTGACACCCATCTCTATTTGGCTGTTGAATCTTGGCAACTGAGTCCATTAACCCTGTAGTGTCATGTACTTCTGGAGTCTACTTGAGAGCTGTGGATGTTAAAGGCAGCAGAGTTTACAGGTAAGTGTATGAAGAGTGAGGCAAAGCAATTCCAGAGGTTGTTACTGGCACTGCCTGAATAAAGGCTTTGTCCAGCTGTCTATTTCTGCACAATAGGAAGTTTTGCTTGTTAGGGTGACTAGTACGTGCTGATATCATAAGCCTGTCATGAATTTATCTGTAATATGAAAGGTAAGAGGGACAATAGCTGACTGGAAAAATGTGTAATCAGTTTACCATTTACTGATCAAACTATCCTTGCTGCGGTTTGTACACATGTGATAATTGTCCATTTAATTATAAAATGGACCTATTTGAATCCCTGAACAAGAATAAGAATGAAATGGTCTTCTGATTAACATGCAAGATTGAATCAAAATATCCAGGCCCTCATCCCTGTTCTGGTGCAGCTTGTTTGAGGCTGATGAATGCTTCCAGAAGTATCCACTGAAGTTCATCATTCCCAGTTAGGGCTATTGTTGGCCAGATTTTTCAGAAACTGTGGACGTTCGTTCTTCCTATTAATTTGCTGGGAAAAATTTTATAAAGTAATGCTCTTCTGAAGTTCTGGTTCTTTCAATATGTTTTAGGAACTGAGCCTCCCAAGTAATTGATGTGATTCTGAAAACGATGTCCTTAATTTTTACATCTTGCCTCCTCATTATCTCTGAGTTGATATAATGCTTTCCTTAAAGGAATGTGACGAGGCTGACATAATTCAAGATGGTAAATTGTCTTAAGATCTTTAGATGGAGAGAGAAAAATACCAACTCTCTATTCTCTGTTTTTTCACTTTTCTTCTGTATATATATATTTTTTTTGTTGTACTTTTGAACTGATTTTAGTTCTCTGACTTGTGACTATTCCTCTTCTGATAATTAAGTCATTTAGTTCAACAAAATGAGCTTAGTAATCCACACTATTCTTTGATGGAAGGCTATTCTACTTTGATCACCAATACATCATCATTCATGACAAAGCTTCATGTCTGATTCTTTTTTCATTTCCAGTGGCACAAATCAGGAATAATCTCAATGAAGTCTGTGGAATTAAACTGGTGTGAGGATATTCAAGCTTTACTTCTGTTCAGACCTCCTTACTCTGACATGTAAATTGACTACCTTTTTACAATAGAAGCCATTTAGGAGTAAATTTCCAATGTGCTGTACAATCATTAGATTGGTATGCAATTCATGTGTGCCATTTTGAAAATGCCAGTACACCTTTCAAAGGGTATGAAGGAAAAATGGTTACTTCTATAATGTTACTTAAAAGGCTTCTGTTTATCAAAACCTCACTGTGTCATGAAGGTAGTGTTCGTGCTTACTGGAGAAAAAGCACACTTGTCTTTGTGACTGATCTATGGAACAACTCTTGAATATTGGAAACTTATTTTGTACATATAAGAAGGGTATATAATCCTCCTCTTGCCCCTTGAAAAAAACTAGAAAATTTGGCTTTGCTATTTCTGAATTTAATCTTAATCTTCAGAGCACTAAAACAGCGGGGCCAGTGGTTGAACTGAGCTACTGAATATTGCCTGCAGAAATTTATTATAAGATTGAATAATGTAGTATTTTCTTCATACTGTTTTAACGTGTTATGTACCATTAAGACAGAAATTTGGGGTTGGAGGATGGGACTGTCACTTCCTTCTGCCTGCACACAGCCTTTTTATTTTGAGTGCAACAACAACAACAACAAAAGAAGAACCAAAAAAGAGGTGATCATAGTTCTGCACTCCCGATTGCCTTTTTCCTTCTTTTGGAAAAAAAAATAAAAAATAAAAAATAAAAATATATATATATATTCCTGGTGCAAAAGTGGCTACAGTTCAGCTAGCAGTGAGGCTACAGTGTTTCATGTTTTCAAATACAAAAATAATTACTATGGTTGTTAACAGAATTGATTTCATTACATGGAATTATACACCTTAGGCAAGGTCTCATAGACTTTTCTGCCCAAATGGGAGTCTCAATAAAGTGCTGGCTGCTCCTTGTGTAAAGCTGGAATTTACTGTTCTTGGTAATGAATAATTCTTCACCAGTGTCTCTGATGTACTGATCAACAGGGAAAAACATTTAGAAGATACCATAATTTTATATTTGTAGCATCAAAGACTCAGAGGCTTCTAGGCCTGTTAACTAAATACAGACAATAAATTATAAACCAAATCAAGAGGCCCACATAAGACATGAGAAAAAAATCCTGAAATGGTGTAACTACTACCATCTTCCAGCACATACACATACCTACAGCGCATGCATCCTGTTAGAGATGTTCATGTATGCAAAACACAACAAAGGCAAGCCCTCAAAAAAATTGAAAACCTGAAGTATCCTGAAGGATATCAGAAACTGTAAGGTTGTAATTTTGTCTCCTGAGAAGGAGGAATTCTGCTGTTTGTATCAATATCGCTGAAGTTCCTATCTGTAGAGGGGTACCTTTAAAGTTTTAAATTTTGTTGCATTTAATTGTAGGGAAGTGTTTCAAAATGTTTGGCTTCTCAAATAATGTTTAGTCAGTGCTTTTCAAATATCGATCATACCTTTGCCCCTAAAAATTATATGACAGAACTCTAGATTCTTGTATGAAGACTGGTAACCTGATGGGACTAGGTGTGTTTTATTAGTACACACATTTCCAGGGGCTCAATCACCAAAATTTGCCAATTGGTATTTTTGTTATCAGTTGCCACATCAACAATTATCTTTTTGGGTTTTCAAATTAACTTCTGCAGTAGAGTGCAGGTCCATTGAAGCAGAGAGCATGCCACCAGTGAGGTTTCTGCACGATGTATATATACTTTCCCAGTTCAAGTTGCTGAGGGCTTGATTTAGTTGTTCCCTGACTCTTACTGAGTTCCTGAAACTAGTTTCACTTCTTTCAAGCAGAACAGCCATGTGAGGATGCAGTCAAATCTTTATGAATGAGGAGGCATGTGATTCCTCTTTCCAGTAGCATACTACCAGAGTATTACATTATTAGCTGACTACTATTCAGGTCTTCATCACAGCAGAAGAGTATGTGTATGCTGCCAGTTTAAGTAACACAGTTTCACTTTAAAACTGTTCCCCTGATTGTCCACATGTCATGGTTCTGACTAATCAGAAAAGACAGATGATCCTCCCTCCTCCCCCCTCTAAGAAAAAAGAGGAGAGGAAGAGGTTAAAGAAATTTAGGAGTTTAGAAAAAACTAAACTACTTTAATGANATCAACAGGAGCTGGATTCCAGATCTGGAGTCAGGAACACATGAATTGGGGTCAAAGACAGATGAACAGGCAGGGTCTTCCTTGGATGTCACCCACCAGAAACAAAGGGTTGACCCTTTGATCCCTCAGCTTTTATACTGAGCAGGATGCAGATGGGATGGAATACCCCAGGTGGTCAGTTTTGGGTTACCTGTCCTGTCTATTCCTCCTGGTAGGTATGGCCCCTCTACTCTTTTCTGCTTCCAACCGTCCAACAGGGCAAATAATGAAATTCCCTGACCTTGGTTGTTATAGCAATAAATATAAGCAAGGGTCTCTCTGCACACTGTGACAGTGAAGTTTTCTGAACAATGTGATGTTAGTTTCAGAGTTTAGTTAGTTAGAAGAGGCCCAGCCAAAAAAGTAAAATTGTAAAACAGAAAATTGGTTTGTTTTACCTCGAACCAGGACACCACATTATGTACATATTAGATTAATCCTGAGATCCCTTCTAGATCAACTAGATCTCCCTCCAGAGGAAATCTAACAATGAATTGGCAGTTACGCTAATTTAGGGACTGAGCCAATATACAGTATGGATGTGATGGCACCAAGTCCTATTCCCTTTACTGAGTCTAACCTTTCAGTAGTGTCCCAACAGCCTTGACATCATCTCACATCTTTTATCATAAGGGGTCTTTGCTTCAGGACAGTAACTCTTAGGACTGTGCTGTCCAAGCACAAGGACATACAGAAAAAAAAGCCCTCTCATTGTCATTGTCATTCTATATGGAAATATTATTTCTTAAGGGTCCCAGAGCAAAAGGAGGGTCATATGGAGCCAAAAGAGTTGAGCCCTTGTGACTGTGTATAGGCAAGGGAGGAGAGTATTTACAACTGCAGAAATTTCCCTGGATATCTGTAGGGATGGTGTTCTGCATGCTGAGAAGTTAGAGCAGAGTCTTATATGCTGCTAGAAATAAAAATAAATAAAAGCAGCCATGGTCCATGGTGAGAATATGAAGGCTATGAACATATGGCAAACAATACATGGGCAACTGTTGAGCACAGCCCAGTCTGCAAGACAGACTCGAAAGTCAGCAGGTGCAAAGATTTTTGTGGTATTTGTCCTGAGATTCCTTCAAATGTACATGTGGGGAGGGCATGGTAAATGGCAGTAGCTGTGAACAGTGTGGGGGCCACATTGGGCTGTCTGGCCAGAGGAATGGGACTGCTCCCTGCAGCAGGTCACTAAGATGACAGAGTGAAGAACTGCTCATCTCCGTATCCCTGCAGCGGCATACCCAGCAGGGCTGCGTCACTGCTGCTCCCTTGCTTGTCTGCCTGCATCTTTCCATCCCTCTGCCAGCAGCCAGTGTGATGTGGACAAAGGTGTCTCCTTCCCATTGTTCCAGGTTATCCGAGTGGGATTTCTGCCCAGGCAGCGCAGGTCGGGCTGTGAAACTCTGTTTCTCATAGATCTTAGGACTATGTGTGAAAGCTGGGTTCTGTGGAGAGATATGGGTGCCCCTGGAGCAGCCCACCAAGAGCAAGCAGAAGCTGAAACTGTTCAAACTCAGTGGCATTCGATTTCTGTTAGGAAATCTGGAGGCTCAGCTTTGGTGTTGAGCATGCCTCCAGAGCATTTTGCTCTGCCCTTATCTACTTTGGTCCCACTGGTAAAATCTTTGCCGATCACCAATGGGGCTGAGTAGAAGGTAAAGGGGAAACTATGACACAAACCACAACAATGTACCTATCTTCCAAGGTACAGATCCTGTTAGTTCGGTGACCCCGAGAGGGTGATCTGGTGCTTTCACAGTGGCTGGTAAAGAAATAAGTATTTCATGGTAGAAAGGTACATTTGATAGTGACCTAGGGGTATGTGTACAGAGTGCTGACTAATACATTTATCCGATAATTTCTATCTTAATTTGTTGAAATAAACACATGAAGTCATACCTTGTGGAAGACAAAGTTAAAAAAAAAAGGGAGTTAAAAGTTTATTCCCCATGCAAGTAGAATAGCATGAGGAAGTGTCTGCAAATCAAATCCGAACACAGAAAATCCACATTCTGGTATTTGCTTTACATGGTTGTAGGAAAATAGCTGATTTCAGTTTGTAAGACTGACCTGAAATATAGCAGCTGTTTGTGTCTCCTTCTAATATTTTGTTGAAGCTTCGCTTTAAATTTTATGGCCAGTAGAAAAAAAAGAGTCCTTGTGTCAGAAGAAATTTTATCTTCTTTCCTTTTAGATACTCTTCTACTTTAGCATTTTTTTTCAGGTACTGCAGCTGAATGTAGAAATTCTTGGAAACTGCAGATTCTTTCATGTCACTGTTTGAAAAGATACGTCCAAGTCATGGGTAAGAGTCAGAATTATACAGAGAACTCTGCTTTGCTCTTAGTTTACTTTTTCAAATAGATGCCATGTCTCAGGTCACTTTAAAAATGGCTTTAATATTTGCAGCAAAGGATAGATAATAACATGATTTTTTTCCCTGATAAAAGGAATTAATAGATGAGCTCTGTTGTACAGAAAATCAAGTTTCTTAAAAAATAGCTTAATGCATCCTTTTTTTTTTTTTTTTTTTTTTTTTTTTTTTTTTTTTCTGCAACCAATGTGTTTGTTTTCTTACCCCTCTCTTCCAAACACAGTTTCAACATGCTTATGGTAAAATCTTCAAGGGGTGGAACATATCCAGTCAGTAACCTTCCTTTGCTGGTGTTCAATTGTTAATATAGCTTGGAAAATTAAAAGGTATTTCGCGGTTGTAGCAATCCTTTTAAACATTGCAATGGAGAAGAAAAAGGTTAGAACATACATGACCTAAATTATGTCACAGACCCCTGCTACTTGTATTGGTTTTATTTTATTTCTTATTATTTTTCTTTGTTGTATAGTAATTTTCAGAGGCACTGGTTAAGCTCTGTTTTAGACAGGGCCTATGCTGCAACTGCTTGGAATTTCCCACTAAAATTTTTCAAATTTAAAAAAAGAGTCTCAAAAATATTAGAACCAGAAAAAATAAGTAGTTCCCCGGGTGAAACACTCCAAATTTTCTGGACATATGGAAGCAGATTTCTATTTTTCTTGGGCTTTTTTTCCAATCATTCAGTGAAAGATCGAAGGGGACAACTGAAATACTGCAATTCAAAATGGTGCCACTGAATCTCAAAGGAACTGTACGTTACATGCCTTGAGGGCTTATTCTCATGAAGGAGTAGGTTGCCATTCAAGTTGTTTCTCTCCAGCCTGGCTGATTTTACTGCTGTCTTGCTGCTTGCCTACAATCTGGCAGAATCTCCCAATTTAGAGTTAGAAGCTTTGGTACTGGATGTGTCGGAGCTACTGTATGCGTGGACGACAGCTGCTTTGCACATTGCGCAATAACCCTGGCATGGCCTGGACCCATCACACCTGCTGTGCGTGCACAACGGATCTGTGGGGATGTGTTATTCATTACCAGAAGTAGCCAAGACTGTGTTTCAATGGAAATTTTCAGATGAAATGGGGAAAATTAATTTGCTTTTAGAATAACCTTAACGAAGAAAGCAAAGCAGCAACTTAATTTCTGGCCCAGGCTGGTGCACACAGTTTCCAATGGATCCTTTCCTATGATGTTCCTGAGTATAAGAATAAAATTTTCAATGAGTGCGTTGACACTTGTGCAGGACAAACCAGTTCGAGTCACAGTACTTGAGTCATGATACTTGGCAGTAGCATTGCAGCTGCACTGGTGACCAAACCTTTGGTCAATAAAATCCTTGAATTAGAACTAGGTTTAAAGTGCAGATTCCACATCCAGATTTCGATCCTGGTAAAAGTGTGCAGGACCTCTGGCTGCTTAGCTTTGTGAGGAACAGGAGCCAGCTGCAATACCTTCTTGTTTGTACTTCAGACCACATTAATGCAGCAACAGCAGTGACCGAATTTCTCAGTGCAGACAAGTCCCTAAGTTATACATTTTTTTAATGGGATACTTTCATTAGTGCCTTAGCTGATATTACTCATAAACCAACCCTTGCGCTACCAGGTTTAATCATTGTCTCGAGGCAGAGGCTTATTAGTGCAAGGTCATTCTATACTTTTTTATTTCATCTTTCCTTAGAGAAAGTGTGCCATGTCTCCGGAAAAATCACCTACCTCCTGCCTGGCATATCAACATCCACAGACTTGCTGCCAGCATAGATGTAATGCCTCTTGGTCAAACTTCACGTTGGACCAAAACAGGAAGTTTACAGTAAAAGACAGATAATAAGATCAAGTCCTGAAACTTGTATGTGGGATTATGTAAGCTGTTTAAAGAATTAATGACAAAACTTCTATTTAAAAAAGTGAACTGTTTCTTGAAAATATTAAAACTCTCATTGTGAATTAAGTGCTTTTGAAATGCTGGATTGATAACTCTGGAGATCAAAGCCTTACACCTGACTGAGCTACTTAAATGTCCCTGTGGCCTTAGAGCACCCCACAGTCTAGCCCTCAGGGGTGGAGAAGTGCTCTGATTCCTTTGCTACTGTTAAGGAACTGAGGTGCAAAAAGGCAAAGTGACATATTTAAGCTCACATTAGAAGTCTGTGCTGAACTAAGGATTTCAGACCAGGCATCTGATCTCCTTAGGTAGCAATTCAAATGGGAACTGTCACCTCCCTCCTACAGAAAAGGCAATGACAGCCAGAAAGTCTCTGATCAAAAAGCATGGGAGATTTCCCTGTTCAATCGAGTCCTTGGCCCTTCAGGAGAGAAACAATGAAAAAAACAGAATAGAGAGAGAGAGAGTAGTTTGAGGTGGCTGACACTGGTGTGTTACCAACTGCACCATGATCTAGCAAGCTTATTTTTTATAGAATAGTAAATAATGACACTTAGCATAGTATTTTTTAAAAAATTCTTTGCTATGTGACTATACCTTGTTTTGGAGTGTATTTCTAATTCTATTGGAAATAGCTTGAAAGTTAGGGAAAAAATTCTGTTGCTTCACTGTTCTCATGGTTTACGATGGGAACACTGTATCAAAACATGGCAATTAAATAGAAACATGTTCATCCTCCTGGAATTACCATTTTATCCTTTCCTCCTGCCTCCCTCTCCAGCCTCCTCAACAGCACATGGACAGAGTTTCTAGGCTTCTTCATTCTTTGGTGACTTACTGGACAAGGAACCAAGAATGCAAGATTTCCTACACCTCTATGTTCAATGCTTCCTCTTTTTTTTTTTTTAACTCTTACAGAATCACACAAAATATAGAATCATAGAATGGTTTGGGTTGGAAGGGACCTTGAAGGCCATCTAGTTCCAATCCCCCTGCCATTGGCAGAGACACCTTCCACTAGACCAGGTAGGTCAAAGCCCTATCCAGCCTGGTCTTGAGGAATCCAGATTCAGAATCTGCATGACAAACCAGATTTCTGCATGATAGAAAATGTACTTCTTTGATCTAAAGTACTGATATTGCTTTGTTCATCTACAGCAGTAAGAAATTCAACCCATTTTTTCCCTGTTCTGTGAACACTCATTAACCCCAAATAATAAAAAATAATATTTTAAAAATTAAACATAATTAATCTATCATATTTATAGCTGTGTAAATTAAAGAGGTCTCAACTAATAATGTGAATCACATAATTTAAAATAAATAAATAAAAAGTTATAGGCAGGAAAGCAGTCAACCATATGGTTTCACCATATGCTGAAGCATACTTACTGTCCCTTATATCCTGTATTCCCTGTGAAAGCTATGTATACATATTCACTGATTAAAAAAACCCCAACCATGCATGAAAGAATGTTAAAGATACAAAATCAAGTGCTCTGTATTTGGATTCTGTGAAAATTCACACAGTCATAATTTCTCTAATAGATGGATATCACGAAGATATGGTCTCTGTGGGCTTGATCACATCACTTTTTACATGGAAGCTCTCCCTCGCGCACTGGAGGTGATGTATGGTAGTCACTGAATGAGTATGAATATTCACATGAAGGCATTGATCCATAAAATGTGTCTATATACCATCTCTTCTTTTATTCAGTGGAGAAGCAGTTCTGGATCACTTAGTGTCTGTATCTGATAACCTTTAAATGATTTTGGAGCTATTGTGGCTTTAAGTTCTGGCCTCAACTTCTGCTGCTTTATTGATGCAAAAGTACCCAAAGGTACCAAGCAGTGTTCACATACCAGTAGAAACACCTAAAAATTTTCAAAACATTTTTTCATCAAAGAACAGATTTTTCTTGAAAATATTAATCCCGTTTCGCTTTGCTACAGGTAGAAGTATTATTTCAATTGAATTTTCCACTATGAAAACTAAAGTTAAACTTTTCATATGAACTGAGGGAGAAGTTCTCTGCCTTTGCACAAGACCCATGTTTAGGATGCAGTACTGTATGATGATCCTTCAGCTAGAGGCGAGCTTCATGGTGCACTTAAATAAACTGGGATGCCCTTTGCTCTGTGAAAAACGTACATTTTGATACTGTGTCCCATTTTGTGGGAAAAATATATTTCTGAGAAGCAAAACAGCATAGAGGATGATAAATCCATTATTTAAGCAGCTCTGTTTAGGCCCCTGAAGAAAGTTTCATCTTGTGAAGGATTTTGTTCGGGTATGACTATTCTGGAGTCACTGTCAGCTTATGTACTGTAGCAGTCTTGATACTGACAGCATGAAAGTCAGAGCAAGCTCTTTGCTGGATCCCATGCTGCTGCAGAGTGCTGCCACTGGTACTGAAGGTTTGGCACATCCACCATAATGGTCAGTGGTCCAAGTAGTGCAGTTGAAGACAGCAAATGGGCTGAGCCCCAAACCCAGCCAGAGCTCAGAGCTCCCACCTTTCCTGGAGGCAAGAACTTGGGAGGTGATCAAACTTTACTCTCCTCTGTCATTGCAACACTGCTAGTGATTACAGTCTAGTTATGTTTTATTTCCATTACCTTTCCATCAGAGGAGTGATCCTCTATTTCTCATATGTTTACCTGATTGTTTCCTTACCATAATTCACTGAGTCAGGACTCAGAAATTTTATGTGGGTCTGTTAAAAATTAGATACTGCTCATCGTTGAAAAAAACATGAAAAAAAAGAGTGGGAAGGAGCAGAAATTTGTTGCATCTTGAAATAAACAGAATGGAATTGGAATTTGAACAGATGAATTATGTTTTTATGTTCATATCTTCTGTGTATCCATAACAATCCCAGGAGGCTTCGCATCAACATTTTGAAATCTTTTTGATAAATGCATTCACGTTCTTATCAAAATTGACTTATGTTTGGATTTCTCATCTTGTACTCCAATTAGCATTTGAACCCAACACTTTAGGCACATGATACAGTGATGTCTTGAGTGCATATATTTAATTTAAATGTTTCAGATCATTACTACTGCAACTACCAAGTGCTATTTTACTTCTGGGGGTTTTCAAGAGCTGATTTTATGATAATTTGGCTTACCTTGAAAATGTATATTTTCTATAATCTACTTTCTAGCTCCCATTTATGTCCTTTTAGAAATATAGAAAACAATTAAGATTATGTCAGTGCTAAAGATACTGAAGTCTTAGGTTGAAACCTAAAGTGGAACCTATCTTTCAAAGAGGAACAGGTCAAAGAAGTTAATGGCTAATGTGTGACTTAGAGCTAATTCTGAGGAAAGAATATGGAGTGAGGCTGCTATTAATTCCTGACTTTTTTCTCATTCTCCTTTTTCTGATCTTGCCATATGCAGAACATAGAAGTTCTTTACTAGGAATGTAAATGGAAAAGAAAATAAACCAAGAGGTGACATCTCCAATTTGATAACTGTATCTGATGTAATCATATATACATATTGCAGTGACATCTTCAAAGAATGATGACACACATACAGTTATATCCAGTATTCTAAGTATAAAGTTGTAGGATATTTTCTAATTTGTTCCTACTATGGTAAGTAAAATGCCTACTACTGTTTCTGCCTCTAGCAGTGTCATGAATATAGTTAGTGTAAAAGACAGAGACTGTTCAAGGCAGATGAGATCAGGCCCCTGTGTAACAGACAGAAAATCTAGAAGTTTGTCATGTCCTTTTGAAAAGAAGTTGGCCACAATGAAAGACAATATACTTGGTTTTGAGCTCTGATGTAGCTCTCTTTGTGCTGGCTCAGCTGCTGGAAAGGAGCCATGGGGTTAGATTGATCACCCCATGTGGAATACACCTCACAAGAAGGATGTAGCATATGTTTGGCACGATGACCCCAAACTATTCCCTTGATTGGGACAGAAGGAGGGGGCAGCGTATTCCACTATTCTGGCTGATCACAAGCTGTTCCAAGCCACAGTAAATTAGAGAAGCCTTCGTGAGGTGTGTTAATTTATACTGGAATGCAGAAAGACACAGATCTAGTGTTCAGGACGTGTAGATATGACTGTCTCTGGTCTCTCTTCCTTAGTCTTAGACTGCACCTTCTGACTGAAAGCACTACAGGAGTCACCATGGCTAAACCATTTTATTGCCATGTTTTATGAGATTCTACTAAATCATATTTTATGAGACTCTACAAGATGAGGAAAAACATGGCTATCCAGTGTGGTTCAGAGGACAGCAGCCTTCAACCATATTATGCTTTCAAATTCTCCTGTGAAGCTACAAATGATTTCCTCTGCCTGAGCAATCCACTCTGAAAAGCAGAGGATTACTTGTCTCTGTACTGTTCTTGGAGAACTGCAGTTGAAAAAGACATATATCTGTTATAAATTGCCGTTTCTTTCTGTGACTCACTGCCAAAGATTTGCTTTGCATGTAGAAATCAAGCAGCTCCTTGCTTTGCAAAGGATGTGGCTGAGAGGAAGGAGCCACGATGGATTAGGATTTAGGAAAACTTTGCTTTGCTACAGGCTCACTGTGGGACTTCCAGATTTTTATCTCTTGGTGTTTCAGTTCTCCATATGTAAACTGAAGATAGTAATGCTCCTCTTGGCTTGATCTTTGTCCTATCTGTTTAGTTCATAAACTTCCTGGGGGCACTGATCATCTTTTAGTATGTATATCATCTACCACAGAGAAGCTCAGATATCATTTAGGGCCTCTATGTACTGTTATAAAATATCCATTAAATAGTTGTGTTATGGCAGGTGTTGCCAAATGATCTTGTCTCCTTAGACTTCTAAAATATTTTTCTTAATGTGCAGAAAAAGATTCCATCTCAGATATCTGCAAAACTTTTCTTTGTGTAGAAGTCTGTATCTGCAACTGTGGAAAGGGACTTCTCTGGGAAGTGGGAAGTTTTACAGTCAGCTTTCTTCTTGACTAGAGCAGATTCTTCAGGCAGAATTGCTTCTGGAGCATTGCTGAGCACTGGGGATGGGGGGCGTGGGGGTGTTTCTGATCCTATTACAATGAAACCTGTATGTAAATAAATAATTCTTATCCTGCATGCTGTTTAGTCTTTTGTTGCAGGATTGCTGCATAGGTGTAAACCACCCAGATTCTGCCCACAGATGTTACTCTTCTGAGAAGCCCACCTGCAAAATCTCCAGACATCTGGTTCTACTCAACAAATTTGACCTATAATGGGATCAGAAGAAAGGCAGTACATTTGGTTTGATGTCTATATGCAACCGCATTTAAACATTTAAAGTCTTGTGCATCCTGTATTGGCGAAGTCATTGAGATCTGCTGGGGAAAATCAATTATGTTCTTTCCAAATAGACACTTCCCCAAATTCTGGATAAATAACATTTCTTGAACACAGTACTGTTTTAGCATTGGATAGCTCAAGACTATAAAGGTCTTTCTGTGCCTTGTAGAATCCTACAAAACAGAAAAGCCAAGAAAAATCAAGTCCAGGTACTCTCAAAAGATTTACAAGCCATATGACCAGCTTCTGGCTTCTAACAAAATTGGTGAATAGACACATTTCTTTGGGTTTATATTTTAGGTGAAATAATCACCCAATTCAATTGCTGAGTTGTGTCCACAAGACACTGATACTACCAAACTTTATTTCAGTTGTGACCTCTGCTAGATGAAACTAGAGGAGGTGATAAGTGTAAGTGCCAGTTACTCTCACACAATAAACTGGCTGAGAATCAGGCCCAGGGGAATTGTGACACCTTTATGCACTCTACATTTTTGTGTTCAAAATAAATACACCCAGCTAGATTTAAGGAATATTTTGACTGTTGTAGTGAAAGATCAAAAGGAGGGAAATGTTTATGTGAGGACAGCAGAAACTGGGCTGAAGAAAATGCTCAGCATTCAAATCTGCCATTTTTTCCCCCAGTTTTCTCCCTCTTCCCCTCCCCAGTATGAAAATTGCCCTCTCCCTTTTTTCTTCCATTCTTTTTGGTGGTTGCAATATGACAATTTCAATGAAAATGGTTGTCATGAGATAATCACACCTCTGGGGGATTATAGGCATCTGGCTACGGTTCATAAAATCCCTCAGGATTGACCCCCCCTTTCCCTCCTCCTAAAGGTAACCACGCCTCCTGCTGTGTTTTATGGCTTGAAAAATGCACTTTTTGTGATTATAATATACAGATATTATTTACAATGAGCTATTTTGTTTCAATGCATTGCGCATTTTAAAAAAATGGGGGGTTGCTCTCATTGTTTGAAGGGGTTCTCATTCTCAAGAACAAACAAGTGGCTGATGACTACTTCAAAATATTCCCTGAGCATCCACTCCAGGTTGTGCTCCCCTCACCATCCTGAATTAACAAGGCATGTTGACCTCTTTTCTTTGCCCCTTTTTCCTTTCACTTTTCCTTTCCCTTTCCCCTTCCCTTTTCCTTCGATGCACTTTGCTGTACAGTAACATTACTGAAATACTATGAGCACTTCCTTTTTTGATACATCCTATACCACATCTAAACACTTAAATTGCTTGGCTTATCCTAAATACTCCTCAAAACCTGCCAATAAGCTCTAGACTATCTGTTGCCAACTGTGCGTACACACCAAATCCTGCAAGAATTTGAACAGCATCTTATTCTGCTTGTACTTTCTCTCCATTTCTATTCATTGCGAGAGTCAGAAATTAAAAAAGACTACTTCCTTCCAGATTGTGTGTGGATCTTGGGAATTACTATAACCAAAGATAGGGACACTTCAAAACAGGAAAAGCAGCTTAATCTGAAGTAGGAACTGCTGAAGACTTGGCTGGTTTTATTTACACATATTTTACTCCAAATTTAACTCCGGATCTTGACATTTAGGTTTATGAAAGCGTTAACAACTCCAGATTTTACTGAAACACAAGATACAGTCAGGGTTTTCTTAGGCATCCCTGCTTCTGAGGGAATCTAATTCTTTTCAAGGATATCAGGTGAAAAATAAGAAATGGTTTGCCACAAAACCACAGTCAATAATTTAAAAAGTAATTAAAAGCATACATACTTAGACTGAAACAAAAATGAAGAAATAAAAGGTAAGGGAGAGATTAAAAAAATGGTATTAGTATAATGCACTTAGTATACTGTAAATGCTTTGCTGCTTCTGAAATTCCCTAACAAGGTGAGTGAAGCTATTCTAAGAACACTATTATCAGGAGACACCTTTGAACTGATCTATCCTGAAGAATAACCCCTAGAAAGATAAGGTGAGGAAGAAGAGAAGGGGAAAAAAAAAAACAACAAAACAAAAACAACAAACCACCAGCAAAAAAAACCCCCACAACTTTCATATGTTTGTTGGCCACACAGCACAGCTCCGACTTCTGAACATTTTTCCCCAATTATTTTTGTAAAGTATTGATCGCAATTTAATTTTGCAGTCCCAACATGAGAGGCGCTTCATGCTGAAATGTCTCACAGGAGATTGTAATCAGGGTCTAGCCTGAAGGTGAAGCACTAGTACATAGGTTTTACTCTATTCCTCCACTCTTCATCAGTTCTGGGATTGGAGCAGAGGGCATTCTCAGGCAGATTAATTTTTGACGATGGGATCGATGGAAGATGTTTTTTCCTCCTGACATTGAGTCATCTAATTTGCTGTTTATCTTTGGCTTATTGAGTTTTGAGCATTGTTAAATCATACCTTTCAGCTGTTTAATTTCAGATGTGAATTTTGCATTCCCCTCTTGTACTTTGGCATAACTCTTTTACCTAAAATGAGCGGGGTGATGGGCCTTTTTTGACACCAGGTTACTGCTTTCGAGTCTGTTAAGTACTCCAAGGTAATGTTATAGTACTTTCTAGCCTTTTTTCTTTGCTTGTGGCCATAGATCAGATCATCTCTAGGGAAATCATTACTTGCCATCATTATTATCCCTAGCACCTTCATCTATTCTCCCTTGTTTCCTGACTCCATTGCTTGATGAAGTGCCTGCTTGTGAGGACACCTTTAACTCAGGTCTAATAATTAACCCCTTCATTGCTCAGGCTAGGTCATTTTTTTGTTCCCTTCCTCAATAAGTCGTGATCTATGAGTTTAGCTTTTGGAGCAGCCCATAGTAACAACACTCTGGACTTGCCTATAAAGCTCTTTTCTTGAGGAGGCTGTTTCCCACCCATCCCCTAATATCCACCCCCCACACCCCCACACCTCCTGGGGTTTTTTTTAGTAGCAAAGTGAACATTTTGCCAGATATATTGATAATCATAAAATGCTTTCACCCAAATGAAAATTGGCTTTACTTAACTTTTCCTAAAGGGTTATACTTTATTGCTTTACACTTATATTTCACAGGGAATCCTCTAGCTGTGGCCCAACTCTGAACAGTCTATGAAATACTACCAAAATTGTTAATTTTTACCGACTAAACATAGATGAATATAATTATAAATATTTGTATACGGTGGTGATCAGTAAAAGGTGGCTAGAAGCAACAGGTTATCTTTTCATGGGAAGATGCTAACTATTATAAATCATACTGGCTTCAAATAGCTCATTTGTAATAATGGGGAATGTTTACATTTTATATTGCCATTTTCTTGGACTCAAGGCCAGGACAGGCTAGCCTGTGTACTATATGGATGGTTTAGAGAGACATTGGCTCTGGGGAGACCTTCTAGCAACCTTGCAGTACCTGAAGGGAGCTTACAGGAGAGGTGGGGAGGGACTGTCAGGAAGTGTAGCAATAGCACAAGGGGTAACAGTTTTAAATTGGCTCTGGGGAGATTTAGGTTGGATATTAGGAAGAAATTCTTTCCTCTGAGGGTGGTGAGGCACTGGAACAGGTTGCCCAGAGAAGTTGTGGATGCCCTATCCCTGGAGGTGTTTAAGGCCAGGTTGGATGGAGCTTTGAGCAAGCTGGTCTAGTGGGAGATGTTCCTGCCCATAGCAGGGGAGTTGGAACTCGATGATCTTTAAGGTCCCTTCCAACTCTAGCCATTCTATGATTCTATGATTTTGAGGATTTTGATTTTTTTCCTCTTGTTCAGAGGCTCAAAGTGGCCAGTGCTTTCATTCCTAAAAGGTATACATGGAATATCTAGCACCACAGTGACAATGGTCCTATGAATTCCATAGGAAGCAAAGGTTTGGCTCATGCCAGCTCATATTTCTGCTCAAATCACCTGGGAAATAACAGAACATTTCAGCTCGCAGCATGTCTGCTGGGTTCAGCTAAGGCAACACACCACACAGCCCTGTCTCAAGGCCTGTAACCACAAGATGTAAATATACAGTAGGGGTATATGAGTGCTACCTCTGTGACGGGTGTTGCAATTTAGAGCTCCTTTAAGGAAATCTTAGCTCCTGAAGAAACATGCTAGTTGTCACATATGCCTAATTTTTCTCCCAGTCCTGCTAATCTAACCCAAGACTGATTTGGTGAAGGGAGTTTAACCCTCAGTCATGACATTGACTTCCTGTTGCCTCACAAGTTCCTTTGCCTGTAAAAAGGGAAGACCTTTTTCCATCTGGCTTTTGATCCTTCCATTTGGTCGATTCTGGTCCTGAGGTCCTTCATTGTAGTGACTCCACCAAAGCAGGAGCCCATCTCTGGCAAACAGAGGAGTATACCTGTTCCTCAGCAGGCAGCCCAGCCACCAGTGACCAAATGGATTTATGACAGTTGTGTCATAGGCAAAGGGACCCCATAGGCATTATTAATATGTATTTGCATGCATAACAATGTGTTTACATGAATAAATACATATATACACATGCACATATTATATATATATATTCATAATGATCTCTATACCTTAAATAAGGTCTTCTGTCTCGTTTGTTCTAGCTGTTTTCTTCTGCCCATTTATATTCACATCACTTCCAAAAATTTTCGTCTTTTGGGCAGAAGTCTTTGAGAGGCAAAAACCTCAACTCACACTGCTTTAAGTTTGAGTAGAAAATATTTTGGCTAATTTCCGTGAAAAAGAATGTTGATATACTTACTTTTTTTTTTTTTTTTTTTTTTTTCTTGNTTAACATTTCCTTACTTCAAGGCACTTAAAAATTTAAGATGAAGGGCTGACTTAGGTATGGGGTTTTCCATAGAATAACAGTGAAATGGTCATAAAACCCAAGAATAATAATTTAATTGATTTGATTTTAATTTAGCTTTATATAAGTGTCATTTTAAACTTCATTGAAATGTTATTTTTATGGGGAAAATAAAATGTTGGTTTGTATAGGAATTTTTAATATAAATATAACAACATTTATGCCTCTTAAAGAGGACTGTGTATATCAACACACAAGTATAGAAGACTGTGCAGAGGATGAGATGTTCTAGGGCAATAACTTATCTTTTTCTTTTTTTTTAAATAACATTGTATTTGAAAATTAACATATCACATTTTGAAACAATATCAAACACTGTGGCTTTAGCTAGACTTTAACTTTTAGAGGTTTAGACAAGACTTAAGGTGAGGCCTGTTTTACCTCACTTTCGAGTGCCCACCTTATTCCCATGTTTCTGCCCAAGTGGCACACCCCAAACGTTCTTGCAAAGCATCCACCTTCTAGTCCTTGGCTGTTTAAGCAGCTTCACTACCTTCCCCAGCCACTTGCTACCCGCAACAGCTCTGGCCCTTCATGGCAGGGGAGTGAAAGTAGCTGTAATTACTGGCTGCAGGTGTAAATGCTTGCTCCTTTGCCCTGAGGGAACTGAACCATAGCCATGATTAAAGGTAGTTAGCAATCCCTAATGACTACAAACATGCGGAGATGATAATTACGACTACTTTTCATTCCGCCACCCGTGAGGACTGACCTACTGCCAGCAATAAACTTAGCGGTTTTTTTTTCTTAAGTTTTATCCTTTTCTTTTCAGACTTCAGTTTCATAATTATTTAAAAATTCCCCTCCTTTTTTTTTTTTTTTCTTTTCCCCTTGTTGTTAGGTTTTTCTAATCCTTTTTAACTTGCTTTGGATTCGTTGTAAGTGATGGTATGAGAAAGACTGCTGTAAAGGATCTGATAGTAGTTGGAAAGGAGTAATATTGGGTAGAGAAGAAATCTGACCCAGTATGGTGACTTTCTATATTCCAATTTGTGCCAGTCATATCAATTCATACATTACTTTGATGTTGTCAAACCTGTGAAACTCTAGCTAATGTTACTTTTCACATATTAAAGTAAATTACAAGCTTATATACCCCACTGCCTGATGGCCTAAATGAACATATTCATGGTATTCACAATAAGAGTCGGGGTTTTGATTAAAAACCAAATTAAAGTGCTCCTATCATTAGGCTCTGAGGCTGCCTTCTCTGAAAAAGATGTGCAGGTTCCATAAAATGCTTATCTATTAATCAATTGCATTCAAATACAATTCTCTTTGAAGACATGGGTAAAGGGCCAGGTAGTTGCAGCAGAAGGATTTTTCATTGTGCACTAGAAAGACACTGGTCCCCAAATCTGCAGCAACTGGTTTCTGGCACTATACACATTACTCGTTTTCCCAGAGGGCATGTCTGTTCAGAGGGTCTGCTGTCACCTATGTAATCCCCGTTTATGACTGTTACAGCAGACATACCAGTCTTCAAAATTCATTGAAATCTCATCCCAAAAAGTTAAAGGCTAATTAAGGAAATGCAAACAGGAGCTTCTTCTGAGTCTCCAGTAATGACATAACAGATTGTAACATGAGGAACTGAAGAAGTGAACATGCACTTAATCCCTCTGGCAAAGGAAAAACAAACTAAAAACTACTATGATCTTTATGGCATTTAAAAAAATATCCTTTCCTCCTTTGTATCGTTTAACACATAAACCCCAAAATCAATAATGCAGAACCACTGTTAAAAAAAACAAAACAAAACAAAACAAACAAACAAACAAAAAAACCACAAAAAAACCCCAACCCAACAAACAAAACAAAACAAAAAAAAAAGGGGGGGAAAAAAAAAGAAAAAGAAAAAGAAAAGTACTACAAGAAGCTTCAGTTAAAATATCTCTTAACTGGCTCCAGAGGGGCAAAGTCATTGTTCGTCCTCTTCAGCTGGAGCAATTCTGACCAAGAGGTGAGGTTTCATATATGGTAGTGAAGCAAAGCTGGAAAAAGGAGAGTGGAAAGGGGATTTCAAAGTTGAAACATATGTACAGCAGACTCCTCTGAGGCAGGCATAAAACAATCAGTCAAGAACTTTTGCATGACTTGTATTTTTGACGGAGTAGAACTGATTTCAGCAATGGACTGAAGATTTGCTGTGCAAATAATTATTGTGTATGATCCCACTGTTGAGGAATTTATTTCTTTAATGAAATGGGTTGATAATCCTGTATAATTGAGGACCATTCTGTACAATTTGACCCCGTGAGGAGCAGGACCTTTACCACAGTCTGTGATAAGGGATTCCCATGAGTTAGATTTTCATGGGTATTGACTTATGTGATTTAGGGAAAACCATTTCACCTCCTTGATGATGGTGATTTGTCCCTCACCTTTCCTCCCCATTCTTTCTTCTGTTAACTCTTCATGCACAGAACATTTTTATTGGTGACTAAGTAATACAAAGGCCCAATTTTGTGTGGATACTCAGCATGTGTAAATCCTGTTGCTACTAGCAAATATTAGAAACATTAAAGTTTGGGAAAAAAGCCAAACAAGCTCACACACGCCTTTACTAATTTAGCTGCAGCTTAGGTAGTTTGGACAATACAGGACTTCGTTTTTCTGTCTGGAAATAAATACAGGACTGTACTGCACAGTCTGAATTTTTAAATGTGAAAATTATGATCATTAAATCTGTGATCTGAAAATGTGTCAGCAGAAAGCAGAGATGATATGGATATATTCTGAGGGCTACTGCCTTAGGGTCAATTGAAACAAGCATCTATGGGGCACAACAGTGGAAGGAGCAGGCAGTCGCAGGTGCAAATATGCCTGGGGCTTGTCTAGCTTCAATTAAAATAAAAAGTTTGATAGCGCTAATATTTTCTGTCCTTTTGCATTTTCAACAGCCACTGGCATTGCCTAAGCATTTTAACTGTGTGCTGACAGAATTGTGGGCCTGTGAGGAAGAGCCATCGGGAAGTGTGATAAAGGGTAGAGGGAAGCAGAGGTGCAAACCCGCATTTTCAGGAAAATGGGTGCAAATGGTCAAAAATGGAACAATTACAAGTCTCTGAGTTTGTACCAGTAACAAATACCTGTCTCTTAACATCTTCAGTTCTTGCAAATGGAATTGTGAGATGTACTCGTCGTGGTGTGCCTGTCTGGGCTGAAAGAGACAAAACCTCATCAGAGAGCCCATGAGGCATGTAAGCAGGGTCTGACAGACGAGTAAGGCTGGATGCAGTACTGTGTTGTACCCCTTTCTCCCCCCCTCTCTGCCTCATCTCGCCATAAAGACGAAACGTCTCAGCTGTGGGCAGGTAGGTGGCCTGCACCTCAGTAGCCCTCTTCATGTTGCAGTGCCTTTACTACCAGCAACACCTTCCCTCACAGCTTAAGCTAGTGGGCTGTCTGAGGCATCTCGGGGGTAGAGGTCTGTGGCATAAAGTCATAGGAGTTTGCTAGGGACGGAAAAACTCTTGAACTGCTTCAAAAAAGTCTGCCAGAGGTTAGTTTTGGAAGTCCTTATTTTCCCTGGCTTGCCTGCTTAAAGGGTAAGACCACTAAAAGTCAAGTTTCCTATTTTTTGTGCTAATCTGATTGGGCTCAATTTTAGTATGTGAGTTCTTGCTGGGTTGCTTTGCTGCTGGTAAAATTGATTGTTTTTCAGTTCACAGTTGTGTGTGGATTAGTAATACCTAATGGACTGAAGAGAAAGATATGTGCATACAGGAGAGAAGCCACGACGAAGACCATTTTTTCAGTGTCTTTAAGAGAGATCTGAGGCCATGATAACTTAACAAAGTAAGTTTTCAGCTCTAAAAATCTGCATTCAAATTTTGGCTAAGGTGTCAAGTGAAAGTCAGTTTGCCATGGCTTGAGCTGGTTTCAGATTGAGTTATTCAGAGACATTCTGTAACACGCTCTATGCTTTGACTAGCTAAAAAGATTAGCCTGGGCTGTGGCAAGCAATTGATGTAGAACAGCAGAGGGCTGCCTCCCGCTACCCCTTATTCTTCCCAGAGGTAAAATCCTATCTCTGCTGCTGTCACCAGCAGCACTTCTTTGATTTTAGTGAGAATGAATCTGATTTATATGGGCTTATATGGGTGTATGATCAGAGGTGTGTCCAAATCATGTCTCCATAACTGATTTTTGGTCTATCTGAATAAGTAAACTAATTGTGAATAATAACAAAAGAATATCTCAAAGCTCAGATTTTCTAGATTTGGGGCTGCAGTAAGAACGAGGCCTGGATATGGGAGGAAAAATTGAAAACAGGCTTTAGTTTTTTTCAGGGAGATAGCAGAAGTTGCTTTTGTGGGCGGTGCTACATAGTGGGCATGACTATGCTAACAACACTAAGTCATCTCTTTGGGGAAGTTGGAGCCAGGTGAGAGAGCAGGTGAAAAAGAAAGATATGCTATACCAGTAACTCTTATGTACTCAAACAGAGCCAAAGCATGTTTGTTCCCAGTGCTCTTTGTCCCTGGTAGGTCAGACACAGAGGACCCACTGAGGATGTGGTACCAGCACAATTTTATTTGGTTTTCTTTTTGCTAGGGACCATAAGGAAACACAGCCATAGCAGGTCTAAAGGTACCATCTTTTTAAATGACAGCTGCAACATTTTCTTCTTCTGTGAATTTAGCCTCAAGGTTCTTATTCACTCTTTCTTTCAGAACTTTCCGATCACATCTCATCTGCTTCATGTAATCAACCAATTAATAACGGCTTGAGAAGCAGGCAGGGATAATGGGCATATACTTTGTAAAAGAATAATCGGGAATGTGAAAATAAATTGTACAGATTGTGATTGTTTTCCTTGACTCTCATTCTTTTGAACCATATTAGTTCTTGCAGTACCTCAGGGAAGAATAAAATATAAGATGGCCATTCTGGGTCTCACCTAGCCAAGTGCCTGCCTTTCACATGGACTATTAAAAGATGGTTTAGAACTGTGATAAGCAAAAGTGAAGGCAGATAATCTTTTCCCAGTACTTCTCCCTTATCCAGCAATTAGTGTTTTAGAGAATTTCTAAGCTAGAATTTGTATATATTGCTGTTTGCCTGCTTAGGTATTTTATATGCTTAGCTGGTGCTCTTGCAAAATCCCACAATTACTACCCTCATGGATCCTGTGAGGTAGAAGAGTGGTATATTATCTCCACATTATGGATTTTGAACTGAGGAGCAGAGAGACTTGAAATGCCACCATCTAAAAATAGATTAGAGCTGTTACAGTTCATTAGCACAATAAAAACTTTGGAACAAATTGATACCCAGCCTGTCCTTAAAAATCTGACCTCTCTATAAACTTCCTATTACAATACTACCTGATGAGACAAGGGTGACTGCAAGCCTGAAATTTTATGATAGTTCTGTGTTGCTTCACTTTCCCAGTAAATGCCAGGAGCATGATCCTATACAGTATGACTTCAATTACACAGGGTTGCTTCCAGATGACTTTCAGATTCCAAGATCAGGCACCCCCAATTAAAGAAGGAAAGGTGTACGGATGTGTGGGATGCTCACCAGAAACTTGCAGATTGTTTAAAGGGATTTTCAGGTTGTTGTAAATGTCCGTAGCTCGTGACACTATGACATCATACTGCTAAAATAAGTAACTCATACACTAGGACTTTGGGTACATGGGAGAGTACATGCCAGGAAGTCTAAGCAGATGGTAGGCAATATGCAAGAGGTCTCTTTTATCACTTGGACTATATTGCCTTGGCACAGTACTGCTACTCTGTGGAAAGTTTTCAATGTTCTGTCATGCTTAGTTAACTTGTGGCCCTCTCTATCACTATTATTTTAGCATCTCAAAATCACTAAAGTATTTATCTTCATACCACTTTGCAGATGTAGCGGGGACCTGCACACAATCATCCAAATGGACAGAAAGATATAAAGTCCACCCTGGTGGATCCAAGTGTGCACTGCTGATACCACAATGTCTAACTTTCAAGTACCTGGCTCCGGGATTAACATGTGCCCTTAGTGAGTACATGGTACTAAGCTTGACTTTGATGACAGACAAGTGTCTTGTATACTGCTAAATTCACAAGTTTACATCCTTGTCTCCGCTTAAGCCTCATATCATACTTTCGTGTAGATCTTCGAGCTGGCTATACAAAACAAAGCAAAGATGATTCCCCTTCTTAAATAGGACTTTGAGGGGAAGAAAGTGAAAAGGTCTATTATAATGCTTGCAGAATAAACTGGGATGAGAGACCAAAGCAGAGATTTTCCTTACTGCTGCTTAGTGGTGATATTTTATCACTTACATGATGACTGAGAGACTGTAAGAACAAATATGAGGGTTTAATTCTAAATTAAAGACCTTTGTTAGGTGTTTATCTTGCTTTTTTTTTTTTTTTTTTTTTNTCATTGTCACAAGGCTACTGCGGTCCAGAAGGGTATTTTGTACAAGGAGTACTGAAATGCTCTGCTTCAGCTTCAACAAAAGCCATCAAAATACTTTTGTAGCTATTGCTACATGATTATTATTCACAGCTCGTATGTTTGGTTAACTGGGTGGCGTCCAGTTTGGATACTTGGATATTGTATTGCAATCAAGAATGGCTAATAACGCTAGGTGGTAAGTACCTAAAAGTTCTACTAATGCAACTGTAAGAGTTAAAAGGTCCATACTATTTTTATTCATTCTGTTCATAGATGCTTTTGTGAAAGGAACCACAGAATTGTATATGACAAACAAGCACAGCCTGGATCCCAGCTGGATGCAAAGGAAAATCCATAGATTGTACTAATGTTGGTGCTTCTTGCTCTTTGCCTGCCAACTAGTTGCTTATGTATTTTATGTACAAGGAAAGTAAACTTTTATGGTGAGATTTAAATCCTGATATGCCTGATACCCTAATCTTGGCATCTGTGGAGAGAGAGTGTTAGGACAGGGAAACAAATTTGTCATCTCATTATCTTTTAATTTGGATTAAAACCACTTCTAAATAGCTGGCCTTCCAATGTGTCTCTTTCTTGATATTTCTCAATGACACAGCATATCATGTTGCTAAATGTAAATTGCTCTTGGCTAGTTTTTCGAAGTAATTTGACAACATAGTTTGATTTTACTTCTAACATAATCTAGCAACTGTTTCCCAGTAGTGGGACAAAGGGAATGTGAAGAAACTATTATAGAGAATTCCTTGCAATTTGCTCTTTTATTACACCACCTATCATATTTTGCTTAACCATAGCAATCTTTCTAGATTCAAACGCTCTACTTGGATTTATTCAGTGATTACATGAGCTGTATGGATTTCATACATTAGATGAGACTTTGCTTAGAATACTAATGTTACATGCTTTACAGTAATGCAGTGAATTCCAATTTGGTTTTGATTGCAATAATCTGGAGTCAAATGTGCAAACCCTTGCTAATTTAAGTTGATTTTACCTTTATCATTTTGCATACTACATGATCTAGAGCCACACAAACAAAAGCTTGTTTGGACTTACCATGCTTTCCTTTTCAGAAAACAGAATTCTTTTTAATTAAAAACACTTTAAAAAAATCAGTATGTGTAATTGCTAACACCTGCTATGTGTTACTAACAGATGTTTCTTACTTACCTAAGGGAACTGTTATAATTACACTATAAGCTTATTGGAATGGCATTTAACCAAGATAGTTTAGGAACTTTAGGTGGTGACTTTGTGTTATTTTATTAATCTTTCCTCTGAAAAACTTTTAAAAATAAACCAACCAGCCCTCCTCACTTGCCTCCCCAGCTCATATTCACCAAACACAGCTCACCACAATAGAAGCTTTGGAAGTTCAGCCTCTCATTGCTCCTCAGGCCATCCCCGAGCGTCACGGAGGAGTTTGCATGTGTTGCTCCAAGTGTAGCACTGGAGCTGGTCTTGGCAAGGCCTAGGATGGGGTGGTTGCGTGAGGTCTTAGAAGTCATGCTAACAGTGGGGTATGAGGAGCACAGACTTGCTGCGTGATCTTGGGAAAGCCCACTTAGCTGCATGATCTTGGGAAAGCCCACTTAATCTCTCTGCCTCTATGTTCTTCTCTGATAAATACCAGTAACGGGGACTGTTGGGAGGCCTAAGTCAAGTGTGTTTGCCCAGGGCTCTGAGATCTTCAGATTAAAGTAGAGGGCAGTATGACTAGTTGTGAATGTTGTCCTATCACCAGGACCTTGCAGTCCAGAGGCAGACCGGCCTCTTGGCTGCTTGCAGTGGTCTGCTGGCACGGCAGGTTGCGGGAGGTAGGGTGGATTCCTACATCTTCAGGCTCGACTGCAGAGCAAGACACTCCGCGTTCTCCCTATGCATCTTCATTTATGAAACTAATCACACAATTACCTGCAGGCATGTGTTAAATATGACACTGGTCTCTGCAAAATAATGGGCCAATTGCAAACAATGAATAAAGAGAGGCAGCTCCATTTATAACTGCTGTTTCAACAGAGCTGTGTTGTAATCAAAGTGATCTGAGGGTGACTCATTAATTAATTGATGTTCTTTTTTATTATGTGCTATTGAGTTAATGAGTAATTTGTGCTAGATAACTCTCTGAACACACTGATTACGTGAGATATTTTCTGGGGCTTTCATACCAATGACATGCTGAATAGGTGGAAGATGGTATTTGCTTATGTATACTCATTATTAGCAGGTTCAGGATGAATATAAATCAGCAGAAGGGCATTTTAGAAGGTATTAGATACATGCAAGCCTTACTTTGAGGCTTGAAACAGATACTCTTCAGCTTTTAATGCCTTAAATAGTATTAAAATCACCTCTTTTACAATACTTCTATCACCCACAATTGGCAGCTTCTGGAAAGGGTGCCTACACAAAAGATTTTTACTGGGAACATGTTTGTGCTAATGGCCTATTATCTTGCACATATTGTATTTTGGTTTCCTTTTGCAGGGTACTGAAGTGAACAGTAAACAGGTTTGGTCTGCATCATTGGACTGAAGTAGAAGAAATGTATTAAGTGAATATGTAATTGGCTTTTTTTTTATCTAAAGTGGTATTTAAAAGAATAAAAACACTGTTCTTATATACAGTACACACTTTGCTTTTTGTAGTTTGAATTGTTAAAGCTTTTGCTTTATTGAAACCACAACATCTCCAATGCCATAGGAGTTTTTTATTCATTAAACAACAAATGGCTAAATTGATAATTTAGTTTGACAACAGCAGCACAGTGGAAGCTTTCAGAAGAATCAGCTAAATGTATAAAATTATACCCAGCAATCACTACAGACCTTCATTTTTGACAAGATTTGTTCTAGGTACAGATGACTGTAAACTACCTACTGCTGAGAAAATTATAAGAAGCTGCTGTATATTACGTTGAAAAAAGCCTTTAAAGTACTTTGTCTGTACAGGCAAAACCTTGCCACAGTCTCTGTTTGTTTGTTTCTTTTCTCCACAGTCTCCCTTCTCACTGACCACTTTTCAATCTATTTTTTTGAAGTCTTTTTATAGACAGGCAATTAGGAACATTTGAGGGGTCGCTGGATGATTTTTCTTTATTTACATTCCATGAGCATTTTGGGAGGGTAGGAAGAGGCAAGAAGGTGTGCTTAAAAAAAAAAAAAAAAAAAAAAAA
>VZRU01009196.1:216425-228925 GCA_013398155.1 Pedionomus torquatus
TTCTGTATTGATAGTTCAAAGTTTTGTCCCATCCACATCAACATTTAAATTACCTTCAGCGTTCACTGAGGTGGGTACTTAGTAACCAGTCACTCTCCTAGTGTCAGCTCAGGGTCATTTCTTTAATGTAAATAGACCCTTACAGGGGGCTGTTTATGGTGCCTTCTACTTTCACTTTTTTCCAGGGTTTGTTGAGGACACAGCCCCAGAAAACTTTAGGGTTAAGCTCTGATCTAAAAAAAAAACAAAAAAAGAAAAAGATAAAAAGGAAAAAGAGAGAGAGAGAACCCTCAAATTTTAAAAACATATATAAACAGAAGTTCTCTCCCTTTCCTCCCCCCAAAATGAAATGATTTCAGAAAAATAACATATATTTTTATATATATATATATAAAATAAGATACCCAGAGGCACTGGTTTGCATTAGGGCTTAATTTCCAGCTAAATTAAAAGTCAAATCCAGGCATTTTGAATGCCTAAGGGGCACAAAGGCAGCACCCAAAATCATTAACTTTTGCACCTTTTATAATATATCCCAAACCGGTCAGATCTGTTTTTTCAGAATTTTGTAGTAAAATAAAAGTGCTCTTTGAGGAAAATCTATGCAATTAAACAGCAGATGCTTAACCCCTGAAAAATAGAGGCTTATAACAGAAGTGCTGATAGACCCTTAACCATCATTAGCAGCAGGTGCTGCTAGAGTTATTAGTTTTCTAAATAGTTTTAATGTAAACAGTATTCTTAAGCTCTAAGTGTAGCATAATGGTTGGGATTTGCTCTTTAATTCTTTTTACTAGAAAGATACAGCTCATTTAAAATAGCTGGTAGGTACAGAAAGCATAAATATACAGTAAGTTTAGACACTGATTGTACTAAATGCAACAATACAAAGAAGCAAACAGGAACACAAATGGTAACACAATAAAACTGTATTACATTTGTGCTTCAAATATTACAATACATTATATACAATAGTCCAAAATAAACATCTCATGCCAAATGACACAAAAAGAAACAAAAAACCCCAAACAAACCAAAAACCCCAAGAGCAAGCAAAAAGAATCCAGCTGTATGTACAGTACCTTTTTAATTAACATTCAACTCTGAACTGGAGCAATTTTCACTACATACAGATGCAGTCCGCCTTTTATTTCACGCAACCATTCTGTCTCCCTAGATCTATGCTATTCAGTAGGTTCCTGTGTCATTTCTTATATACATGTTGAGCAAAAAAAGATAAAAGAACATAGTGCTTTGTATTCTTAACGATGTGGCATCAGATCAGCGAACCTGGGGTGCATAACCTTCTTTCATTAAACCTTCCTCATAGTCTGTCTGGCACAGAATCATGTTGTTCTTCAGGAAAAATTTGTCTCCAACGCAAAATCTGAAATTACAATAATAAAGGGGGGAAAAAAAGGTAATTTCAGGATCAATGATATAATATGATCTTACACATAAGGGTTGTTAAACAAGCATTCACCGTTCTGCTGTAGTGACCATGCAGCTGGCACCTCTGCTGTCTGTGGCAGCGCACACAGACACATGTGCATGTATGCGAAAGCCCAGCAGAGGAATTCCTCCGGTATCAGACTTAATCCTGTGCTTTGAACAAAATCTAGTGCGTTCAAGCGCTTTTTGCTTCCCCAGCCAAGGACTTCATTCAAAGCCCACTGAAGACTGGGAGTCTTGGATCAGGTCACTAGCACACAGATAAAAACTGAATAAATATCCCAGACTACTGAGTTGAGGGAAAAATAAATGTCCTGCCTTTCACACAAATTAGAAGGAAAACAAAGAAGGAAAAAAAAGTTCATTGGCAGCAGGAAGCTTATCTGAGATACATAACACTTGTCTTGTGCAAGTGCACCAGCAGGAAATTCTTGTTATATTCCTGTTGGATATTTTACTAAATAAAGTAAAATACTTAAGCAGTGATTCTAAGAACCGTTACTGGTGCAAACTAGAGATGTGCAGCCAGGTATGCAGAGAAACCTTTTTCTTTTTTTACTGTAGGCGTTGGTTATAAATTTAGTTACCCAGCTAACTACTCTTGTAGTATCAAGTATACCTAGCTTGTTATACTATTATGTGCATCAGAATGATCTGATTGCTATGAAATGCTACTGAGATATTTAATTTGAATTTTCTCTGATGAGCAGGAAAATCACGTAATGTTGACGCTTCCAGCTGACTGGCTTGAAACTTTGAGTAAAGTAGGGTTTCCCAGCCAGGCAGTATGCTTGAGGATAAGCAGGCACTTCACCGACACCCCCTCAACCCTTCCCCCCAACAAAGCCAGTCTTCTTGAAGACACTCTGGGAGCAAGTGAATAGGGCCAATGCATAGAGTGTTTCCCTAGTGACTGCCTTAGCAGGGTTATGTGCCTTTGTTTATAGAGAACTCTTCAGCTATAAAATATATTTGGAGGCACTGCTCACATTATTCCAATTAAAATGAAAGAAAGTAACCTAAATGAACCCCTTAACACTGATGTGAATAAATGAAACCAGTTTCCACCAGCTAATTATGGATCTCACTTCATAAAGTATTGTTTAATGTGTAACGGATTATAATGTCCTTTTATGTATAATTTCCAAATGGTGACATCTTGGACACAATTAAGGTCAGATATAAATGCTTGTGTTGTTTACGGTAGATTTAACAACAGAGTAGCTATGGGAATAGCTGTATATGTATTTAATTGTAACAATTTAACCTTCAAATAGTGGTGCCTGCTGTAGTTGACCCAGTAAAAGTACGTAAACGACACAGGCTGACCCGTCTGACCTCTGATAGTGGTCTCTCTTTATCAGATAGTCAATTTCTAATGATGTTCAACCAGAAATCTTGGTGAATTGTCACAGATTAAATTGTGTATTGAAAGCAGTCCTTTAATGTTTTGTGAAGTTGGAGGTTTAAATGAGTAGCAGTTGGACTGATTTACATTTGTGAAGATTGGAATGCTACACAAACAGTGAACCCATTTATTTTCCAACTGGGTAGCTTTGGAAATTTATCCTTATGCTAGCTAAATAGATAGAGGGAAAATAGTGTAATAAAAAAGTGGATTGAAAAGAATTAGCTCTGCTCTTAAAGGAAAATTGGTTTGTTTATTTGTGGATTTTTTTTTCCTGTAGGATTACTGCCTGCTGATGATGATGATTGAAAATAGAGATTGTGGAATGATCCCAAAATCTTTAAGTTATTTATGGCCAAGACTCTTTTTATAGAATTTACAGGTTCCTTTTCTCCCCCAGTCCTGGTATATTAGGCTACTAACAACAGAGAAGTATTTTGAGTTGATGTGTTGAAATGCAGAATTCTTGAAACAAACAAGTTCTGTGGAGGTTTCTCTAGTTTCCATCCTCTGTATTTTTCTTCATCGACCACAACGCTCACAAAATATTATTTTGTGCATTTTCTCAGAGTAGGTAAAGGAGTCTTAACTATTGTTAATATGGAAAAGTGGTTCTCCCAAAGAAGTCACGTTGAAAAAAAAAAACAACAACCAACCAACCCACTGCTTAGTTTTTCTTAAAAGAACACATGTATTAATGTGGACTAAAGCAGTGGAAGTCAGGTACTCCATCACAGTTAGCCCAAGGATTACTGATGGGGACTGAGTGGGGGGTGCCCAGCCAGCAGAGCCCACCACAGCAGAGGGTTATTGGGCAGCAGGGCATGTTTCCTTTCAGACGGGGCACCAGCAGGAGACACGATCACCTCTGTTCACCCCGCAGAAACCACTAACTCCAAACTGTGAATGCTATTCGTTGCTATGTGTTGCTTTATGTTCCAGCATAATACAGCACTTAGCAGACTAATTTGTTTAAAATATTTAGTAAATGAAAAATACGCTCCTGAATCGCAATTCACTTGCACAGCAATGCTTTCACATGTGACTTCTTGCAATATCACAACAAAACCCTGGCCTGAAAGATTTTGTTTCTCAGCCCTCAGAGAAGTGCCAGGGTTTGAATTAAACTGCACCAGCTACATGTAAGAGTCGGGATGCCTTTCCCAATAAAAAGTGTCAATGCCTTTTGCTTTTGCTATGTTAGTATGTTGAGCCAGAAATGCTCTACCTATGTCTACATGGCATTTGACAGCTTTATGCATGAGTGGCTTTAAACATACACAGCTCCACAAATCATTTACTTTCCAAGTGTACAGCTGTCTCATGGAGAGGCTGCTAGTGGTCTGTCTAGACACGCTTGGCTGTATGATAACCTGTGGGGTGGGCGGTCTGTCTGCATGATAAGACCCCCTCTGGGTTCATATGGGGCTGCGTTTGCATGCTGGAAGGTGATACGCTGTACCTCAGGAAAACCTGTTACTTGTGACACTTAATTGTCTGAATACTGCAACTGTTTTTGTGTTGTGCAAGTTCAGTGACAGAAACACATTGGCAAAGACTGACAGTGAGGCTCACAGGTGCCCCTAGGTATTAAATGTGTGAATTATGCATTCACTAGGTGACAAGAGGTAAGTGCTAGGTGAAAAACATTTAAAGGTGGCACGCTAGCTCCTAAATAAAATGAGAACAGGCTATCAGGTGGTGGAAATATAACAAATTCTGTCCATCCATACTTTCAACCTTATTTGGCTCTCAAAAGCAGATTTAGACTCTTCTCAAGTAAAAGAGTGAAATCTTGCAACCACTTCAGATTGGTTTTGCACAATCTGGGATTTAAGCCTGACTCAGCTTTAAAATGGAAGGGTAAATTCAAGACTAGCCTTCAACCTTCAGCAAGTGTTTTTTTTTTTCATGGATTGGCAAAGGATGCAAATCAGGGCATAATTTGGGCACATATATCAAACGGAGTCAAGGACCATATTGAGATGCTACTGGGTTAGGAGTTTATAATGAGGCAAGACTATTTCTCTTCTAGCAAGCAGATGGTAGTCTTCAGCCTTCCCTAAAACCTTCAACCAATTTATTTAATAGGCATGCATGGGGAAAAATATACAATAGGCTGCATTAACATGCCAGATTGGACTTACCACCATAAATTGATAATACTACTTTTGACACGACTGTGACATTAGTAGAATGACCATTATAATTAACCTACATCCTAGAACTCCTGTCACATTTTACAATGGCAAAAGGAAAGCCATTTATATTGCAAAATGACCTCTGTTATCACCTTGTTTGGAAGGGGAAGGTGTGCCTGGACTAATCACAAGAAGTATAAAACTTCCATTTTGAGAAAAAGCTATTTCGTTGTTCAGAACAGATATTTAAGGAGATCTCACAGCTGTCTGTCATCTTTTCTAATGCACAGGATGTGTCAAGGTCCTGAAGACTTCTTAAGAAAGCGAAAGAAATATTCCTGTGAACAAAGATGGCCATAGGTGAAGTGCCTCCTCTGGTAATGTCAGATCTTTGTTGTTGTAGAAAGAAACAAAATCTGGAACCATTAATTGTTTTCCTCCAGGATAAGGAAAGATCAGACTCACCACACCCATGCCCTTCCCCTCTGCTTTGTGTACTCAGTGACCTAACTTGTCCTCCACTCTTCCTCCTTTCTTCTTTTTCATACAGCTCCTTTGAGTTTCCAGTATAACTCACATTAATGGTAATCTATATGCATCACTAAGAGAACAAAGCCACCATTTTACATCACAGCTCATCAGTCCGCACCTATGGTTTACTAATTCTGGGATTCTGTCAAAATGTTCATTTACTGGAAAGGCTGGGAAGTGGGAGCCATGCCTGGGTTGGTACATTTTTACCAGTACAATGAGATATATATACACACAAAATCCTAGTTCAATTTACAGTCCTAATTACTTACAACTTGGTGTGCTTTTCATTTAATATATTTTTAAAAGCAGGTACAGAAAATGTATTAATTTTTATTCTCAGTTGAGAGACACTCAATGTAAATAAGCAGTATTCAGGTCTCCAGAATTTATAAAATCACCACTCATGCAAAAATCTAATGTTGGTGTTTGAAAAAAGGATGTCCCTGGCATTTCATACCCTCCCCCCTGCTTGACAGAGAACAAAGACAGCATTGTGTGGGCATTTCACAGTTTATACAGGAGGTAAGTGTTTACTGCTACATCAGGACAGCTATTTGAATGAGTGTGTAACCATTTTCAGTCCAGTACCCATTAAAATAAAGGCTGTTTCAGATAGAAGCATAGAACAGTTGATTTAAACACCCCTCTGATAGCAGATGGGAGTTTTAAACCATACCCTGAGTTGACTTCAGACAGCAGAGAGAGAAAATATCGCAGAAGTATGGAACAAGCCGGTAAAGCAGCCGACAGAGTGAAAGGAAGGACATGGAAACTCTGGAAAGTGGGAAAGCCGAAGGCAGGCTGAGATCATTGCTGTAGTCAAAAGTGTCAAACAAAGATACAGCTGAGCCCACTCGCAAGATCTTCCACTCCATTTTGCTAGTCACACACATGCAACCTGACAAAATGTGAGAGGCAGCGCCTGTTTACAAGTTTATTTTCCCAGCGGTTTCCTTTGTGTTTGTTTTTTTTTTTTTCCCCTTTAAATTTTCAGTAAAATTAACTATATTGAGGCTACTTCCCATGTGAGGTGAAGTGCTTCTGAGAAGTTTAATATGTTTACAGAAAAGAAAAGGGAGCACTCACACCATTAGGATGACCGTCACTAAGCCCTGTGGGTATTTAGGAGATGGAAAAACTTCAAATTAGGAGTAAGCTAGACAGAGACACGAAAGATAAGGAGATGCTAAAACTTTTAGGCTATGAGCAGAGCTTAATAGTCACAAAATCCCTACAACTATAAGTATCAGTATCAAGAAAAAAAAAAAAAAGAGAAAATATGTAAAAAACTGGCTGGACAGAGCAATTAGATCCTAGAGCTGAATAGTTTTATGAAAGGGAAAATATGAGACAGTGACTATTTGACACCAAGGGACCAGGCTTGGTGGCTCAGGGATCTTCCAGCCCTGCCTATGTCTTCAGCCCTGTCTACTGTCTGTCTTCCTAGAATATCTAGTGTGAGACAATGCATTTTTCTTCTCACTCTGAAAATGTAGCCTTCAAGAGGCCAATAAAAGGGGACAGGCACATTATGAGTTAGTTCAGAGATGGAGTTTATAGCCTGAACAAAATTCCCCTGAAATCAAGGGGTCTAACTACCATCCACACTGAGACTTGAGCTGGAGGTGAGTTGTAGATACTCAAAAATAATAAAGCAAATAGTGAAGTTGTACATAAAAGCAGAAAAATCACCTAATCTTTCACAAATAGCACTAGGCAAAAATGGGCAGACCTCTCTCTTGCTGGGCTGAGATCAACTATTGAAAGGGTAGGAATATGAGTGTCATGTAATAATAAGCTGAAGAACAGGCTGCCCCAAGGATTGGTGTGATAATTTAATATAATGTAATTATGAGCTAGCTTAGAAGGCAGAAGGGACTGGAAGGAGCAACAACACACAGAACATCAGAAGAAATTAATTTTTTGGCAAAAACAAAGTAATGCAAACTGAAGATACAATTTACTCTACTCATGAACATAGACTATATTCTGTTAGGAAAAAAACCTAAATGGTAGATGATAACCGAAAATCTGAAATACAGATCTGAAGAGAGAGCATTATATACTCTGCAGTAGTACTCTAGATACATTGTACTTGTATAAAGAATAACCCAAAGGATTTAAAATTTAATAGGGAAAGAGAATGTAAGAGTGGGGAATACGGTCAAACATACAGGTCTTGCTAGCTGGTGAGCCTTGCTACCTCCTTGGTGATTTTGGGATATCACTGATGTGTTTGTAAATGAAAATATTCTCTTCAATAAATTCCATATTAGGGAGAGTGAAAGGAAAGAGCAGATCTAGAAAACCTCAATTACATTATTTTACGTAAAAAGGGGCAGCAGGGAATATGGAAAGAAAATTAAACTGCTATTTTACAAACTCGTCCTCACTCAGAATCTACCATTTGGTTTTAATTAGCTTAACTACAGGATCCTGAGAGGGGTAACAGAAATTATTAATGGCATGCTGTCTGACAAGATTATTCAGTTTAAAAGAAAATTTAAAAAGATTTCATAGCAGATATATAAAAATATCTGAAAAACGGGTAGTTTCAGGTGCCTAGCATTTCTAATTTTTTGTATTGTACAAGTAATGCAAACCAAAAGATTTAAAGCTATTTATTAATGAAAGAGTGTAGTCAGCGAGATCCTTTGCCATAGGAGCCACAGAAAGCTATGTCGGAGCATCCATGAAATAGGATTTATTATTAAAACAACAGAATTAATTCTTCAGAGTGCCAGTAGCCCCGAAATTGTGAGGAAGAAAAGTACTCTACAGGCAGTCTGTTTTATTAGGTTCCATGAGAATTATTGTAATATAATCAGGATTAGGGCCACTTCTGAGAATTTCTGAAACTCTTTGAAACTTCTGGAACCGCTTCCTGTTCAACTAGATGAACTAAACTGTATTTCAGGTAAATAAATTATTTTTTTCCCAGCCTAAGATTCCTTTAACACTATTTCAGCAACCCTTTGCCCAAATTACATGCAAAGTAAAAATCAAATAAAAAACTAGATTGAAGGCTCAGGGATGACAAGGCTAAGAATTATTAAATATCGCAGGAAAGCTCCATTTCAGAAGCACCTAACAGCACTTTTCCAGGGGTATCAGTGTCCCTACAGCACAGTGTGATGTCTATTAGCTGCAAAGTGAAATTGTACATTAGTGTGCACCTGTAATGGTACAAGAGGAATATTAAAAATAACCACCTTTGCTTGGAGGGGGTGGGGCATAAAAGAAAGTTCACTTCCTCAGATCCAAGAGTGCTAACTATGATGAAAATCTTTTACACTCAGGGTAACAAACATTGTCTGCTTTGCTTGACTGATGAAGATTAGCTGACTTCTTACATTAAAGAAGTTTGTCTTGTATGGGCTGAAGTGACAAGACAATAACTAAGTGCTAATTGTGCATAACCAACACTAAAGATATGCAGCCCCATTATGGCATGTAATAAATGAAGCGAACAACAGAAATATATTAGGCGCTTTAATAATGATACTAGAACCATGGCTTGAAGAAAACAGGGATGTGAAGTGTTTAAGAGACGAACCCTAGAAATGTGTGTGCATCTTACTTAAGCAGGTACTACGAAAGGCTCTGCCTGCCTTAGAATACAGCCTCTTAGTTTTGTGGCAAGACAAAATTGATATAGGACTTTAAATAGCATTAGAACCTATAATTACTTTGCATTATTATATAGTTTAAGCCGTGGTTATTACTTGCCTGGTATTTTAATTTCCCATGCAACATGATGAAAAAGGTCAATTTGGCTTTTTTTTTAAAGAGTGTAATTGTAGTGTGCTACACTTATTAGCAGCTGTACATTTTACGGTTCTTTAGGGATGTTTGATTTTTAAATGACTACAGTGTTACAAAATACTACACTGTAGGACAAGGTGAGTTGGCAAATCTTATTTATAGCTATATTTAACTTTGTCATGTTAGACTACTGTCTTCCTAATTTTTTGCTACTTCCCTTAAAAAGTACATCTTGTGTTTATTCCCGCTTGAAAATTAAAAAGGAAAAAAAAAAAAAAAAAAATGCTATAAAACTCTAAATAGGATCTTGTAATCAGTGAAAAATAACTGAAAATAATAGGTAAATTAAGGAGTGCACATAATAGCTTCTCTCATTTCCAGACCTCATAGAAGGCACTGGCAAAGCTGCTAGAAGCTCTTGTGGAGCCAGAAATGGATCTTTTGGTGAAACCTCTGACAGGATTTGGCCACTACTCTGAATGCAGTTGCTGGAAGTTTGGCTGCGTTTGTCTCTGAAAAATTCAGTTGTAACACTTTTACCATTTTTGACATTTGTTCTGCAACTGCACCATATGGGCAATGCCTCAGAACAAAGTGTCAGGTTTGCATCCTTGGGATTTTTATAAGCTACAGTTAGGCTATGGAAATAAAAATATAGCATAAGAAGTCCATTGCTGCTACAGAGAACAACATTTTTTAAATTTAAATGATTACAGTTCTGGCAACAGGAAGAAACAACATGTACTTTAAAAGAAATACATGTGATAAAAATCAAGAATTAAAGTGAAATTAATGTAGTAATGACAAATGGTACTGCTATGCTTTTCTGCAGAAAAGGATCTCAAAATCCTTCATAAATATTAATTAATTAAACTTGACAGACGGCCTTTTGAAGGAGAGGAAGTAACATTATTCTTTTTTATTAATGCGGGACTTAAGGCACAAAAAGTTTTCTGGCCAAGGTCATGAAAGATGTTCTGTATCAGTCCCAGGAAAAGTATCCATGCCTTGCTCTCGATCTTGGGTTTCTACTAATATTAGATGTTTCCTCTTCACTTGAGGATATATACCAGCACCAGAGCCAAATTAGCACTTAGCTTATGGAACAGAAATTCTGGAAACTCTGGAACAGAAATATTAAGAAATTCTCTTACCTCTGATTACAAAGTTGACAAGCAAAACAGTCCAGGTGATAAACATTGTCCTTTGCTCTCATCACCATCTCAAAAGCGGGTATGAGCTTACTGCAGGCAGCACAGTTTCCTGTAACGCCGAATAACCTGGAGATAGAGAAAGAAATACACTCCTGAAGAGGTTTACCTGAAAAGAAAACCACCTTTTCTTTTTTCTATCTTTTTTTTTTTTTTTCCCCCCAATCAGTTGCCTGGCCTTTGATTGACTTCCCAGCACACCTCCCTTTGGAAAGGCTGGTCTTTGGTGGTACAAGTCCGCCCAATTTACAATACAAAGGCATAGTCCTTTTTGCCGGAGAGAGCTTTATGAAGCAGTGACAGACTAATATGGCACCTATTGTGATGTTATATTTTTTTTTCTGCAGGTTATACCGACCTTTCTTGATAAAAGAAACATCTTGTTAAACTAAACAAAGCAATAGTAAACACATTAGGGATGTTACATAATTGTGCAGACAGAGGTCAAGCTGTTTGTATGTGCGGGAAGAGTCTGGTGCTTGGATCCCGGCGTACAGACGAGCGCCACGTAACCTTGGCTTTTGGTGCTATTTATTACTAAAACACACTTTAGCTAGAAAAGAAATAACACTTGAAAAAGCCAATATTCTTCGCATTTTTGACATCTAGTGCTAAAAGCTTTACCACTATTATTAAAAGAACATTTTATGAACAAGTCATTTAAATCGTCAGAAAGCATTAGCGGTTCATGCACCTTACAACCCTATACCATAGTTATTGCTATGATTATGTTATTCAGGTAGCACATTAAAGTAAATGAGGCTGTAAACTATATATAGTCACATCAGGAGTACAAGTATAAAGTACCGTAAGAACAATATGGAATGCTGTTTTTGCCAGACATCAATATAAATTTTTTTAAAAATACTCTTTGTTAAAAGATATTTCAAGACTTTTCTAGTGGGTGTATTACCAAAAAAAAATAAAAAATCACACATATACATCCTTTTGTAACATAGAAGGATTATAATGAACAAGAAAAAATGTGTTAGCTCTACATGGCAGCAATCTTTGAAACTAAGTTTATTTAAACTACTTAATAGTTGTGATGGATTATTAAAAGTAATGCTCTGCTTGTGCATAGCAGTTAATGCTGTTTTTAACTATGAAACACACTAGATGAAAACGCCACATCTGCCAGTTTTCTTTTTTTCCTCAACATCAGGCTGACAGCAGAAAAATATAATGGCTCTCAAGGGAAACACCAAATTAAAAGCAGTTCTAAACTAATGAATTCAAAGGTGCTCTGTAGAAAATTCAGTTTGGTAACATAAAAATGAATGCAGTTTTTTTAATCACATCCCTCCATTTTACTGAATTTCATGGGTTACCAACAAGCCTACTTAATTCCAAATCCTTTTACCTTGTGCTTCTACTTAAGGTGTGCTGCCTACATATTACGTGTCTGTTGTTTTCTGTTTGTTTTTTTTTTTTTTTTTTTTTTTTTTTTTTTTTTTTTTTAAAGTTGTGACCCTTTTCCTCCTCTCTGAGATGCTGACTACCATGATCACTGGTAGAAGTGCTGGGACAAAGCCACTATCATCAGTTCTTGTTAGACTGACTCAAGGCAACCTCCAGCTCTGTTAAGTATGATTACTAAAATTATAGATTATTCAAACAAATTATAAATATTCACTTTGTAAAACATTCTGTTCCATTTCTATCTCTGTCATGCCTAGGGTTTTGACGAGGTCATCTAAACCTCACTCAGACTTTCATTCCTCATCTCTAAGGACACAAGACTTAGCCACTTCCACAGTTGCTGCCTGGCTTTGCATTAGAAAAGGCTAAACTCACCGAGGGCCCAGCTCTGTTTTCCTTCACATCTAGGTACAAACTGACGGTAGTTTAGTTGTATGAGGAAAGCAGATCAGGCTGCAAAAGGTACTGAGTAAGGACTTTAGGTACATGGTTTCACAGAATCACAGAATTTTCATGGTTGGAAGGGACCTCTGAGATCACAGTCCAATCATGTATTTATTGTATTGC
>VZRU01009196.1:231425-274311 GCA_013398155.1 Pedionomus torquatus
TTCCCTGTCAAATTACGTGGGACTTTCACAAGCTTTAGGATCTAATGTTGTTGGTTACAGCTGCTCCCACAAGAAGCTCTTTCGTTATTCTTGTTTGACAACCGACCTCTATAAGATCCATTGATTTGCTACCAACAGCACTCTTTTGTCTACTTTCATTTTATATTAAAATGTTGCATAATTTGGATAAGACGTCTGGGTTTCCAGTAGGAGTATAAAACGTCTGTTTGCACAATGGAAAATGAAGGAGAAAAAAACATCTTGAGATTCAGGAATGACAAAGCAGACATTAAATGGAATTTCTCCTGTGGCGCAGTAATTACGGATAGTTTCACATGGTTTCAAATTATTTTTTCTCTTCATTCTCACCACTGGGTTAACTAGGTTCATTAGGGAAAAAATATATATGGGAGCTGAGTTCTAAACCTGCCTTCACCACTAACTGAGTGGGTGACCCTGGCAACTCACTTAATTTTGGTCTCAATTTATTCGTTACAAGGAGGTGAGACCTAATCTTCACATTGTAATATCCCTGCTAGATACTGTTTCTATAAAAAATTGAAACGACTTTCAAACGACTGTTCTTCACAGTGCATGAGGGATCAAAATAATACACAGACTGTTTTAAATGTAATCAGACGTTTACTGAAATAGACAATCAGCTTTTTTTTTTTTTTTTTTCCCTAGTAGGTTTGTGTATTATTCAGGATTTCAGTTCAAGTCGTATGCATAGAAAGGCAAAATTTGGCCCTTAGCAAATATTTCAGACAGCATAGGATACTATTTGGAGAAGCATAAAACCACATAAAAGAATCTAAAAGTTAATGAGAGAGAGAAAATAAAAGATATCTGAGGATCTAGATTACAAAGCACGTCGAAAAGCATAGTTTTAGAGAACATGTAATTTTTACATGTTGAATATTATTTAGATTATTAGGTGGAGATTTCTTAGACGTTTCTGAGTGACTTAGGGGCACAAGTACTACTGGCTTTAAATAGTCGATATTCTCTTACTTCCCACAAGATATTTTTGAGAATCCTCCCTGTCAAATTGCAGAGAAAAGGAAGTGGGTAAATTTGTCCCACATGCATTTTTATGAATGCCTGGAAAACTTATTTCACTCCCACCCATCCTCCGTTCCCTGGAACAGCTTTCTAAACACTCACTGAAAATGAAACCTGCTTCCAGCCAAGAAGAGAGGAGAGACTGCCCCACTTTGCCTACTGAAGTTAAACCATGCAAGCACAGGAGAAACCAGAGCAGAGAGTGCCCATTCACCCTGCTCATCCACAGACCTGACTGCACTCACCGGTATCCAGTGAAAGAACGCTAGTCACTCTGCTTGAACTAACCCTGGTCTAGGGATCAGCAGGGACCAGTAAAAAGGCAACTCCTTAAGAAGAAAGGCAAAAAGTGAGGAGCAAATTGAACCAAGGAGAAAAGGGCCACTTTTGAAACAGTTCCGGATTCTCTCCTCTGTTGTTGCTGCTCATAGGTCCTTATTTATGTCTGTCTCTTTTAAAGACTTTTCTTGACAAAGCAGGTGTGAGAAGAGGGGAACACAATGAAGTTGCAAACCAGGATGCTCAACAGATGGAAGAACTGAGCCTTCAACACCCCTCAGCTTTAGGTGAGGCAGCCAGATTTTCATGAGAGTTCTGCTCTCTGGACGCTGAATTATTTTAGAGAATGTAAAATCACAAGTGTTAGTACATGCGAGAAGTTAGATAACATGGTTTAGATGCCTATCCAAACTAGCTTAAAATCTTGTCCCACAATTTTAGATACTGCAAAAAAGATGAAGAAAAGAAAAGGCAAACAAACCAGTCCAGTTAGTTTAAGCGTGTTAAGGAAGGCATTCAAACACAATTGCTGAAGCATGCTTAAATATCTACTAAAATCAAAGGCTGATTCAGTGTTTGCCTTGTTTGGTAATGCTGTGAAAAGAGGGTTAGTTTTGCCAAACTAGAGCAGAGAGACCTTTGCACCTCGCTACCCTTCATTTTATTTTAAAAGCAAACTCAGACACTGAAGAATTAACTTGACGTTGGAAGTATGCTGATACTCATAACACGGTTTGTAAGGATACTCAGTTCACGCCACCTGGAAATGCAGCTCCACTTTGCTGAGAGTGAGCTGGGGTACATCTCTAGGGCCTTTGCCACTAAAAATTTAAGTTGGTAGCTGGATCACCGGCAGATGGAAATGTAACAGTAAAGAATGGCTGTAGCCTTGCAGCGCAGCAACACGCTTCTTGTCTAAGTGTGTTCTGCTTTCGTGTTTAGCTAACTTACGTGAATAATCCCATCTGGCTCTGGTTGGGCTGCGTGTGATGTTTAGCACTTGTGTATCTGCAGCATAATTTGTGCGCTTGAAGATGGGAGGTGCAAACACACCTCTTTCAGGGTAAGCTGCTATTTCTCACACTGTTTCACCGTATAAAGGTATCATAGAAGGAAATAATTGCATGTAATCTGAAGTCTAATAGTTAATGCAGGGGTGGATTGGTTTGTCTTTTTGCACTCAGGTGTTATGTATTTCCCTCATCACTGTGAATCATAATTTAATGTAGCTGAGCTGTTCTGCTCAGTGCAGACTTCCAGTTTGTTCCATCTGTGTAGAGCAAACTATTTGCCAACCTCTGTCCCATGCCTGCTGAAGTTCATGAAACTGAGCCTTTTTTTTCTCTGCAGGCTGCATGAAAGAATTCTTTATGTAAAGTTAACATGGATGAATTCCATTTTCAAACACCTCAAAACCAGACATTCAAAACAAAATATAGATTTACTTCTATATCCTTCCCTAATTAGGTTGTGTTCTGTGAAACAATCCAAGCTTTCATTTCAAGTATCACCAGCCTTAATTTTGACTCAAAAAATCTGAAGCATGACCAGACATAATTGATGTAATATCACTTTTCTAAATCAATAGTGTGAAAAAGCTCTGGGAAGTGGGAATTTTCTTATTTGGTCAATGGAGTGTTAACTCTGAAGACTAAATCACACAACTTAAAAAAGACCTTGTTCGTCTTAGGAGTAAATAAAGCTACATCGTTTATGTCACAGTCTGCTACTTTGTCCCTTCAGTCATGCATTCAGATCATCAAGTTTTCAGTTTGAAGCTGAAATGCAATTTTAAGGAATATTCTGGCCTAATTTACTATCTGCTTTTAATCAAGTTACATTTTTGTTTGATTTTAAATTTTCTTTAACCACTGTCATTGACTCAGATGAAAAGCAAGGATGATTGTGCAGAGTGCACAATGATCTACGCCTGATATTGTGGAAATAAATTCAAGTTAAAAATGACCTCCCAATGCACTCAGGGCTCTGCTTTGCACCACCTCTCATGCATTGTGACATCCTTAAACTTCTACCAGTAAAGTCAACATCAATATTACATCCATTTCTACAAAGCAACCATATAAACTTCATCTTTCTACACATGCTTTACTTTAAATCATGCATATAAATCCATCTACACGCACAGGCTGAATCTGAAAATTTGCAGATACTCAGCTGACGTATTTTCATTGTCAAACTCGAGCAACTTAAAAACAAATTTAATGCCCCAGCTCACTTGAGAATAAGAATGCAATATCCCAAGATGGTTCCCAGCCTGTGGGTAGGTCTAACTGGCACACCATAGTGGTACAGTTTAGAATCAGCTAAGTGCTGTGACCGTGTCTGTGTAGCATTCCACTGAGGCTAATTAGGTTCATGTCCCAGCTAACTAACCGCTTGCATTGCCACTTAGATGTGGCACTGTTTCTGGAAGCTACTCTGGGGCTCTGCACCACATACTGCATGATATGGTATCACTCCAGGGTGTGCCTAAACCTCTTGGCTGTGACAAAGCTGACCTCCATTTGCCCACCTACTTTTCCTTCAGAAAAAAGATCTGAATGATCTCAAAGATGGTTCAGTGCCAACTTGACAAGATTGCTGGGGACAGGTTGGAGGTGAGGGAACTGCAAGGATGACCTTCGCTATGGTGCCTACCATAGAGAATCATGCTTGCTTGCCACATGGATGCTGCTCCATACAGCAGCCCTCTCTCCTTGTGGTAATGCCATGCAACTGAGGCCAGGAAGTGCAGGAGATCTGCAGTCCATCCTAGGAGGGAACCAGTGTCACCTGGCAACATGGATATAGGGAGTTTATCACTTGCCCTACAACTACATATAGTTCTGTGCTGCTGCAGAGGAAGCAGAAAGCAACATGGATGTTTCTAAGGAGCACTTCAGACTCATCCCATACACAAATAGCTAAACAGATAAGGAGGGCTCTAGGAAGAAAAGAACCAGAAGGAACAGAAAGCCCCCTGATGAGCAGAGGCCAAGCTCCCACCATTTCCCAACAACCCTATTGTTTCTCCAACACTACGGAGAAAAGGCCTAAGTGGTGCATGAGGACTTTGCCCCTAAAGATGGGGGAAGGGAAGGAAATTAAGGTACAAATATATAATTAGCTGCCTAATGTGAGGGACATAAAACATAGACGTTTTTCATTTTGCCCTAGAGGTGACTGAGAATGCAGAACCTCTGGGTAAGAAATCAATGCACAGACTGTCAGGTAAATACATATTGAAATAGAAGTGGGGGGTAAGTTAATAGTTCTATGAGGTCATATAATAAAGTGTATAGTTCTTTCATCAGCGCTGTGAACAATGCAGTTACTGTGTTTCTCCCCTGGTGTAATAGCAAAGATGGTTGCTAGACTCTGAAAATAAATTATGCCATGCTTTATTAAATGGTAAACAGCTGTTCCAGCCACAATACAGCACATGCTAATTGAAGAATGCCTTAAGCAGTCCCGTAATAAAAGGCTTTTAAGAGTTGGAGAGGAAAAAAAAGCCAGCATCATGACAGACTTACTATCATGGGTTCCCTTAGTTAAAATTCAACACATGGGTCATTCAAGGTGAGAAGTATATTCTGGGAGAACATCTACAGTAATGAACATTTAAGAATCATTAGCAGGCTCTTTCATGCCATGATGCTGTTGGCAAAGACATGCTTAGGTAGGAAGTACAGCCACAAGGTTCTCATCATGTTTCCACGTCTTGTTTTGCTATGAGATACGTACCCAGGACTACAACAAACATGCGGGAAGAATTGCTTTTTCTGAGGTGGTGAACCCCGGCCCAGAAACCTCACCACTCATGGGAACAACCCTGGAGAATTTGGCAGCAAATGAGAGCTACAGCGCGAGCTGTAGAAGAGCACTACGTATAGCAGACAGGAGATGGTACGTGGCATCATGAGCTCCAAATTGGCAACCTTCTCCGAGCAGGTGTATCGCTGTATCTCAGCAGAGCTCTGATCCCCTGTGCCAGCCTGGTTCTGCTGAGCCGAGGTGAGCTGTGCCCGGCAGTTATCAAAGGGGCTATGAGGAATGCCAAGGTACAGTCGGTTTTTTAACATTAAGACGCCCATGACGAACGTCGGTAGGGAACATAAGTCAATGTTTAGAGCAGGGAAAAAAAGTCTCCATCCTTCATCCCCATGCTACCTTGCTAAGTGGCCTTGTGCAAATATCCCCCTTTTGCACCTCAATTTTTCCATCTTTACTTTGCATTAAAAGGACAACAGGAAGCTTGGTGTGCAGAAGTCCCTTAAAAGCCCTGACTGATAGCTACTATGAAAAATATAAATATATTTATAGTAGCTACTCACTGACATAAGCATTTGCCCAAGAATGACATTCAGATATATGGTACTCAGACTACCAGACACCTGCTTTCTGGAAAATTGCTCACAGAGCTAAACTAGATGTGCGTGCATGTGCATGTGTGTAAGCATGCATGTAAAATAAAACCAGCAAAATAGATCCATAGGAAAGAATAAAAAGGGAAAGAGTCATGCTTTCCCCACTATACAACACAATAATTTCTTGTCCTGCATTTGGAATTTCTGCTTTCTAAAAAACATTGTGAGAAGTGCTGCACAGTGAGGAAGAATTTTTTTTTAAATGTTTGCAATAAGCAAAATGCTTAGAAATTAGGGAAAAGGATATGCGTCAATCCATTAGATGCTATGCAAATATTTCATTCTGCTCATACAAATCATATGATGCGCTTGCAAATTCATGCAACAAAGCGAGGGTTTAATAGAACTGCTCTTCCTATAGAAATGGAAACAGGTAAAGTTTTTCCTTCATTGGACTATGTGAGCATTTCCTTTATAAATAAAAGCCACAGTAGCTAAGGTATTTCCTTTGTTGTGTCACCTTTAGGACTTACTATTTGAAGTATTCCATTGAAATGGCTATGCTCTGTGCACTGTTCAGAATTTTAAGTAAAACCTTAAACAGTTACAAATCAAAGCATCAGGGTACTTTGAAGAAGCACATATACTATATACATTGCATTCTGCATGCATATGCATTGCTGATATCTATATCATCGTCACGTTCACAAAAATGTTACAGCTCTGGAAAAAATATTTCAAGCAAAATACAAACATTTGAATGATGATTTTAAAATAATACAGTTTTCAAGACTTGGATTTCAGCACATTTAGGGCCGATTCTAGAGGTTTGCTTTCAAAATATGTCAGATCCTGAGACAAATTGCCACGACGTTTTTCTGGCATTAGCCGAGTTGTTTTGATAAATATTGGACTAAAATAAGAAGATGCATTAATTAAATAATCACAAATAATCACTATTTTCCCTCACATATTTATTAAATTGTTTAGGGTGCAAAGTATCGATATTTTTACACCTGCATCTGGTTTTATAGTTTCTTCCCCACTCCCTGTGATTTTTGTTCCTCTTCTAAAAAGAATGCTTGAGGAAATTCTGTGCCAATGTCTCACTCAAATTTATAATTAATGTAGCAGAAAATTATATTTCTAATTAAATAAAACTGAGCATGAATTGAGGCAAATGCTGGAAGCATTATAAACAGTATAAAGTTAGGAGAGAAACAAGACCGCAAACAATGAGCAGGTAATGTAACTGCATATATTAGAAACATCTCAATTATTACATCCACAAAGGCAGAACCTAAAAAGCTGCATTTCATAAGAAGGTGTCATGTTGACATATATTGCTCATTAAAAAAGGTACCGTTTGTATATGGGTTACTATTCTTCATATGCATGAATACTGGTAACACATTGTGGGAAAGGAAAGCCCTTGAGATTTTGTGTAGTTTGAATATTTAATGTAACAATAGTTTGCTCCCTAATAAAGAAAGGAAAGAAATTTGGGAGATGAGGACATAAATTTGCCTATTTATTGTTTTACGCTGACTGCAGCTGGGTATCAGCACCCCCTGTATCCCTCTCCAGATCTGTCGTTAACATTAGTGACTGCCCACAGTGACTGCTCTTTAACCAAAACCGCAGAGACTACAAATGAAAAGCTCCCCTCCCTCCCCATCCCCTTTTTAGGCAGAAAATACCAAGCGGCGTATATAATGTTCGTATATAATATATATACGTGTGTGTACTAACCTACTAGTTATCTCTGCTTACACGCCGGCTGTCAGGAAACTGTCAGCTGTGAAGGTGATAAGGTGGGCAGTTTAAAGAAGATACCGAAGCCTTAAGCTTCTTAATGTGCCACGAATCAATCCCATGAAAGCAAACAACTTGAAAAAGGGTTATATGTATTTAGGAAATCTCTCCGCTCCCCTCGCCTTCACCAGAGCCGGAGCTCGCGCTGGAGTTTTCTCACCCTAATGACCCCTGAAGCGGCCCGGAGGGATTGTGAAACAAGGCTGTTACAGGAGGCAGCTTGCTAATTGAGAAGCTGATCGGGGGGAGAGGGATCCCGCTTTACTGCGTTAAGTGTCCAAATCAAGCATGACTAGATTGACGCCGCCAAATCGCTGTCTGGAGGCCACTCCAAGCCAGGAGCAGCAGGGCTTTTCACACCTGATAGGCCCCCGCTCTATCTACATCAAGTCACATTAAGAAAGGGATGTATTACAGGAGTGGAGCCCCTTAAGAGCGCTGCCTGTGCCGGCTAATTGCCGCTCCCCAGCCTTCCTACAAGTAGCGAACAAGGCCCAGCTTTCTGAGGCACGCCTTGCCAGCTCCCGCTTTACACAGCCCGCCTTCCTCTCCCCTCCAAAAACTCAGGCGCTCTCTCAGTTCCAGGGGAGCAATTAGAAGAATTAATTCTTTGTCCCACGTGTAATGATTATGCAGAAAACTGGGGCTACAGGGGAGCTTTAGCAGCGCTTGGGCCTCCAGCCACTGCCACCCGCGGCCTGCGGGATGGGGAGGGTGCAGGCCTTCGCCAGAGGCCAAGAGACACAGGCAGGGGGACTTGGCGCACAAAGGGCCATAAAATGGTGAACTCCCAGGTTTTTCAATCACAGAGGGAAGCCCAACTGACTTTTTACATCCCTGAAAATCCTCCTCATCAGCAGTTTGATCAAGGTGACGGAGAGAGTCCAGGATTTAATCCCGTCTAGGATTACAATTCAACAGTTCCTGCCCCACAGTCCCCAGCCTGCATCTACTTTAAAAGGGCATTTCTTATTTTCCTGTACTGTCAGAAGAGGCAGCCACGATGTGGTCAAGGTTGCCTTGTCAATTTATCTGTTATTTATGTAGAACAGGGGGCCTCCTGAACTGTACAGATGTAAAATTTAAGCTGAGGAGGAAATGCAGCAGAATGGGAGCAGTCATCCTCTGAAATTCAGACAGCCACACTCAAATACTTAGTAGGACATTTTAAAAGCATTAGTAAATTTTTTCCTAAACAGTATACAGTGTTGTATGATGATATGGAAGCACGTCCTATAGTAAGACTTCAAATCTGGACTTTATATCTCTGCACATACTACCTATTTAGATCTAAAAAAAGACTGCACAAATTCAGGGCATAACATGAGAACAAAGTTTAGACGAAAAAACACTGGAGAGAAACTAAGGCATTATATAGATAATATTTCCATATTTACTTTGAAATTGCACTAAAAACCTGAGACAGCTTTTGCTTCTCAGAAGAAAAATACCCTCCCTCATTTGCCACTTCTTTGCATAAACGCATTTTCTGCTCTGAAACTTGGAGAACATTCTGTAAAAACTATCTATCTATAGCTTTAATAAGGCTTTAATCTGGCCTTTTTGATAAAGCTATGAAGAGAGAGCAGCTTTGATACAAATTATTAAATGAGAAATGGCATTGTTGTAGGTCACATATACTGTATAGACTTTATTACACACTGACTAACTAACAAATACTTTTAAATGGGTGTCATCTAATTACACCTCTGGCATGACAACAGATAACCACAAAGATCAGGATGAAATCTTCCTCCAACTGCCATATCCCTAATCCCAGTAAATCTTGAAGAGCTTGGAAAAAGTTGGCTTGCTCTATTTTGCTGCCCTCCCCTGAAACTTGGTGTGTCCCCCCCTCGGGCTTGTTGCTGGATACCAGATATGTCGGATTAAAACAGTATGGCAAATCCAGTGTTCCCAGGTATCACTCTGGAGAAGGGGAAATGGGAATTTTGTTTGGTTTCTACTGCTGTTATGACTCTGAGCCACTGAAGATGAGCTGATATTACAGCTTATCCCTTGCCTGCCTGTTGCGGCGGTCAGCCGCAGACAGCACGGCAGGCACTGCTGCAAGCACAGACAAGCTTAAGTGATGGGAAGCGATAAGAGCGCGGAAAAGTGTGAATGACACAATCCTGTTCCACCTAGGCATGGGAGCAGGTAAATTTATCCTGCTCTGGACTACTTCTGTGATATTCCAGGGCTGCCTTGCTTTAGGGGTGATGCAAGGTAGCAAGGAGCTGATGAAGTTAAAGAGGTGTGTTACTGCAACCATTTGAGTGAGGGGGAAGAGGCAGTTCTGAACTGGTCACAGTATTTAAGGTACTCTGCCCAGCACAGCAGTCCTTTTGCTCTCCCTGGATACACCATACATACATGCCCGTACATTTTCCTGGAAAAGAGCATACTCTGCTATGCAAGCAGCAGGGGGTTCATTTTAGAAAACTAAGTGTTGCTTGAATATAAACAAACAAGTGAGCAATGTCGGGGATGGCACCCTTGGGAGGAAAGACGTGGCTGGTTGTAGGCATTTTTATGCCCTTCTTCCAATACTGAGGTCACCCCAAGTTTGTGAGTGCATCTCCCCCCTCCCTGGGGAAAAATTCTCTGCCACAGGAGCAGCAGAGCCCAGTCAAATCTGTCCTGGCACCTGTACCTGCTGCTGTTGCTCCAAAAGGTATCTGAAAAGTATTTGACAGACACACGCTCCCACGCATTTGAACCCACCCATAACCTTAAAGTGAGAGAAGTCTGGCAACACTCTGGAATATTCCGTTTTCCTGCACCTTCTGGAGGCCTTTATGTTGGTGCAGAGAAGATTTTAGATGCTGTCAAACCAAAAAGAAGCCACCACTGCTCCATGTCATTGCTGGTGACTAGACTGAAGCACAGTTAAGCAGAGAATCACATCTTCCGTATCTCTGCTCTCAAACTGCAAACTACAAGTACCGAAGTAAAGCAACTAGAAAAATAGGAAGTAGTAGAAATAACAGAGATGCCCGTCTCAGTCTTTTTGCACATTGTTTCTACCAGCAAAACATATTGGATAGAGTGCTAACCTGGATAGGAGAGTTTTCGTTTCTTCATCCTTACAACTCTTCGTCCCTTTGTCTTCCTCTGTTTCTACTTTATTCTACTCATTTCCCCTCATTTTTGTTGCTTTTTCTTTATTGTTACCTTTCTTTACTACCTCAGGCTTTTTAATTTCTGCCAGGTCCATTCCTCACTGCATACTGCTCTCATTCTATATATTATATTTTTGTGTGGACCGTATGCCAATTTACCATTCCACCCAGATTTCAGTCTTCCATTGAAGTTCATTTGTCTTCTAACTCCAGTTACATTTCAGAAATGAAACTTCATGTAAACTGTACTGAGGGGTTTCCAATACTTCAATTCAGCTACTTAGCACCATTACTGAGGATTTAACAAAATATTTGGCACAGGCACCATAGCAAATTTAGAACATCTTCCACTGATACATGGTCTACCTTGCCTTTCCCATCCCCTGTGGAGATAGATGGGAGGAGTTTTCCCACAAACATAAATGTACCTCAGTCGAGGATAAATGTTTCCATGATCAGGACAAGACAGCCATACAGCTGGTAGAATTATCACAGCATCACAGAGCGAGTCACACACATGTCTCTGGGCAGGGCTAACGGGGAAGAACAAGCAACTCCTCATTAGCAGAAGCAGATGACAACCGAGCTCCCTCCCTCCATCTGCTACCTACAGCAAGACGAGAGGAAACGATGCAGCTATCACAGTAGCTTCTTGGTAGCTTACGAAGTGAGTGTAAAGTCCCTACTAAGGATGATGCAGTACCAGATGAAGCAATGGAGGACCCTCTTTATAACCAGCTACTAGTTGTAAGAACTGTAAGTTAGGGGATGAGGACAGGACACCTTAGGAGCCCACCAGAAGCTTACTGGTGTACATAGGAAGAACGATTACAAGAAATCTTACTGCTTAAAATTACTGGCTACCGTACTAGACCCAGTATACATGCAGACGCAGGCAGTACGCAACCATCTAGAGAAAGCCTAAGCTGCAGTAGTGTTTGCTCTGGCACAGCATCACTATTCCTCATCTCTTAAATAAAAAATTGTCGTCTAATTGACCATAAGACTTTTGGGGTATTACTTGGGATTTTGAGATACAGACAGCCAAAATTCACAGACGTTTCCTATGTCTGAATTCTTTGGAAATCTAGCCCCAAGCTCTTCAGTTTGATGTGGTTCATTTTATTATGAGAGGGTAACTTGAGTTGATTTTGATTAAAAAAAATGAAAATTATCCTCCTTACAGACATGCACATAAAGGGGAAAATAATAAGGCCAAAGCTCTTCATGCTACGTTCTAATTGAAGCTGCAGAAGTATTAATCAGAGGGCAGGGAGACATTTCAGAACAATCAGTTACAGCATCAGATAGGAAGTATGCCCAAGGCCAGCTCTGCATGGCAGGACAGACGGTGAGCCGTGCAAACGGATGCCATGGCAATAGCACACATGCACAAGCTCCGTCTACCCGCTAGACCCAGCAGCCCTCTAGCAGAGTACAGGTAAATGTGGTCTGTATGCAACCACCGCTCGGCAGGGATTTTATCACTTGCTGCCCCACACAAGCAAAGGCCACTTTTTCTCTGTGACTCTGCCCAAAAGTTCCATTAAGGGATTTTCGCACTACTCATTTACAAGTGTTAAATTGACCTGAAATTATCAAGGGATTACTCATACAGATAATGGCCACAAATTCTGCAATCTATACCCCATATATCTGCTAGCAAACCCATGGGGGTAAGAGGTGCTATTTCTGACTGAGCTGACCAAAAACCTGCTAGTATAAAGACAGTAATATTTCTACAAACTGTATTTGTACAAATATGGGGTTTTTTTTCCGCTCACGGGAGACTCTTTTATTATACTGGTACAGTATATTCCTATTAGGAGTATTTTGCCAATATTGTCTGCCAATATTCCTAGATGTGCAAGTTTTCATAGTGTTGAATACTCCTTAGTTTTATGAAAAAAAGGATTGCAGACTTCAGAGGGATGAATCATATTCATATTGATTTGCTGGATTGGACCATGTGTTACCACACTGTAGAAGTCTATCTAGAAAAAAAAAAACACCTATGTAAAGACGTAACAAATGTCTGCTACCAGGGAGAAGTGCTTTTGCCTAAAGTAAAAGCCTGCTTGTTAACTAGCCTTTACTATTGCATTTTTATTTTTATTTAGAGTGCTCCCATAGGCCTATTAAATTCCCCTACTCTTAAAAATAATTAAAGGCTATGTTAATTATCTAAGATATCTCAATTCATAGATTATAAATGGTAGGAAGAAAAAAACCTCAGCACATAGTCTGGAGTACGAACATACAGCATATTGCAGTTACAGATATTTCCTGTAGATCATTGCTCTATGGTTCCCTAGTCTTCCATATTTTCTATTTATTTCCAAAACAGATGCTTCTTTTCAGCTTTTTTTGATTCCAAATGGTTGTCCAACAAAGAAAGGTTTCTTATGACACCAAATAATATTGACTTATATAATCACGAAATCTCTGAGCAGATCTAAAATTCAAGAATCAGTGAATACTTTAAAAAGTGCAGGACAGAAATTCACATTTGCAGCTGAATTTGTTTCAATGGTGTAAGTGGCTGTCTTATAACCACTGAATATTTGCAGACAGCTCAACTAAAACACTCCCCGGCACAGCATTTGTTGAATTTAAATATTGCACATTATCCTTCGAATGATGTTTTTTTTTTCTACTAAGAACTAAGCTTATGCATAGAAAACTCTAGGTACTGCTATCAGATCATCTTGATTTAAAAAAAAAACTAAATTACAAAATACTGTGTTGGGCAAAATAATTCAATTTACAATTTTGAGATTTCTCATATTTAACCAACTAATTCTACATAGAATAGGAACTGGAATATATCTGAGTTTTCTGTCAAATTCATCATCTACAGAGAACATAGAAAAAAGAAAGGGCAGCAGGAGAATCACAGCTCAAGTTTACAATTGGTGTACTTAGTGCTTTCATTGAAGGTGATCTAAAACCCAGTGATTTGAATAGCAGGAAAAAAGCTCCAGTTTTGTTCCTGGGGTGATTTTTTTTTTTTTCCTCCATACTGACTGCAATGTCATTGAGTTCCAGTCAGAGAGTACAGCTTTTCAAGTTAGGCAAAATTCTGGCTTGTTATGCCTGACCACTACCCCTGAACTAATTTTTGTAGATAGCCTTAGGAAGAGGAGGGAAGCCATCTTCCAGAAGAGAGGGAGGTATGGTAATAACCCTCTTAGCGATCACTTACAGTGCGAAACAAATAGACACAAGTCATTCTGCAAGTCCTTTCTTTTATGAAGCTGCAGCGGGAGTGACCATGCAGAAGTGTTGCTTGGGCCTCGTGCACTAACAAGGATTTGTGGAAGTGTTTCCCGGGGAGCCACAATTACAGCACCAATGGAAACACACATCAGCCTCTGCAATAACACCTCCACACAATTACTATCTGGTATATTAAACAGATTCACAGTAAGAGCTCCCTCTTTTATGAGAGAAAAAGCTTGAAGTGCTATATCATATCACTACATCATGAGCATTTCTCCAATAAGTTGTATAAATTTTTAATCAAGCAAATACTCTTATTGAGCCCAATAGGTTCACTTGTATTGGGAAAACTTGCAGAACTGGCACCAAATGAACAAAAGTCATAATCTGTTTTCTGTCTTTTTAGTTTGCACACGTGTGTGTAGAAGAGGAGCATATCTACATGACAGGAAACAGAAAACTTAAAACCACGTCTAAAATAGTTTTACATTTTGGGGCCTTTTTTGGGTGACTACAGAACAGATGATCATCTTGTACCAGTTCTGTTCTTTTCATTATAACCATGGGTCTTCTCTAGTGACTTCTCTGGTATTACCATATCTTCTGGTAGAACCAGTTGTGTAGCTTTTTCCAGTTCCAATTCAGACACTACAATCATTTGGTATGTCTCCTGCAGAGGTGCGATGAGGGCCTCACATGAATCTCAGCAACACAGCCTTGCACTATTCAAGCACAACACCACTGCCGAGAATTTGAAACTGAGACACAGGACAATCACGGGTGAACTCAACAAAAAAGGGGAAGCACAAGAAAGTGACTAAAAAGAAAGAATAGTTCTGATTGAGGTGGTAAGCACTGTGCACAGTGCACCAGCAGTTCAATCATATGTAAGTTATAGAGGGCTTTCTCCAGCTCTCTTCCATGGCGGTTCTTAACCAACATTTGCATTTTCACCATTCCAGCACCTCCTCGTTCTCTTTAAGTTAAATATGTTGAAATATGTTCAGGAACTCATGTTCACATGTTCTCCTTGGCTGCTGGTTTCAAGGGCTTGTCCAATTTCACAATGAATCCATTTACTGTCATTTTTCCCCTCTACTTATTTCAGCTGTTTTCCAATGCTCACTGCAACCTTTTCCCATGTTAGAGTGGTTCAACAGCTGCTCAGATGTGAGACTGCTAGAAAGTTTAATTGCTACTTTTAGGGAAGAGGCAGCTATTTTAAGTCAGTCAGGTGGCCTTCCCAGCTCAAGGAAGAGGAGGTGGCCATCAGCGTCTCCTTTGTTATTTTAAAGATTATTTCAGCCAGCAAGTTCATTCTGAAACTGCTGACTGGGGGAAAAGAGATCAACCTAAAGGGACAACACAATGTTTTTTATGTAATTTAGACATTTTATCTGCATCACAAAAACATGCTATATTATTGCCAGCTGAGCTCAAAACTGTCCTACACTTTAGAAGAACATTATGCATGTTCAAATCAACAGTTCTATCTAATTTCTCTCTATTTGAGGTTTTATCCAAAAACATTGGTATTTTGTGATTCTACTTGAACTAGTGCTTCATCTACAGTGAATGCTACTATAAAAGGATGCTCTTCATAAAGGGACCATTCAATTAAAATATATATATACATATATATATATATATGTTTGGGGTTTTTTTTAAATAAAAGCTTTTGTAAAAATCTGAACATTCACTATTGGCACAGCATGTGTGTGAGAGAGAGATTAAAAAAACAACACCCTAAGTTAAAAATTATGTTGAAATGTTGAGTAATTACAATGCAGAGTGGAACACCCACATATTGCTGAATTCAGAACCTGCAAGTAAAATTGACTACAAAACCAAAATTGGTTTTGTTGACTTATATCACCCTACTCTGCAAGAAATGTAAAAAGCAAACAAAGAGGAAAAGTATTAATAGAAAAGAAACATGGATTTGAGACTTATGCCCCACACATTATGAATTAGCAATTTTCAATGGGAAATTTTCAGTGCAGAAATGGGAAGCAGCAAATAAATTCTAGATCAAATAAATCACTTGCAACAAAAATATTTCTTTACAGTGTGCAGTACAACTTAAATTTAGCACCGCTTCTTTTAAACCCTGTTGAAATCTTGTGTAAAATGAATATTTATCTTTAATAATAATTTATTAAGTTGAAGGTTTAGCAAGTGTTTAGGCCTTGCTTCTATAAAAACATAAGTGATGTCACAGATTACTGTCACTTAATACAATTACATATGTAAAACCATCTCCAGGTTCAGAGTCCAGAATTCAGAAATCTTCAAAGGACAACTTCTATAGGTGCCTTAAAGGGTACATATGGGCTTGGAACATTTTTTGGGGGCCAGAGGAGAGAGGTAAAAAAATAATTCGTAACAACATTAAGTGCTATATTATTAGCAATCTTCAAGAATATGACTGTGTTATTGAATAATTATTTCAGTTCTTTTTTTGATTGTGGTAAATATCTGATTCTCACCATCAGTGTAGTGAAACGTTCTTTTAGTAGATGAAATGAGGCTATTACATAGGGGAAAAGGAACACCAAAAATATTCTGATGGGGAAAAAAGTTACTTTCTTCCTGCACTGTTATAATCATTTATTGTTTGTGATTTACTTGTAATTGATGATCAAACATAGTTAATGAAAAAGACAATATTTTCCTAGGTGATATCAGAGAATTTTCCTCTTGTTTTTCCATTCAAACTAAGAAGCATCTGAACAAATGTTCACTTTTAAAAACCAACTTGACATACACGTTAAATTGCTCTGTCACTTAAACCCTTCAATTCTTCTCATCCCTAGAGAAGATTTTTGTTTGAGGAACATAGAAATTGCATGACATTCTGCAGGAATAAGGAGCAGTCCCCCAAAAGACCCCATTTCCTAATCTAAGTGTAAACCCAAGTGACCATATCTTGAAGAGAGCTGGCCAGATTTTCCAAAAGTCTCCAAATAAGGAGCCATCTTCCAAGCATGCCGCCTTTTAAATCTGAAAGCTCTGTCTGCATTAACAATGTTTACTCAATCTGAAAATTACATTTGTACAGCCAGGGTACCCACTCTGGTACCACCTATAGTAGACTGCCCGTGTACTCCAACATCCCCATGCAAAACCCAAACCCTGCTGGGGAGTGCTCTTTCAAGATCTGAAGGCTCAGACACACACATTTGTACACTTCACTGATCTATTGGACACGAGTATGACACTGTTTATCTTCTGCACAAGCCAAGTATTTTCCAGTTACTTTTTAGTGTTGGAGAAGTTAAAGCTTCTTCACTAAGGAGCAGAAGCTGTCATTTTGGTAATTAATTGCACAAGGCAGATAAAAAAAAAAAAAAAAAGCCTTGTTGCTGCCCCACACATTGTGAATTAGCAATTTTCAATGGGAAATTTTCAGTGCAGAAATGGGAAGCAGCAAATAAATTCTAGATCAAAATTAGTGACTAATAATTTGACCACTATTAACTTAAAGCAAACATTTGATGATTTAACTGCACAAGGTTAGGGAGCCGAATACAATACAGTATTTGCTCACATCAGTAAACTGTTGATCTCTATATGCTTCTAAAACCAAAGGAAAATATGGAGGAATGCACAAACTGATTCAAATTAACCAGGTCTCACTATTCATTTTATGAAAAGCACTGGGCGTGCCTTGCATCCGAAAGCAACAATTTGTTATGCACTGTAGTGCTACAGTACTCCGCAACATAACCAACTGTTTAAAAATCTGAAGCATTCCTAAAATGTTTCACTTAAACATTTCTGCAATAAAATCTTATTGAACTGTTGCTTTTATATATTTTTTACACACTGGAGACCAAGGGATGCAAGTTCGATTTTTTCTTTTTCTCTTTTCTCCTTTTTTTTTTTTTTTTTTTTGTTTTGTTTTGGGTTTTTTTAGAATTTTTTTTAAACTTTACCTACTACTAGCAAATAAACTATCTTTTTTAATAAAACCATGGCCTTGAGTTTTGGCCCCTTAATAGTAGCCTACATGGTCGACTACCCTTGGTGTTAAATTTTCTTAAATTGTATTTCTGTCAGTATATCATTTTTTTAAGCAATGGACCCTATAATAGCAAGCTCTGTTCTGTCAGGAGTACATTTTAACAGCATGACACGAGTATTTTTCACTACAGGAGACAAACAATGATATGTATTACATGCAGTAAACATTGCCTTTGGTACATAGGGTTCTCTTAGCATTCATCTGTCTAAAATTTCATTGTGTCCTGCACGGGGAAAAAAAACCCTGCCTCTCATTAACTATTGCCGAAGGCTGTAGGTTTGTAAAGTGCCAACAATGCATTGTCACATTTCTCACAAAACAAGGGCTTGATTGAATATTACAAGAACGGTAGAAACCCAGCAAGGTGGATTAGGGGATATTTTAATAGTAAAAACAAAATAACAAGCCTTTCACTGAGCTGCTTAACTAACAATCTTGTAACCAATTTTTTTTTTCCCCCTTAAATCAAGCCTAGTCTCCCCAAAATAATCAGGAACAAGAACTTCATAAAATAAAGATGTTTTGCTCTTAAAATAATAGAGTCCTGGTAAGAGGAGAAAACTGGCAATTCTTCTGTGTGAGATGCACCCAATCCTGCAATTTGACAGTACAAGGGCTGGATTGGTAGCAATTCCGAAATTCCCAGCAAATTTACATAGGAGCTGCAGTTCAATAGTTAATCAGACTATTATACTCCTAGTTACTTGGAACAACAAGTTTTCTGTTACTGATGCTCATGAAGTGGCCTTTAGTTGCGAAGGCCCACCCCTGAGAATCTCTCTCTCGTGACATCTTTGCCATAGATTATGTGGGTGCATACGACTTCAAGCGAGCCATCTGCAGTGGGGTCAATATCTCTTTTTGTGAATTGGTAGGCTGGGAGTGGATTTATAATCAGCTCAACACTGGCAAAAAAAATCTCCTCTGATTTCAGAAATCATCAGCAGGAACGTGGAGCACTTTCAGAAACCTCATCGGCTTTGCTGAACTCGAACGTGACTTTCATCCACCACCCTCAACTACAAGCACTATAAATGGGTAACACGCAGAGAATTATTCACGAGAATAAAATCAAAGTACACAAAATTACCCAGCTGCAAAAGCAATACATTATTTACTTGTTAATTGCTCCTTTAAAGAAATATGACTGTTTCCTCCCTTTGGGATAGAATCATCATGGTCAGAAAAGAAAACAAGCAGTATTGACTTAATTTTTTAGAGAGTTTGGGTAATTTCACTGCTCCACAAAAACATCTTCTGTGGTAGCCAAATCACTCCTAAGATCTTTGGTGTTTCTGGACATTTTCTCAACCCCAATGAGCAGACACCTTGAGCAGCAACACAGAAATAATGCAATCCCAGATCCAAATTTAAGGCAAAACTTCCTCCTTCAAAATGAGGAAAGGCATTTTAGCTCCCAAGAATTATTGGAAAGGGAACACTGATTTAAAGTAAACTGAAAATATCTTGGTTAGATCTTCTGGGCCCAAAGCAGAGAGAACAGCAGCAGAAGGTAAAACAGCAGTCTGTATACAGAGGATAAGCTTAAAGCAAACAACGGATGGAGCTGGGGAGGGACAGAGAGAACAGAGGAAGAAAATATCTTTTTAAAAGGTGATCAGACTTCTTAAAAGGTCGTAATGGAAATTAGCAGGGATTTCTACTTCCCGGGAATATTTTAAATTAAAACACTGGCATACAAAACGTCCAGTGGATTGATCAGGAGAGGAGATACACAACTTTTTATCCGAGGCACATAGTTCATTTTGCATCTGATAACTGTTGGCTGTTGTCAGGGTTGTTTAATGGGTAGGGGTTTTAAAGGAAGAGAAATTTACAGCTGTTTCAGAGAGACAGAGAAGAGATCATTTGCTCTACACAGCCTTCAAAAAGAAATATAGAGAGTAGCTGGCATTGGTAAATGCTGAGTTTCCTTGCCAAAGCCTGTAGCCTTATGAGATTCTCTATGCATCTCCTCAGCAGAGCTGAAGAAGGTTTGGCTGGAACAAAATTGCTTCTCACCAGCAACATCTGCTACAAGATCTGGAGATCTCTGTCATAACAAAGCCTGTTTTCAGATTCCTGCCCTCCTGTAGGTGCCGAGTGCCAGATGAAGGGGCTGGAACAGGATAAATGGGCTCTGCAGGCCCTGCATCCAACCGAGGGGGAATTGCTTTGAGAATGGGGGAACACAACTATAAACTCCTTTCCAAGGGCCCATCCTACAAATCCTGCTTTGGCAGAACCAAAGGAGGGTTCACAGCAGATGTTCTGGATAGACCTGTCAACATTATGCTGAGTTCCTTTGGCAGCCGAAGCAGCGCAGGGCTGTAAGGGTACAAAAATAACTTCAAGAATCTTAGGTTGAAACTTTGGCACTGGTTGGGATTGCAATTGCCGCTCTTTTAACTGTTTCCTGAATAGTTTGTCTAGCCTCCAGCAGGACCTCTCTGGGAAGGTTCCTACCAGGACTTCCCTCACCCTGGCAGAAAGGAGCTGTATTACTGGAAAAACCTAGGCTGGGAAGGAACGGAAAGGACATGGTACAGAACAGTACAGGGCTACACGAGGCCATTAGAAAAAAGCACTGCAGAGGCTGAAGGAGAATTTGGTGCTTCGTCAACCACCATTGCTCAGAGAACTACCGTCCAGAGCCTTCCAGGTGCGAAGCTTGTCTTTGCTTGTCATGATCATTACATGTCACCGCTGCAGCCTGACCTCTCCCATCCCCTCATGATATGAGGGGGAACATTTAGTTGCTCTGCTCTCTGCACACACAAAAAAACCAATGAAAGCCCAGGGTATTTCTACAAGGTGATTCTACCAGGGGTGCCAAGACTGTATCTAGCTTCCCGCTTTGCTTTGAAAGGGTACCTCCTTGAACAGGTGAGAGTTGGCCCACCTCCTGCAGAATGCTCCTTCTGTGTAGCCCACCTTTGGAGCATGAGTCCTAGGCTGCCCTGGAAGAGTCCTTCAAATCTGGAATACAGCCCCCTCCATCATTAGAAGGAGGAAAAGAAAAAAAAAAAAAAGGTAATAATCTGATCCATTCGCATTCCTTCANTGCATTTGCTACAAAGCCTCTAAAGCAGATGAAAAATACTCATAAAACAAGATTTAAATCACCTCACTTTTAGCATATCATCACAGACACTTCACAACTGCTGGAAAACTTGACTAATTCTAAATAAATGCATGCGAGGGTAAAAACAGAGACAAACTTCAGATGCAGCTCACAGCTCTTTATCAGTGCAACAGCCTAATGCAAAACAAAGTCCTTGGCTAGGGCTACCATATGACTTTTAATACATAAAGACAAAGCTGGAGACCTGCTCACCTTCCTTGTGGATCAAGCTGATAGCAATGGGAGAAAAAGGAAGGGAAGGAAAAACCATGCTGGATCTTGCCATAGTTAATACTGTGTATCCTCCAGTGTCCTTTGACACATTACTCCTTTTCTCTACATCCAACATCGTACCTCCCCGCTGCAAATTTTTGAAGCCTTAATAAAACTCTGACATCCATTGTTAAAACTCACAAACTAAAAATTCTGTACTTTGGTGCAAGCAGCAATTCAGTGTGTGTGACTTTTTGGAATCACTGCGGCAAGTCGTGAATGATGTATGAAATGAAAAATCCCTGCTCACTGCACACAATTCAGATAGTAAAATCTCCCTGGAGCATTAAAAAAAGCACTTAAACATGTCATTTTATTTTTGTCCTGTGCCCAGAAGACTCCCTCATCTCTCCCCAAGAACATGCAGATACTTCAGCCATCACCAGAGAAGAAGAAAGCATACTGAGAGCTAAAGTGGATAGGTACAGTTCACACAGTGTTTCCAGGAAAAGATACAGGAACCTGAAACAAACCAGCTGGAACTATATCAGACATGTTCAGGCCTCTCTCCAAACACACTTTTTGGGGTAATTTTTTAAAGTAATGTCTAATCTCATTAGCCTTACTCTTTAATTTGATTGACCTTTGGAGTTTGCATTAGGAAAGCAACAACAGCATATTCAATCTAGCTAGGACCATATGAAGAAATATTTAATATAACTACCATGTGTGTGACTAGACAGCATTTGTGTTGGGAGAAATACAGCAGCATGCTTTGACTTCAAGCCTCTATTCTTTCTTGCCCCTTTGTTGGAACTTTTTCCTCTGCCTGCCTTTTGGAGTTGACCTTTTAAAATCTGGCAGAGCCAAAAGTCTGATGCCATAATTTAGCCATCTTCTGCTGCTTTCATCTGTTTTCTAGTGAGTGTCTGTTATATTTTTCATATTCTTATCAACGGAGGGGCTAGTGGAATGCAGTAGGACTTTTTTCTTCTCTATTGTTGGATGTTTTTAGTGAGGGAAGGGTGGTGACAAGAGTGATGCAGAACACAGAAATGTTGGGTTACTCCCAATGGGAATTTCTTCCTTACCAAAACTTCTGCATGTGATGGGCAGCCTCTGTTGACATATCCCCAGGTCCAGAATGACAGAGGATCTCCAGAATTAATCTTGCAGCAAAAATGCTCAGTCTGGGGCACGCAAACTGTCACTCTTTCCCAATTGCTAAAAAGTGGGGAGTTGCCCAGTTTGTTGGTGCTCCCTTTGAGCACAGGGAAGATGGAAAACTGACAGCATGACTGCAAATCTACGGAAGAGTGATCTGCCCAGATGCAGATGTCTTGGTGACTGCATTTAGTTTTAGGAACAGAAAGCAGGGGTCCCATCTAACGACAACTGATGTTGTCTTCTCTTGACAAGTTTTCTTCAATTTGCAATTTAATAATTTTTCCTCCCCAAATATTATTGATGAGGAAGGACAGTTGCCTACACCAGCATCAGGTATCTGTCATCTTTAGCAATCTGAAATTTCAAGGAAAGCAGAGAAAAAGGTGCAGCTGTTAACCCTTTTGCTTCTCTAGCTTCTTCATATACAAACTAGAGCCATAGCTACTTCTGCTCCTTGCACACAGCAGAAGGGAGAAGGAACTACAGTGGTCACCAAACATATGCCACTGAAGAGTGGGCAGACACAAGGACTTTGCTGTGCACCCTCCACCCATTAGNTAAAGAGTGCAATGGTGGAATGTCAAGGCATCAGTAACAACACAGTCTAACACAGGCTGATGTGTAAGGGTTGCCAGGTAATTAGGATGTTTTATTTCTTGAGACTGCAGAAAAAGCCAGAAAGCCCGTTGTGGGCACATGGACGGTAACTGCTATGTGACTCTGTAAAACAAGATGGTCACCCACCTGTCCAATCTTGTGTATCTACTCACAGAAGGCCAGTCTAACTTTAGCATTCATAAGCGACGTTGCTATTGCTAGAAAAGGATCTCCCTGGCCGCCCCCCCCNAAAACTCACAAACTAAAAATTCTGTACTTTGGTGCAAGCAGCAATTCAGTGTGTGTGACTTTTTGGAATCACTGCGGCAAGTCGTGAATGATGTATGAAATGAAAAATCCCTGCTCACTGCACACAATTCAGATAGTAAAATCTCCCTGGAGCATTAAAAAAAGCACTTAAACATGTCATTTTATTTTTGTCCTGTGCCCAGAAGACTCCCTCATCTCTCCCCAAGAACATGCAGATACTTCAGCCATCACCAGAGAAGAAGAAAGCATACTGAGAGCTAAAGTGGATAGGTACAGTTCACACAGTGTTTCCAGGAAAAGATACAGGAACCTGAAACAAACCAGCTGGAACTATATCAGACATGTTCAGGCCTCTCTCCAAACACACTTTTTGGGGTAATTTTTTAAAGTAATGTCTAATCTCATTAGCCTTACTCTTTAATTTGATTGACCTTTGGAGTTTGCATTAGGAAAGCAACAACAGCATATTCAATCTAGCTAGGACCATATGAAGAAATATTTAATATAACTACCATGTGTGTGACTAGACAGCATTTGTGTTGGGAGAAATACAGCAGCATGCTTTGACTTCAAGCCTCTATTCTTTCTTGCCCCTTTGTTGGAACTTTTTCCTCTGCCTGCCTTTTGGAGTTGACCTTTTAAAATCTGGCAGAGCCAAAAGTCTGATGCCATAATTTAGCCATCTTCTGCTGCTTTCATCTGTTTTCTAGTGAGTGTCTGTTATATTTTTCGTATTCTTATCAACGGAGGGGCTAGTGGAATGCAGTAGGACTTTTTTCTTCTCTATTGTTGGATGTTTTTAGTGAGGGAAGGGTGGTGACAAGAGTGATGCAGAACACAGAAATGTTGGGTTACTCCCAATGGGAATTTCTTCCTTACCAAAACTTCTGCATGTGATGGGCAGCCTCTGTTGACATATCCCCAGGTCCAGAATGACAGAGGATCTCCAGAATTAATCTTGCAGCAAAAATGCTCAGTCTGGGGCACGCAAACTGTCACTCTTTCCCAATTGCTAAAAAGTGGGGAGTTGCCCAGTTTGTTGGTGCTCCCTTTGAGCACAGGGAAGATGGAAAACTGACAGCATGACTGCAAATCTACGGAAGAGTGATCTGCCCAGATGCAGATGTCTTGGTGACTGCATTTAGTTTTAGGAACAGAAAGCAGGGGTCCCATCTAACGACAACTGATGTTGTCTTCTCTTGACAAGTTTTCTTCAATTTGCAATTTAATAATTTTTCCTCCCCAAATATTATTGATGAGGAAGGACAGTTGCCTACACCAGCATCAGGTATCTGTCATCTTTAGCAATCTGAAATTTCAAGGAAAGCAGAGAAAAAGGTGCAGCTGTTAACCCTTTTGCTTCTCTAGCTTCTTCATATACAAACTAGAGCCATAGCTACTTCTGCTCCTTGCACACAGCAGAAGGGAGAAGGAACTACAGTGGTCACCAAACATATGCCACTGAAGAGTGGGCAGACACAAGGACTTTGCTGTGCACCCTCCACCCATTAGCAATAGCGCCTTGAACAAGCAACACTGCAGCGAGGCTGAATTAACAGTAACTGCAGTATGTTGGGTTTTTCTTCCTGGGACAAACCAAGAGGCAGACAGTGAATAAGCTGGTAATATTTTATCTACATCATCTTTGGATGTCACCACCTAATCTGGAAAGCAAGGCACTGCTGGAAGCTGCTATAACACGTGGACTATGGAACCGTGCTTTTCAACGCCTTTTCTCAACAGACAAGCACATTGGGTCTAGGTTGGATTCAGTTCCACAAGTCAGCTAGAACTTAAGGATTCAAAGTAGTGATCCTGAAAAACATACATTAAAAAGTTCTTCAAAATCTGGTAGGTAAGAGGGTTTGTTCTCCAGTGCTTTGCAGGGATAGTAGTTTCCAGGCTTACACTGACAAAAATCACATCTTTCCACTTAGGCAAGATTTTCTGGGAAACTAAACAAGCTTGCAATCATTTTCTAAATTTGTTTCCTTCCCATTCAATTTTTCTTCTCTCTTTCTTTTTGGGATGGAAAAGAAAAACTTACCCTTAGACCAGCTATGTATATAATGTTGACAGTATTGCCTAAATAAGCTAAATAGGAGGCATGTAGGAGTTGGTGGCAAGAACTCACTTTTCTGAAAAGCACACCTTAAAACAAGAAGGATCATCTTATGAGGAGAAAGAGCTGGACTTCAGAAGAAATGAATTTGGGGTGGTTAAAATGAAAGCACCTGACAAAAAAAAAATATAGAGAGATTGTACGTCTGCTAAAATAACCTTACATATATTTTTATAAACATATATCTATACAGATAAAAAAAATTACTTTTTCAACAGGTCATGAGGAAAAGCGTTTATCTACTAACATAGTCAGACTATGGGATTAATAATGAGATTACCTAATATAGCTGGTTCCAGAATTATTTATTCAGATACAGTACATTCCTATCAAGACTGATACACTGACCAATTACTGTAAGTTTTGCAAATATATACTAGCTTGTATTCAAAGTAAACCTCAGAGATCTTTTAGTAGAGGAGGTATATTTATTTATATAAGGAGGGAAAAGCAGCGGGGGAAAGCAATCATCTGCTTAGAATAGCAGGAAGAGGTTGTACTTGTGCTCACCTTCAAACTACTCCATTGCCAACTTGTTAAAGAACTTCCAATGAGCACTACTATCTATCCTTCCCTTTTCAGATTTGCTCTTGTAAAGTACATATGTGTATATTTTACCTATAATTATCAGATGAGCACCTACTTCAAAGATGCCAGGAATAAGGAGAAGTAGTAAGACACTCTTACGGTTATTACAGGAAAACACTCAGGCTATGCTGTACCTGGAGGTGGAGAGTAATTGGGACCCTGACAGGGACACATCAAGAATTGTAATGGAAGGCCTCAGAAGAGGACAGAAGACACCCATCGTTGGATGTTTGCTTGTGAAGTAGTCATTTCTCTTTGCTTTGCTTGCTGACTCTTTTCAGTAGTGGTTCACTCTGCATTATGACTGAATGAGGTAAGGAGGTTCTGGGGGAAGCGCTCTTGGCTAACTGCAGAAGCCTCATTAAAACCAGCACATTTGCTGCAATGTTTGCAGCATTTCCTCTAGGTTTTAAGATTGCTTTAATAAGTGAAATTCTGAGCAGAAAGAATATATTTTAATTTATTTGTTAGTGCTTCCTGTTATAAGTATTCAATGTCATGCTGGATTTTTTTTTTTTTAATACTATATGGAGCATAAAAATGCATGAATTTAGTATCTTAATAAAAATGAACAGATCCTTCTAGAAGCCTGAAGCTGCTAAGTACACAGGACAGGTTCATTAGCACAATTTTGGAGCATGAAGAAAAAGTGAATTGAGAACCCAGGATTCACAAACATCAACACAAGATCCCAGGGGATTCTTAATAAAGTTTTGTCCCTCCTACCACTCACTATCTCCCTGCAAAACTCTGGAGAGCAGAACACGTGAGCTGCCAGCCAGTAGTAGAGACAAGCCTAGAGTTGGACCCTTATATATCATCCACCAGCAGCTTGATTTGGGGAAAATGGTATGTAGGATTAGCATACAAATGACAGTCCTTTCCAACAGAGAGAAACAGGGCGAGGTTGTTAGTGGTGTCAAAACTTTGATTGACATCCTTGACACAGTGGCAAGGTGCCTGGCCAGGAGCAGATTTATGGGTTTGAGCTTGTCCTGAACCAGGGGGACCAGGCAGGGATGTCATGCTGTATAGTATGTAGCACATAAAAAATGCCAAACACAGCAATTCAAGATGGGTTTGCAGGCAAAGCCATTCCAATTTTAAATATTTGGCTTTACTAAGGCGTGTTTCCAAATTAATAGACCCTATAGCTTTCAATAGGATTATTTAGAGCATACCAATTCAAGCATGTAGTATACATTTGTAGGATTAGGGTTAATGTTATTTTAGTAGAAAATGTTTTTAAATGTATCAGATTACAAATTAAATAAGGAAGCCAACAAAAACTAGCAGAACAGCTCCTTATTGAGACTACCCTCCCCCTTCTTGACACTTTATGTAAGGCAGACACACTAGGTTTACAAAGATTTCTTTGAAAAGTTTTGGTTTGTGGGTTTTGGTTGGTTTTTTTTTTTTTTGTAAACCCAAATCTTAGATCTTAGAAAGCTCTGAATTCTGTGTGAAAATTCGTTTAACAAAAATTAGAAAGTGGAGAAATGAAATTTGTTTCTTTATGGGAATATGAAATTTTAAGTTTTCTACTGTCTAAACCAAACAAATCTAATTTTTAAATACAAATTTTAAGAAAGAGTAGTAGTTCTGAAGGTAACAGACCTGACTTCAGAAAAATAAGACTAATGTAGAAGCATCCATATTGACAGAAAATGGGAACTAAGGCAATAATTCAGCGATTGCAATTCTTATTACCATCCCTAATCCACAGCCTGTAACTCACTTAAGCTATCACTACCAAGAAATTCTTCCTAAAAATATATCAAAAAACCAAAACCAAGTTTAGTGATTGTCACTAGAACTAGTTTTAGAAGTTGATCAGCAATAACAAATTTCTCTGGTTTTTAGAGCAGATGTATTTAAAAGGGGGGTTAATTGTTGAATCTGTATTTGCATCAACTTTAATGTATATTTCTCTTTAAAGTATCTATAAAGAAATAACGTTATAGAATGAAGAAAAATAAAATAAAACCAAACATTTATTTTGTCCCACGGTGGAACAATAATACTGTTCAATGCAGGGTTACAAGATAATAAATACTAATCACTAGGCTGGAATCTGAGGCTCTGCATATGCTGATATTTATGGCTCAGAAGCTTGTCTTGAACAAAAATCAGGTTTGATTCACAAGCATTTTGCACATTTTAGTATCAGGAGATAAAAGTGATAACTCCCGTACATAAAGTCCAAAGATTTAAGCTTTGCTCAAAACAAAGGTGTAATACAACAGCAGCGATGCAAGGGAACATTTGCTACATGGTGTGGTATAGTGTTGTCTTAATTAGTCCAATATATCGTCACCTACAACGTATCAAAATGTGTGACTTGACTTATTCTCACTTATTCACTTACTCTCACTTCCCCAAATGTAAAAAAGATACAATAAACCCCCTGATTTTCTCTGCTCTCACCCTCCTCCCCAATAATTTTATCTTTGCATGTGCAAATTTGTGCAATTCTCACTTTCATCCACTATGTGCCAACACAAGACATGATCATTTTTTTTCAAAAGAAAAGATGAAAAGCTTAACTTCCAGTACTGCAGAATGCCACTTCACTCAAGACCTGCGGGAGAATTTCCCAAGGAATTCTGTTCCACAGCTGAACGTGCTCTCCTCTTTCATAAGAGTAGCAATTTTCTGCTAGTGAAAATTCCCTTGTGTTGTGTTTTGTTATAAACTAGACAAACAGGGTTCACTCTAATCCCAAAGGAAAATATTTCGCACTTAATAATTGAGGTCATTGTGTTCTTTGAAAAATAGGTGCTAAATACTGTCCATATTATCCTGCAGCCACAGTTCTGATGTGAGGCGGGAGAGCGACTGAATTATGAATTTCGCTATACCGCCACTCCATCATGACATTTTAGTACCTGCTTAAACTAAGCCTGCAACTAACCTTACCGATTGCCATGGGGCTATCAAGATGCTTAATTGCTACCATACATTTAAAGTTTGCCATAACCAGTTTTAGAGAAGACAGGAGCATATTGTGAGTGTCTGCATACTGTGGGGTGCAGAATTCCACCATGATTTCGGCATAAATATATATGTGTATCATATCTAATAGACGTGCAGAGAGGACACGAGCATGGAGAGCTTGCCAGGTATCTTAGCTGTACGTTCTTTCGTTTTGATACACGGCTTCCTAAAGATCAAACTTGGCTGAACTACTCATCCTGTTGTTTGAGCAATTTACACTCTCACTGGTATTTGGTCAAAAATAGATACTACTTTTGTGAATTTTTGACCCAGGATACGTTTCAGGGCTTTTGTTCACTTGTTTTAATACCTTTATAAATTTCTGAAAGAAGCAGAACCAGCATTCCCAGTAAATTCAAATTTTAGTTATTTCTAGACCATTACATACTTTTTTTTGGGGGGTGGGGGGAGGGCTAATCAGGTACAGCTAGCTTTTCCACCCATCCTTTTTCAGGACAATGATAGTTTCATAGATTCATTTGTATATCTATAAAAGCAGAACATTCTAGAAATTAAACAGCATTTTCTCTTTCAGAATATAAACCTACGGATATCTGTAGCCATTTTAAACAATAGCAATCACATACAGCAAGACTCGGGTGCCAAAGGCTAACTGATTCAGAATATGCAAGAAGCAGCCTCAGGAAGGTGTGAAACAGTACCAGAACTACCTTACAGGAAAGTAGTAGGTGTAAAACATGCAAAGCTTTTTGACCACGAAGACTCATTGCTTCATATATGTGCATCTCAAAAGCTTCAAAAATTTAACAATATTGTGTGATGAGGAAAAAATAAGCTTGTGACTATTGCTCAGATTTATTTAAAAGTTTATCCATTATCCTACTAAGGCATCTATTGGGAAGTTAGCCATCAAAAAACCCAACACATTTAGTAAGGTATACCCAAAATATGGACTCTTAAGGACAGTGATACTTAAGACCAATTTCATTTAGAAAACATTTGAGTATTACATACTGTGTACTTTGGTTTCCAAATCCACTATGAACATATTTAACTACAGTGAAAAATTAAAAGAGAAAGCAATTCATAAAGTCAGGAGGGCTGAATGTATGTAACGATATTGTCCATTTCTATGGCCAAGTTTCAATTATCTATTTCCAGTATCTGAAGTATTCATGTCGCTCATGACTGTAAATTTAAGGAAAACAGCTGTGCTGTTACATGTTATTCACATCAAGAATGAAAGCTTTGTATTATCTGGAACATTTGAAGAATATAGCTAATACAGTGTAACAAAAGTCAGTAAGAAATTTAATGAAAAATAATTATGTAATAGAGACTTGTTTTTCAGTTTTGGGAAAAATAGCTGCAAAAATTAATTATAGTTTCAAACAATTTTTTTTTTTAAAGCAGAACTTCTTTAAGAGGTTAAGTTACCTACCATCTCTGTGGTAAGTAATAAGAGCTAATTATTCTTCTACTACTTTATACATAGATGCATTGTTTCACAGGCTTCTGACCAAAAAGCAGAAAGTTTCCAATTAAACCTTGGATGTCATTATAGAGTTGATAATATTTAGTCCTGAAGTAAATGACTTTAATATGTGTATTATTTTAAACATATTTCAGAAAACCAATAACCACAAAGTCACTTCTGAGGAAAAGTCAGCAAGGAAGAAATCAAGAAAGTTGCATTTCTTTTAAAACAGGTTTATAGAAAGTACTAAACAGACCTATAGAATTGTTCTTTCAACCAAGAATGTTATCCCCGCCTCTGGCACTGCAGACTTACCTAGGCTGCCCCCAAAATCACCACTTTTATTAAGATTTATTGAACTGCTGTGTATTGACAAAATCTTTGTAGTAAGATAATTTTCCATCAAAATACATTGTTGCTGTAGAAAGGTAATGAAGAGCTGTAGGACAGGCTTTAAGAGGCACTGTACTTTCATCTGAAAAGTCTCCTGAAATTCTTTGAACGTTTCCAGGGGATTAATGAGGTATTTTGACAACACACGAGAAATGTCTGGTTTTTGAGAAGCCTTATAAGAGGGAACATTCACATTCTTGGAAATTAAACTGTGTATTTTAAGCCACTAAAAATAACAGATTATTAAAAATTTGGCAGCTCTGAAGAAAAATACCAGCAGATATGGGGAAACACATGGAACTACTGAAGAGCGTCAAACTTGAGTACACACATTTTACAGCATTTCAACATGACTTAAACACCAATTTTAACAGCTTAATTGAATGTTTCTTATTAAAAGCTATCACAGATGAACTAAAATAAGAACAAGCTAAACTAGCCAGAGTGTGACTAAATCAAAAGTATTATTCCTTGCAAGTCGGGTGGATTAACTGTGCGTACATGCATTACTCTCCTACTTACTAGAAATCATCATCCCTTCGAGGACAGTTCAGGTGTTTTGAAGGTTTCAAAACCTTTAGCAATTTGTGGGAAAGAAAGCATTATTGTGGGTTTTAGGTTTTTTTGTTTGTTTGTTTGTTTTTTAAGATATGTTAAGTGATACAATTAATGTAAATTTAGGAGAACATTTATCTTACATACACAGCAAAATTGGTACAAGCAAAATGTTACACCTACCATTTTTACATATATTTAAAAATATTTTTAGGGCCTGCTCCTATAAATTAGTACTCCCTTGAATACTTCAATGCATTACATTGAAAAATAAGCGTTCAGTTCTACAAAACTTTTGTGAAGAAAACAGAGCTCTCTTAAGCCTCACTTCTGCAAATGCCTCAATATTCCTGAAAATTCAGAGTTCTTAAATCTTAAAAGATCTACCTTTATTTAATCAAGCCAGGCAAGAAGCATACTGAGGATGCACTTCAAAAACACCTCATAACCTACGACCTGTGAAAATATCCACATGGAGTATTTATACGCGCATTCAAGTGAGCTGGTATCTTAGGTGCTTGCAATACTTAGCGTGCACTTGCCACAAGACGAGAGAGAGAGAAATAGGATCTGATAATCCGTACCAAGCCACAAGACATTTTAAGTTTCTCTAAGTACTCCTACGTAATACTTTTTTAAAATAATAATTGCCTTTAGAGTGGGAGCAGTTGGACAGGAAAAGACTGCTTCCTAAACTCTACTCTTTCCAGTCCGCACCCTTTCACAAGCTAAATATTTTACAGAGGCAGCATCTTTATGATGCTTATGGTTGAACACTTTCTGTAGTCACGTCTCATTATTTACAAGACCTCATCTAAAATACGTGTTTTAAAGACTTGACTTCTCTCAGGGCTTGGAACCAGCAAATGGGAAAAAATGCCCCACCAACCTAACTCGACCTGCCCCTTTCTTCAGGAAGAGCTATCTACTCATCTTCATAGCTATTCAGTAGTACTTTTAAAGCCTGCAGTATATTTAGGAGTGAAATCAGTACTGAGGTTGGGTGCTGGGGGGTAGACTTTTGTGCTACCATCCTCCTCATCCCCAGCAGTAAGGTTCTAGATGTGTTTAAGGGCAAAAATTCCACCCCAATATATTAGGATTTTAAATCCTTTTTTGTGATCTGTTTTGCCTGGCCAGGGAAATTATGCAAAAAGTAATAAAAGTTCTAATTCAATTTCCATGTTAAGAGATTGATTCGGAAAAAAAAAAAAATAAATATCAGAAACCATATTCTTTGTGTTTACTAAGAGATATGCACTCCAACATTTAGTGTCATGGAGCTGGAGTTAAAACCAGAAACGGTGAAGATAATTTAGCTGCATGAATGCCTGCTCTTCAGCAAAATGCTGCCAAAATTAAATAGGAATGAAACAGCACTTTGTAGTCATTGGTCGCTCAGCAGGGTTTGCGTAGTTAAAAACCTAAGTGAAAAGGGTGATTGACCTACATTGCTACTAGCTTAGCACAGCTGTACTTTCATATTTTCGCTGCATCCGAGGAAGCTCATTATTTAATACAACCGAGTTACATGTAATTGTCAGTCTTTCATTTTACACTTTTAGGGGCCAGATATTAATCTCAAATGTGTGGCAGGCATTACTGTGCATCTGGAAACATCTGCGGCTGCCCATTTGCACGCAGGGCTAAGAGATGGGATTGCACACAGTTGCACCTGAAATGCAGAGGCTGCCCAGGGGTAGGAGGGCCTCACAAACATGCAGAAATCAAATGAGCAGAAGGAACAGAAAGCAAATCCCTTGGCACCCCAAAGGCAAAGGCTGCTTCCCTATTGTTTTGAGCAGAAGAAGCCCGAAACACACAACCAAAGCGCATGTCACACAACTCATACCTGCGGTTTAAATAAGTAATAACATTCCAGTTAACAACCAGTTTGACATGTTAACAGCCCAAGGGCTGTTAACATAACGACTGGTCATTAATGGCAGTAATGACAGATTTCAAAGGGAATATTGTGCTTGTAAATGGACATACTGCCAGTCAGAAGAGAGGACAGAGCAGGACAGGCTGTTACATTAAGATGTCAAAGTACACTCTGGAGGGAAAAAGGAAAGGGGAAAAAATTTTCTTCCATATTTCACTTTCTGTAAATGGACTTGAAATACTGGCGTAAACCTAAGTTCCTTAAATTAAGTCTTCACTTTCTAACCCAAGAGTGCATAAGCAGGAGACAGAAGCCTGCAGGGGAATTATACTCTGCATATCATTTTCACCAAGCGTGTTATTTCTAACATTGAATCCTTTCTTTACTGAAGTCAGTTCTCATCCTCGTTAACAAACCAGAGTTCGTTCCGTCTGCGGCCACGCTAGTACCCTTGGTACCATACGCCACCTCTGAAGCTACTGGAGTGACTTACACAAATCAAATCCCAGGGTAAAGCCTCTCAGACCCAAAGCATCTTCCAAGCTCATTACCTCATTAAAGTTGTCTGCCATCCCTTCAACCCACCCCCCAACCCAGAGAAAAAGGTTTTAATATAGTAAAAATAACTAATTTTACCAAAGGAGAGAGCTAAAGCAAAACAAGTTTTGAAGTTCTGAGGATACGGAGTATTTATAAAAAGCTCAAAGTGGGTACCTCAGGGCTCCAATGTGGAACAAGAGCATGCATCAGGGCAAAGGGAGCATTTAGTTTTTTGGCAGGCATCTCTAAACGACAGATACTGGAAATATCTTTGCAAATAGCCAAAGACACAGTCACACAGTTTGTAAATTTAACCATGAATGTTAGAGCACCCAAACTGGCTACGTTATTGCTTATAGCATCTGTAGAATGGTTGTCTTATTGAAAGACATAACGAACACAGAGAGGCAAGTTAATAAGCAATTTTATTCTTTATAGTATTGTGCAAGCCACTTATCCTCTAGAGGGCACCACATAAATTAATAGGAAGCCAGAACAATTTTATATGTAGCAAAGACTCCCTTTATGGTTAAAAAGAAAAAAAAAAAAAAAAGAGGATAGTTTGAAACTGTAATCGAACCCTAATCTGATCATTAGTACAAAGTAAATTGTTCTTTAAATTCATATCAAGTGGGTTGCTAAATATGAAAGCTTATTTTACTACAAAGCTAGAGAACATTTAACTAGTTTCTACATTAGCATTAAAAAGATCACTTTTATAGGTTCACTGCATAACTAAGTAGATAAGACGCAATGAGGCAAATGACTATCTGCAATTACCTTAAGTGCATCAGTTTGAAGTTTAGTGTAAATACCAAGTTTAAATCTATGCACTCACAAGAATTACTAAAAAAAGGTTCATGATAAGATAGTTTCATGAGGGCTTGATAAACCTGGAGACGAAGATCAGAAACGTCTTAAAATTGATTATAGAATTTCTCATGTATGCTGGTTTTACTGGTGTGAAATGTGGTGATAACTGAAAGACCAGTTTTGAATGTGGTCATGACAGACAAAAAAAAAAAAAAAAAAAAAAACTAANAAGAGTCTCCTTTCTCTGATTTACTTAGTATGAATTTCAACAATCTGTTAGCAAGGTATTTCTTTAGTCCTGTTAGACTTTCAAAAACCAGAGAGCAACAGAGTGCATGTGTGCATACATGCATCTCTGCTGGAGAACTGCTTTGCTCCTATCTCTACCACCAGATCACTTTTGGTTTTGATTTTTAACATTTGATATTAAAACACTGGATCTGCTGCACTAGCACTTGGGAGAGTCAGTAGGTTCAAAGCCTCCAGTAAATTTGGAAGTTGGATCAAAGAGCCATAACAGTTTTCTCACTCCTGCAGGCATTTGTTGTAGAAAGAGTCTTAAAACGGATTTAAAAAATTAGGATAAGTGTTACCTTCCCTCAGAAACAGTTCCAACTCCTCTCTGTAGACACACACTTAAAGATCACAAGTGACCTAGGTTCACATACTACAATTCCCTTCTATTCAATCAGTTCTCTGCCAGTTTTTAAAAGTAAGGTTTTGTTACCTACTTCTTTGGCAGCTTTAACACAATGGCTTTAAAATGCGGACTCTATACTAAATTCCCAGCACTCTGTCTTGTGTTTAGCTCAGAGTTTTAATGAGTTGGAGAGCACTTTTACCAATAAGTAGTCCAAGCCCACGTCTAAGGAACCCTCATTTGCCTTGCAGCCCCAGCTCAATAAGTGCACAACGCATTTGCTTTTTTTTCCTGTGGCAGCAACACAAGGTTTTGTTCCACTCTAGAAAAAAACAGGTTGTAATGTGGAGAGCCAGAGTACCAAGAGTTGTTAGCAGCGCTTTAGTTGTGGTTTCTGTTCCATCCTACCCATGCTGTACAACCTGGAACTGATCGGTGTATGGCAATCTCCTAGTTGGTACCTGTGCTTAAGCTGAACCTGAAAGTTAATGCGCTCAAAGAGACTTTTAATTTTTCCCCAATGTATTACTGACTTGAATGTCCCTTTAAAAGGAAAAGGCTTCACTACAGGGGCAGGGGAAATATTCCCAGAAGTTCATGTTCGCCTGGAGCAGCTAGTCTCATTAGACCCCCTCTACAGGGAATGGAGGAAAGGTGCTCCTATAGGAAATAGGTGCTCTGAATCACCCCAGAGGAGCCTTTTCTCTCTATTTACTATTGAGAGCCTAGGGAGACTAAATTTTCTGATTAAAGTTAGCTCCTGCAAAGTAGCCCTATTTATTCATGTACAGTCTGCCGATAAACTATCCCAGTGCTGCTCATCAGTACTTTGCTCAAATACTTCCGAGAATGTAGATCCAAGCAAGAGACAGAAAGTCAGCTGACAATTTGCTGTCTTTGAGAAGTGGCAACTGGTTACCCAAAGTTCCACCCAAGTCAAAGTAAAATCAGAACCCAAGCAGATTTGAACCTACTAGCTACAAGGTTATTTAGCATGAGGAAGACAGTTTGTCATCTTGGTCAAGCTTCTAACAGCTGAATGGCAACATTCATAAAAGCGTCCGGTGCCGCAAATTAAATCTCTTGGCAAACTAAAAGGACAAAAGTGGGTAAGTTAAGACGAGTGAAGCACTCAGAGAGCTCAAACCCTGCATTGGAGCTGGTGAAAACAAGGTGCTACACCTGGCCACCATCGGGCTGCAAGGAAAAGGAGGAGTAGGAGACCACCAGCTCCCCAGGTGCGTGGCGTTGTGTGAAGTGTAGGGATTTTTACTCTCTGCCTCCTCTGAGCACAGAAACCCAGTATCAGAAAACTGGCAACCACCTGCATGACCTGGTTACATGTGCTTTTCAGTCCAGATTTTAGTTTTATCTCCATCTCAGTATTTGTTTTCTCATCCTCCACACATAATGGGCCTTGCAGCCCTCAGGTATCGCTTGTGCCATAGTGACTACGTAGGAAGGACTGAACAGATCTACAAAGTTTGGCAGTGAACGTAAGAAGGATGTGGCCTACCTCAGATAGTCTCTGCGACAAAGGATAAGGTTGGCTTTGGTATACAAGGTAGAGCCCACCTCCCCCAGGCGACAGTCACAGCAGGCACATTTCAGGCAGTCTTCATGCCAATATTTGTCCAGGGCCTTTAGAAGATACCGGTCTTTAATCTTACGGTTGCAGCCAGCACAACCTTTCGGCTTGGTGTCTGGCTGGACTGAGAGCATTTGTATACCTGAAATATAACAAGAGAAGAGAAGAGTGAAAACAGATATTCTCTCCAGTACAAGTCTCGCCCTTTTCTTCCTCCAACTGGCTGCTACCCCCACATCCAGTTCATCAAAAAGGCAATTGTGTAGAGAGGATGAAATAACCTAGATAGTCCATGACAACTGAAAATAATGTTAAGATAAATTTGAGAGCAGAAACTTCCACTGCTCTAAGTTCTGCAGCTTTTCTTTAACACCTCTTTGCTGAAAAGAAATAGAATTTAAAAATTAAAATGAAAAATTAAAACAATTCATTTGAAAAGTCATCCACTTTCACCCAAAGTATCGAACATTCAGCAAACAAAAGTTTAAATAAACATCGTATCTACGATGGCAAACCTAGGTAAATCTACATATTTGGACCTGTGGGCGCTATCTTTATAAAAATGTAAAAGCACTCCAGATTCTAAAGAAAAGACTGAAGCCATTAGGCGCTTTGGTGCTGGCAGGGTGGGAAGGGTGTGGTGTTCTGGTTTTTTAAGATTTAAATTCTTGTTAGACACATGAATGAAGCAATCAGATTTCCAGAGACTTCAGTACCAGCATCTCGTGTTACAACCTGCAGCATAAGGACCTTCTGAAAAACCTTTTTTTAAATAATCTGCACAAGGTCAGAGAGTTGCTAGTTTGTCAAGGAAAGAAAACCGTACCACCAAACATAAAAAACCACCTGCTCCACTTTCCAATCCCAATTTTAGCCAGCAGTTGGTTCAGGGTATGGAGCACAGCAGCATCCGTTAAGTACGTATACACACCTTTTGATGTAATAGAAGAGAGCATTTAAATAACAATTCAAGCACTTGAACCATTGTTTAAGGGAAGGAACTAGTAAAAGTGGAACACAGTTGAGTGATGATATGCAGAGCGCTGTGGCCAGCTTCCAGAGATCCATACAAAAATCAATTGCCTCAGTTTTACAGTAAATGGGGAGAGAAGGTCACTGCCCCAAAGTGCTTACAGACCAGTCTCTCTTGGTTAATTGCATGAACTGCCATCCCATTACACTCAGACCAATTCTCTGAAAGTAATTTCTTAGAATAAGCAAAATCATAGCCCTGCGGATGCTTTGTTGGACATCAAACAGGCATCAGAAAGAAAAAAAGAAAGAAAGAATGAATGAATGAACAAATCGACATGCAGTTCAATTATTAGGTTGTCTCACTTATGAAGCCAAAGGGATGTAACTTAAAAAAAATAATAAAATGCTACTCATTACAGTGCATCTGAATATCACAGTAAGAATTTATCAAGACTGAGGAACAAGTGCTGTTGCCAACAAGCAAATCCCACCCCAAAATTCAGGATATGGCACCCTGTTATTATGCAGAGACTGGGAAAGGTCAAACAGTCTTGTAACAAAGAAAAGCACATTCAAGAGCTCTTTATCAAGAATGCTCTACTACCTACTGTTAAGAAAGCTTTGCAGTCCCAGCGTCTATCAGATCTCGGCTGGTGCTCTAACACACCAGTACAGACAGGCAGGCTCAGGGAGGTAGAGCATGAACAAGTTGAGGTTTGGGGTTTGGTTTTTTTTTTTTTTTTTTTTTTTTTTGTTTAAAAAAAAAAGAAAGTTCTCAAAAGGGAAACAAGAAGATGAGTGTAACCCTTGAAGCAATGGTACAGTGTGCCTTTATGCATATTAGTATTACTGGGAGAAGAGGCTAAATGCTATGCTGTCTGAGGCATCCCAGGAATAAGTACACATATGTCTACATGTAATATGCTGAATTTATGTGGACTGCAGTGACTGTAGAGCCAGTTCAGTGACTTTCCAGGCTTACCAAGCTGAACTCCCAAGTTTCACCTGCAAAGCAGGTCACAGAATTAGAAATAGTAATTCTTATTGTGACGTGCGAGTGCAGCAGCCCTGCTCCTCTCTTTGCAATACATTTTATTACACATTTTAGAGTGATATATTTATGTGATATATTAGCTGTCTGTGATATGCAAGCAGTTCCCCCAGTGAGTACCCCAAAGTACCACAGCAGTATTGCTGTGTAACATCTAAAGCTCATAACAAAAGTGTAAGGCCTGTATTTTTCCATCAATAATTAAAAAAAAAAATAAAAATTACATCACTGCCTTCCCATTACTCCCCAAATCAACGCTACTCTCATAGCTCCTACATCACTTACTTGTAAGATCTGTTTCTTGTTCACAAGGGGGAGGATGAGATGCAGCAACTTGCACAGGGCTCCACAGTAAGTCTATGGCAGATCTGGGAACGAACGCACATCTCTCACCCTGAGCAAGCAACATGAGACAAAGGCTGAGCCTTTACAGCATTTCCTATTGTCAACTTATTCCTCTGAATCCAGGGTACATACATTAAGCAGCAAAATAACATGACTACAAATAAATAACATAAAGCAGTGAAAATATCAGAGATTTTGGGTAAAGAACCTATACCAGATTGTAAAGGGAACTCTTGCTGGATCTCTAATATCTTAACTTGGTGGAAAAACCTTAATCTGTAAAGTTGTATGTCACACTAGAGTTTAAATACCCGCTAAGTGCTAACAACATGCTTATTCCCAGCCCCTCTCTTCGGCCATATACAGGATAAATGCATCAAATCGGCCACAGTTTGTATCAATTTCTTGAAACTCAGTAAAAAAGTTCAGAAGCACAAAAAGGCTGTTCTAGGACTTTAATCTTTAGTTTGAGGGAAACCAGGATAAAATAGGAGCTAACACAGTTAAAGGTTTTAAAGTAAAAAAAAAATTCTTAATGTAAAAATTTTGTCGCCTGATAAGAAAGCGAGTTTGAGAGCTGCGGCTGACAGTCTCTGATCCAGGCTGATCTACTGTCCTGCACCATCTGAAGGGAACAAGAAACACAGCTAACCAAGAGAGCATCCAAACAAATTGCAATAATCAAGCCTGATAATTCCTGAAGAGTCTGCTGCAAAGATAAGGTGGCTGTGTTTCAAATAAAACCTGTGTGTACTACTGCACAGTTTATGAGACATCTGCTACACGAGGAAAGTACACAGAGTGCTGTCATTCACGTTAGTTAGTCCAAACTCTCCTTGCACACATGTGTAAAAAGGGGTAGACATCTCATGGAAGTAGTGTTACCAACCCTGCATGACTATTTTCCAGAGGCTGAAAGAGAAGGTGCTGCTGATATCCCACTGGCAGCATCTTCAGATTAGGGATTCAATCTTCAGCAGTTTTTGGAAGGAAGGAATGCTTTTCTCCTCAGATAGATCTGATCTTTTGGCACTTGACTTGGGATGAAGCTGCTTCTATTTTAATGAAAGTTTAAAAAAAAAAAAATTGTCCCCGAACTGCTAGTTCATTATTAAAAAGAAAAAAAAAGTAACTTTTCTAACGTATAGAATGGATCTAAACAAAACAAAGCACAAAGCAGCACTCTATTGAGTGTTTTATGCATCTCCAAATTCTTTGAACATGCCCTTTTCTTCACATGCCCTGGATTAAAACACTTAACTTTGAAAATAGAAAATTTTATTACTTTTCTTCTGTACAGTATGAGCAAGCCACCTTAATGCAGATCACCTCACAGACCACTTCTCTTCCTTTTAATGTTCTCAGAAGATCTTCAGTGCAGTTATACCGTTCAGATACGCAAACACGTACTTTTAGCTCGCTCTTAATTTGGCAGTAAGAATACCTGCAGCTTACTGTCAGTCAGCTTTTCACAGGCTACATTTTAAGTGCCCATTTCTTTCTTCGGCCACAGGAAGGACCCTTTCAGAGGCTGACGGCACCCACAAAACTATCCAAAGTGCTTGCCGCTGAAATATCAGGTAGCAGCACACAGCACTGCTGCCTTACTCTCCCCCTTCCCCAGGAAGGCAGAGCTTATGGAGCACTTCCAAAAAACCACACAGTTCCAGAAGGGCTATACTTAGGCTGTATTAAAAAACAAAAAAAAAAAAGAACAGAAAACCTCCAAACAACCAAAAACCCCAGAATATTAAACTCAAGCCCTGCTTCCCTTTCAGTTCTGCAGAGTCCTACCCATGCTCTACATCACAGGCCCGTTCTCAGAACTGAGAGATTTCAGTTCTTAGTCTGTCACTGTCAAATGAAGTCTTTTCATTTCACCCCAATATGCTTTCAAGGGCTTCTGCTGTCGTTCCTTCCATCCCAAGTCCCCAAGATACTGTATATAAACTGCAGCGATGTGTCAGGAATAAGGCTTCTTAATCACCATCCACCACCTTTAGAATTTTCGAAGGGAAAACTTTATAACCTGCTTTACAGATTTTTGGATTTCCCTTGGTCTCCCAAAATAACTTTGATACAACCGATTGCCATCCCTGGTTATCGTTACTATCATGTGATGAAACAGTGTCAACCAATTTGTAACTATGAATTTCAGGATAAAGAGGCAAGATTGCTGGAAAAAAGCTAAATTAGGCTCCTGAAGAAAAGCAGAGAAACAAGAATACATTTCATTCCAACCGTCGCTTGTCTCAAAAAATAAAGAGAATGAAGATTTGACATAAAGAACTGTGTTTTGCTAGTCATGTAGTAGCATCTGTAAGCAGGATTGGTCCCTGATGGTTCTGAGTGCGGCATAAGACCCCTCAGAACTCAGTTTCTGGTTTGTGGTACAGACGGCTTTTGAAAGGCATATTAGGGGAGGACGAGCTGGATATTATTATGCACTGAATCACCTAAAAACTTTTAAAGAGCACTCTCCCCCCCCTCCTTTGTGGGGGCACAAACACGATGCAACCAAGGACAGTAGTAAGTACAGCAAGGAAGGGGAATCTTGCCTCTACTTCAAAAAATAAAAATCAGTTTAGAGCAAATTAGGTATTAGTGCACTGGTCTTTAAAAGTCAGCAAACTCTTGTTGACTGCATATTGTCTGTCAGAAGTCAGAGATCCAGTAGAAGATAAAAAGAATATTTTTTCCGATGCTTTCCTACTTTGTAGCTTCATCCTAAAAGCACTCAGATCTCCAATTATTCGGGACAATACACACACACACTTAAAAAAAAAAAAGAAAAGTTAAGGTTTCAGAAGCTGAGAAACATTTCAGAACTCGCATGTAGCACATCAGGAGTCGTAACTAGTTTTAGATTGGCATGTAAATTGTTCTGTGGAAAATTCTTATTGCCTCCGAGACCCTGCTATTCTGAGTTATTTGACAGTTTAAGGGAAATCATAATTAAAAAAAGAGACATAAATAATAGCCTGTGCAGTGTGGTGCACAGAAATAAGTAGAACCATTTCATTTAAACTCTGGTGAGCTTTTAATTGCCTGGATTGCATTGTGAACAAGCCTAACGGTTGATTGCCTCCATTATGCTCTCTTGTTCTGTGCCATTCATCCGCACAGTCTCAGCTTCTGTAGTTAACACAACAAAGTAACCGCAACTCCATAACACTCAGGGTTGCTTTTTTTTTTTTTTTTTAATAAAAGTAAGGATTTTAGTACTCCGAATATAATCTCTTCTATATACTTTTCAGTTAATTTTCCACCGTATATGACTAAACTCCACCTCTGCCCCTTCCTCTGCTGAATCTGATTTTTCTTTATAATTTTTTATTTTCTTTTTAATAAAGGAGCTGGGTTGGAAAGTGGGAGGGGGTGGGGGGTAGTAAGAGAGGGAAAGAAGAGGTTAGGTAAAAACTAAAAATGGGAATGCAGTCCCACAGCTGGGAGCAGTGATACAGATTAAAAGAATTTGGCCAACATGGCTAGTCGACTGCCAAGAGACNGTAGTGCTGGGAACCAATTTGATTCCCCTTTTCTCCAATGCAGCTGCAAGGCTCAGAGATACTGACATTTTTCCACTCTTATCAGTTTAATTACAGTTACCATGGCAGCAAAGTGCTAGTGCTTGGCAAAGGCCAACAAGAGATTTGCAAGACTGAGTTCAATTTTGATGCAGCTC